>VXAV01001226.1:43659-65545 GCA_013399715.1 Alectura lathami
CCCCCCCCTTACATAAAGGTGTTACTGAATACACAAAACATCCAGAGGCTATTGGCGTCAGTGTGACGTTTCCTTATCTCTAACTATTGCCACAGTGGAAGCCAACTACTGAAGTCTTTGGGCTTGCTCACGGTTGCTTTCTGTGAGATGTGCTGGGAATTGCACTCAGAACTTGTTGCATCATGCTAGAATTAACGGTATGTTTCAGACTACAAATAGAAGTTACATTCCACCAATCCATTATTTAAAATAAATCAAATAGTTAACTCAGGACTAGCTGAACTATGATATCAAACATGAATTATAAAAGCATCTTTGGTTGTTTCAGGTTTACTTCAAAATGGTTAATAAAAAAAGCTGGAGGTGCAACACAGCACAGAGGAGCAACCCTTGCTCAGCAATGCCACTGTAACACGTGCAAGCACTTCAAGAACACAGCGATGAGGAGGCTGATCTCATCAGGAGAAAACAAAAGGCTGGGTGCGATCAGTCTGTATATCTAAGGCTTAAAAATAGAAATCTAGACTTCTAGCAACAAGTTAAAGTACATTTTGTTACAATTCTGTATTCAGACAGATCCACAGAGCTAATTTTTATAAAAATACAACATACTGCATAAGTTTTATTTAGGGATTTAATTTATATACCACAAATACTGCTTTTAATATAAGTACAATATAATACAGTTTTACTTATTGAACTGCTGGTGTTCACTTTGGATCATGAACTCAATGGCATGCTGTGCTGTCAGAACTTCAATAAAATGGCCTCTAGGTAAACTTCTCCAAAGTATAAAATCATGCAAAATCTACACCCTATATGATACAACCAGTAGGATAACTGAAGCCAGTAGCCTGCGATCAGCCTGGGCCATCTTCTGAGCTTGTCCATGAAATGTCCGCAAGTCAGCCACCATTTTCTTTCGGCAGAAAGGAAGAATTCCTGGTTCGTCTCCAGACTCTCACCATTACCACTGAAACCAGCAACAACGCGCACAGTCACCAGCCACCAAAACCCTGGTACCTAACGCAGCTCGGGCTGCGCGCTGAGTCCGCACCGCTGAGCCTGGCGTTAGGACGTTTTGCGCTTCCCTCCTGTGACTACCGGCCGTGCATATTCCACGAAATCGTCGATAAGAACAGGCCACGCTCCTGAGGAGAAGGCAAGCAGTTCAGAAACAGATGCACCATTACCAGCAGGAAGCTGGTGTCGTCTCTAAAACGTTATGGACAGCCTTGCAGTCAGCAGCATTTTTGTACAACAACACTGACTCTTGTGGCATAACAGGTTCAAACGCTACGTGCTATATCACGGTGTGACCATACCTGTACTTTTATCTGCGTATCACAGCAAACTTCTTATTGTTAACACTTTGGCAGCAGGTTTGATGCTCTAAAGTGGCAGCTAAACCTCTCCAGGTAAACAAATTGAAACAGAAAGTACCAGCGCGTTCTGTCGTTGATTTATAGCAACATTTTAATTCTGCCGTACCAACTTTTCAGACTATTCAAGTACTGCTCACCTTCTTCATCATAGTTGGACATATCATCTGCAATCATATTTCCAAAGTCTAACAGAAGATTCCAAGTATCTTTTGGAATCGATCTTTTGTGATGTTCCTGTAAAAGACGACAAATGGCTCTGTTCAATGCAAACTATTCTCAAATTCCACAGTAGCGGAATTTTATTTTGACATATACAGAAACAGATGGTTTAGAATTATTTATTTTAAAAAGTTGAGTACTTCCAGAGAAAACTACAAAATAAACTGCTAAAGGAGGCAGAAGAGAAATAACGCATGCATTTTACGCTTCCACTTGATGGATCTTGGTGTCTAGCCATTTCAGCCTGAGCCCTTTTCACCTCCCCTCTCCCAGTCTCTCTCCCACTCCATCAGCTACAGCTGCACCCACTTCTTTTCACTCCCAGACTACCTTCTGGATCCATCATCTCAGCCCTTCTTGAGCCATTCCCTCCTTCACCGCAGTGCACACCTGCACTCGCTCCACTTGTTCTCTCCAGTTTCCTTTTCCCTAGTTTGTCCTACTCCCCACTGCCACCTCCCTGGCGGATTTCAGGCACACTCCTGCTTTTCACGAAACATCTGAATATAGACACACCCAAGCGTATCAAGGCAGCTAAAATGTGAAATGTTTCCACAAATTCTCCCGATGAAGTTGGTGCATGTAGTCAATGAATAAAATATTGTTCAAAATGTTAGAATACTTGCTGAATTGTTTTCTAAGAAGCATACACTTCCAAAATACAGAAATACGTAAGACTTTTTATTCTCCTAAACTACTGATAAAAAGTTAAATTGAAAAAGTAAAGATAAAATACACGCTGTGTTTTTTTTTTTTTTTTGCAAGTACACAGAAATGCAAACAGAGTAATACAGATGAATTAACCAGTTCTTTCATAAGAATATTAAGCAATTTCTAAAATTTAATTTATGCATCTTTACTCCACTGCCCACAGAACTGCACCGATAACACAAAGCTGTCAAGACCAGTTTGCAGGTATTATGCAAAAAATGAGTCGAAATAATTACTCAGACAAGAACTTTTGCTAAAAAGTTGTCTCTCAGGTTAAGTCAGTCAGAACAAAAGTGACTTAAAGACAGAGTTCATGCATTAACACCACAAAAGGCCGAGCATGGTGAAATATATGGCTAACAACTATCACCGCTGTCCTGAAAATACAGACAACATCGGTTCAGTTTACAACACTGAACAGTTTACAACTACGGCTTCATTTCATGCAGCAGCTAACCTAAGTAGGAGGAAACAATATTAAGCAAGCAGAACGCATTACTGCTTTGCTATGTCTTCTTGCTTTGTTCCATTAGAAAATTATACAAGATTTATTTTGGCTTGATCTAAGACTAGTATCAGTTTTCAAAGAGGAAGAAGTTCATAGGGAGCATTCAGACATCCCGTCTTTTTCTTTATTGTACGTGTAGTACCACACAGGCCAGGCTGATATGGGCTATGACAGACAGGAAGGAATGAATGATGTACTTACCAACAAGAATTTATTCCAAAGATCTAGAAATTTAAACCTTCCTGACAAGACTAAATTCCAGTATGCAATTGCCATTTCTAGATCTGCAAGAGACAAAGCAGAATATTAATGTTACACCATATGATGTGCAAAAAAATTGTTACGGTGAAACAATTAATGCTACATCCAGTGTGTTATGGTACAAGCAGATTATGTTATTTTAGAGTTGTTGTTGCAATCATCACCAAGAACTGGAAGATGAGCAGCAAAGGTAAAACTTGCATATTGAATGTTACAGCCCTAAAGACCAAAGTTCCTTCTGTTATCATCCAGCAGTGCTGGATTACAACTACTCCTAAACTGCAGAAACATTTATCAATAGCCCTGCCTACACACTTACAGAATACATGCAGGAAGAAGCCAAATACTGACAGACACCCAAACATTCAAGTCTGAAGGTGCCAATCACTGTTAATTTACCATATGTTCAACACACCTGACTGGAATGGGATTTTAAAGAAAAGCATTTCTCTGGACATAATAATTCCACAGCACCTCTTACAGCAATATATTTCTTTTCTTCCAGGATCATTTATCAGAAGAACACCTACACCCAAGGCTGAAAACCCAAGTCCACCAAGCAGATCTTACTGCACACCACGACCTGGGAGCAGAGCTCAGCTCACACACACCGACAGGAGGATGCAGCCAGACTGCCACACATTCAAGCAGAAGAGGAGGAGCAATATTAGATGCAGCATAAGGGTAGAAAAAAATATTTCTTGAGGGCCTCTTCCACTCTCAGCAACTCACAGTACCCAGCTGCTTCTGTCCCTGGTCCCACAGGTAAACCACTAAGTTCATGCACACTGCTGTGCAGCAACAAAACAAAGGCACATCCTTAAACCACGGCATGATTTCTGTGCTCGCAGTGTAGGGCAGGCATAAACCAAACATGAGACTCCACAGAAAGGACCATCACAGCAGACGACAAAGAAACCTGGCCTACCTACCAGAGAGGAGCACGGTACCGGGAAATGCACACGTCTTATTGCGAACCAAAAGCCAGTGTCACCTGAAATCAAGATCCACCTCTGAAAGAGATGTTCCAGATTTCAACAGTCAGATCCCTGGAGTCTGTACGTGATACGGATGGGGGGGCGGAAAGCAGCACAGCAGTTGAGATGAAACAGAGAAATGCTGCACGCCTATAGCTAGCTATACAGAGACAGCACTGTGGGTGTCTGTTCTGCTCAATTTTCTTCTCACAGAAAAGAGGCTATTTAATAGCATTTACTTGCTGCTTAGATGTGCAAATTCATTACTTTATTCCAAATGAAAAGCAAAAGAAATAGGAAAGGAGAAACTCAACCTTAAGAGTTTCAAAACCTCACTGTCAAGTGTCTGGCTTAGATCCCATTCACTCAGGCTTCATTATGAAGCCTCAACTTTCCCAAGTGGATCTTGTAAGCACTGGCAAGCATTAAGCAAAGTGCACTTTGATGGAGAAGCAGTTTTATAGCACAAGAGTTTTTGTACTTCAGACGAAATACTCCTTGGAAGAAGCAAAGAAGCAAAGATGGTTAGAGGTGCTGCAAAAATATTAAATAAGGAAAGAAGTAGTAACACATCCCTGGTTCGTTTGGGTACACGTCTGCCAATTGACTCTCCTGCACGGAGATACAGGTGTTTGTTGTGACTTACAGTAAAGCACATCCTTATCAGGACGCCATGCTGTAGCAGCTGAAACCCAACTCTCCTCACTATCACAGCCTTCCCAACACCAGCTCTGCTGTTTGCCCCATTCCAGCTTACGGTGCTGCCTCAGCTGAAAACGGAACATTTTTTGGCATGGATAGCTCTCAGCTGGCTGCACTCATTCACCACAGTGCCAGCGTCCATGCAAGGAAGGGGACTGTGCAACACACACGAGGTAAGGGACAAGGTGAGACTGTGGAAAACGCAACTTAGTTCAAGCGGTCATGGAACCTCAGCCATAAATGACGATTTTCTAAACCCTTTCCATCAGCTTTGAAAGATTTTGAAAGAAAGAAGTGTATCTGTCCTACTCCTCCTCCACTGTTCAGCAAAAGCACGTGTGGTCTTGCAGTTAAATAAAAGGAAGCCCTGATCCCAGATGAAATTAGCTCAGGGGAAAATAAAATATTAAAAAAGGTAAATCTTTCTCCTCTGGTTTACAGCAATCACACAAACCCATGAACTGACACAAAGAAGAGATACTGGAACAAATGGAACCTAATTAATTCGCTTGTGGTATACACAATCTTAAAAGTTTCCCCAAGTACAGAGCCTTTAGATGTGCTGCTGCACTGTTACGGAATATGGCTACACTTCTGTCTGAGGCGTAGCCATACCTCTTCTCTCTTCCTAGGCTGAAAACCTTAGCCAGAGAAGACAGAAAACAGGATTGTTCTGCTGTAAAGGGAGAGCCTAAACACACAGAGTTCCAGTTCCTCGTCAGGCTGCTGACAGCAGTATCAAGGAACTATAATGCTGTGGAGTTGCTTTATCTGCTACAACGAGCACAGCGCTAGAAGATTGAAGCAAAAACACCAAAAAGAAAGTGGAAAAAAAAGCCTCCACAGAGCCACAGGATGGCTGAGGCTGGCAGGGCCACCCAGAGCAGGGTGCCCAGGCGGCATCTGCAGATCCCCAAGGGGGAGACCCCACAGCCTCTGCGGCTTTGTGCTGTGAGTTCTGTCATCCCCACAGAAGGAGACTTTTGCGAGACATGGATTTCTTACACAGTCTTAGGAATGTGTATCCCAACGCTGCACAGTGATGAAAGCACCGATTACAAAACAGATGAAACAAAATTATAATTACAGAAATATGCTGGTTTTGTACCAAAAAACGTTTCCCACATTATACATTAATGACGCAACTTTTAGAAACGGAAAGGAAAAGACAGCTGCATGAACCTCTGGAAGCTATGTCTAAGCCAGGACCAGTTTAGAAGAGACTTTATCACTAACATTCGTGTTCATATTCAAGAAATACAACTGCTAAACAGTTAATGCTCAAAGAACATCACCAAAATATGTTACATAGTGCATGTTAAACAACAGTCGGAGCTTTCCCTTCACCCAAAAATATTCTCAGTGTCAATGCCCAGCGCGTGTTGCATGTCACGCAGCCCCTTTGGTACAGTCTGAAGAGTCTGCATCCACTGAAGCAAAGCTTCCCTGCCTAGATGCTCAGCTTTCTGAACGCCTAGTCTAGCTGTGGATACACCCAGCATCTATACAGCCTTCTGTAGTAAACTCCTGAGAACTACTTGAGTCACCTAACAGTGATATCAATTATCACTTATAATTATTGAAACTAAAACTACTAAAAATTAAAAATGTCCCAAAAATATCCAAGAAAGAAAAAGTCAGTAAAATAATGTTTTAATTATTTCCAAACACTACTTTGCTGTGATAACGTTTATTACAGTAAATGTCTTAGTACATTGTAATGTTTTAGTTTTAAAAGGAGTTCCTTACACTTTTGAGTTAATCACACTACACATATCCATTATTTAAAATGATTCACACTTACTTTCATAATCAGAAGAAAAACATTTTGCACACAGTACGACCTATTCTGAAACATTAAAACACATTCTAAAATTGTTAAAAAAATAGTAACAAACAAATTAGCACAATTAATGTAGAGGGAGAAATTCATCAACAGTTAGCCTGTGTCTCCTTTCAAGGTTTGATCAAGAGCTTATTTTGTTAATAAAAATTTGCAAGGTTAGATTCTTATATGAATAAAAAAATTAGAAATTAGCGCAAGTTCCTTAAGCCTTTGCTAAGACTTTGGACATGGGGAATGAAGTCACTGTGCACAGAAGTAATCAAGGAAGTGAGAAAACAGATAAATCAACAGATAGCAGGGAACTGACTGGAGAGCAGGATTTATGAGGAACACGAAATTAAGTTCATTTAGCCCTGCTGTGCCAAACAGCACTCTGGGACTGCAGCACTCCCTTGCCATCCTCTGCCAAACAGAGCTTTCCAGCTCTCAGACTGCCCTACCACCAGAGCTGTTTATGCAGTATGTTTGCAGCTGTCAGAATACAGCAACTAATTCTAATTTAAACTAATTTAAATTACTGACATAAGAGAAAATAAAAGGCAGAGATCACAATATTTAGTTCAGAGGCCAATATAAAAATCTTTAAGGTATTTACAAGCAACCTGCAGTAATAGCCACTGTTGCCTTTAAGGTGTGCAGATAGCACGCTGACAGGTTCTGCACATGACGACAGCAGAGTCTGTCATCCTCGAGAGCTTGGAAACAAATCCTCTATTTTGACTTCACCTCTTGAAATTAACTGATGGCACTGGTATTGCTTTCTTCGTCCTCTACTGCTGTTTAATCTTCCTATCAACGTTACAAAGCTTTCCTGCGTCATACTAGGCACCTCTGTGCAAGGCTTTGAGCAGCTTGCAGAGCAGCTCAGTGCTCACTGAGAGTACTCCCTCAAACTAAATGGGCAGGATTCCTTACAGCAGGAAGAATCAGGTAGTGTTACCCCACCGACAGACACAAAACAAAGAATTAGCTAAGAACATAATATAAAGCTTGCTGGAGGAAAGAGTTGCTTTTATTATATCAGTTAATAAAGAATGAAAAAAAGAATTACGAAATGAAGATTTCAGAGCCAGAGTCCCTTCAATTACGGCTTTCTCTCCTCACTGCTTTAACCAAATCTTATTCTACAGCTTTGAAAACAAGCCTAGCCAACAAACTCTGCTGTACCCAGCACAGCATTAAATAAAAAACAAAATCAGTCTGGGCAAGTCCTAGACAGATCTATTTTAACATTCAATTGCCTTGTAATTGTATTTTTAGCCTTTGTAAGAGACTGAACTTCAGCTCTTTTCTTCATAATCATGTTACTTTCCCTACAGGATCACTGGGTTAATATTCTTTGATCCCTATCCTCTTGTTTACTTCCTGTGGCCACAGGCAAAACAACAACAACAAAAAAAGTCATACTTCCATAAAGCTAAACCAAAACCTACATTGCACAAATAATTACTTTGCTTCAATGCAATTCCTGGGCACTGTGCAGAAACCGGTGCAGATGTAGGAATGGTGGAAACTGGTGTGAATCAAAGAACTGGACTTATCACACTATCCTCACCAACAACATCAGAGGAATACTTGCAAGATTCAGTGAGTTACTTGATTCCTTGTTTCCTCATCTCTGAACGATTTTAAGTCTTCTCAGGCCTCCAAATTACTGAGGATATGGACACAAAAGTTAGTTTCTTTCCTAAACAATTTTTTCTTCTACATACAAATAAAATCCACATAGCAAAATGGCAAGAAAATACCATCAAGACTCAACCTGGAAACCCTTCATCAAATTCTCAAATGTTTAGAGCAAAACAGTGCTTGTGTGCAGTTAGGAGCACCCTCAGGTAGGGAGAGAGAAGGGGAGAAACAGAAGGAGTATGAAGCAAACACCGAAGTGGCTCAACTCCGGATCCAGCTGAGCTGTACCCACTCATCCCCGCCAAACCATAAGCAAGGGGCTCCCCAGTGGAGCACTGGAGGACACAATGCACGGCATGAGAATGAAGTCCCTGCGCTGGACAGGGAGGTGTGGTGAACCACAGGAGGGGGATTTCAGAAGAGCCCTGCAGGAATCAGACTGCTGATTAACAGCTGAAGCAGGCTAGTTCCATGCAGAACCTTTCACGCATATTATCTCAAGCACCAACTGCACAAAAGTAGACAAACTGCTTCTGGGTGTAAGCGAGGCTTAAAAGAAGATGACTATTGAAATGTCAGTTTGAGTGCAGGATAATAACCCTGATTGTAGCCAGTCTTAGAACCTTTCTGTCTCTCCAAATCTCTCCATATACAATTCAAATAAATTGCAACAGCTGACTTAAAGCTGTCTGGGTACACATTTCCTAAATAAGAGCCAACCACGAGTAAAAGAACCAGCGAGGCACTTCTAGAACCGGCAGTTACAGTACACCCTTGGTGCTGCTATTGCCCTTTTTTCCACCAGGGCACCCTGTTCTACACTAACCTTTTCTTAAATTGCTAGCATTTCCAGCATGAGAAAAAATGGAACAACAATAAAAACAAGGCCCCTACGGACAGCCCAAGGCTACTCACACACCTGAAATACAGTATTCACAGACCTCTTCCAAAGTAAGCATGAAATTCATCGGTCGAATTCCCTCAATTTCTTTGCCTACTCACTCTTACAAGCACTCTACAAATGGATCAAATTCTTCATTGAAAGTGGAGGAAATCTTGGTAACTAGCAAGAAAGAAAATTACATCCTTGCCTACCATCTAAGCATCTCTCCAAAGAACCTCAAACTTGAGACACAGCTATGATGAAAGCTACAGACGATGTTGCTTCAAGTAAAAAGAGCACATTATACTCATCTGCTCATAGAAGATGCAACCTCCTTGAAGTCCACATACCGGATGCAAAGATAGCCATTCTTCTGGTCCTGAGGTAACATTTGATTCAAGTCTGAATGCCCTCTTCATGTATCATGTCTTGCTTGATCCAAGGAAACTGGCAGAGAGAAGGAAGCACAACCTTTTGAGCCAGTAAGCAGTCGAAGGGACCACAAAGGAGCGATGAAGGATCAAATCTTTTGGTTTCCATGGTGAAAGCTGAAGGCCGCGAAGGAACTCTGAGTTCCTCCACTGTGCTGAAACAAACTGTAGTAGAGTCCTGAGCAGGAGGAATCTCTTGAACACATCTTGTTGGGGCTCAAAGGGAGAGCCATTAAGAGACTCACAATAAGTACCAGGTTTAGAAACAAAACAAAAAAATACAGATGGAGCTAAGGCCTTGTTTTGAGCTTGGACAGAGTCCTTAGAAATCTCAGCTGCTCTGTATACAACAGGACTGACGGTCCACAATCCCATTCTTTAATATTGTTATCAAGCAAGAGCTAGGATGCAAAATTCCACTGACTGCAGTAGAAAAAGCTATAACCTGAGAGCAGAAGGTGAGATAAAACATCTCCAAATCTCTACCAGGCAAAACTTCAGAGTTGTTATAATAGTAGCGAGACTCTGAGAAAGCAGATTAAACAGGCAGAACCAGTTATCCATAACAGTTCTTTGTCAACGTCTCCTGGCAAACTGGACCTTAATAAATTGCACCTCTCATATTACCTCAAGAATACAACGAAGCCCTCACATGAATCTTAACATATCCAAATATTACGCCTGCCAGGCCCACAATGCAGCCATTGAGATGGCACTGCTGTGTGAAACTCATCTTTTACCCTGCATTCCGCCCACCACTCAGAGTGTAAGAGCCTTAGCAGCCATGAACATCCACCTTTTCCTTAGACAGTAATCAAAACTACTCAGCTGTATTTGAAGGAGACTTGACGGCTGGACCCTAAGCAATGCTAACCAGAACGCTGTTCTCTGCGTAAAGGAGATGCTGGTAGATCTATGTAGTATGCTTTTGCTTCCTGCAGCTCATTACTTAAACAAGCTGTCACCTAGGGGGACTGGCACAACCTTTGCTTCCTTAAAGAGCCAACGTCCAGGCTGAAACACGCTACCTGACAATATTAAGCTAACAAAAATAAATGGAATTCAAGTTGGATGAGACTACGGAGACACAAGTGCTGCAGACAAAGAAAAATTCCCTGGTATCACCAAATAAACTATGGAAGAGAACCTCTACAAGGCAGTCCTGTTTCTAGGAATGAATATTGATGTACTGAGCTCTGTGCTTAGTTTGGGGCATGACAGAAACCATGCAACTGAATTTACTAGAGAGGATACCTCCCACCTGATTACGTAAAGGCAGAATTTCTTGCACCGTTTCTGAGGGGAACTAAGGAAAAAAAAAAAAAAAGAAATTAAAGAAGCAGTGGAAGACAGGCTGTTCAAAACAAGAAAAAAATAAAAAATAAAACCAACCAAGAACCCCATCGAAAAAAGCCAGGACTGATTTCCTGCAGGGAAATCCACTGCGCCATGAAGATAGCCATGTCAGGTATCACCAAAAAAAACTTCTAAATGCTTCCATGCCTTCCCTCTCCCCTCCTTACAAATGTGGTAAAAGATGCTGCCTCCTAGAAGAGAAATGTTTGGGATACATGTTTTTTTTTTCTCCCTCCCAAAGATATGTTCTAGGTAAAGTTTCATTGAAAACTGACAGTAATCCCCAAAAGAACTTCTAGAAATTTGATCGGAAAGCACTGATGCCAAAAGTGAAGCTAGATACAATAAAATAATCACAGTACACACACTGAAGCAACCCCAAACGGCTACCTACCATACTGCAGACTCTGCAGCGGCCAAAAGAGCTTCTAGAAGACCACACTCAAATGCTTATTATCAGTGGTTCTCTGCCAAACTAGGAGAACGTGGCCTGCCCATACAGTTACTAACTGCAGGGAAATGCTTTTCTACATATCTTCTCTGGATGCGTAAGTACTGAACTTCAGAACTCAGGAACACAGATTTAATTTATACACTAGGCAAAAAAAAAAAAAAAATCTAACCATGGATGCGAGCAAGCACTGACACACACAAGATCTGTTGTCAGGAATTTAAGAACGTAATAAGCAAAGGCGGTGGCTCCCAAACTTTTCCAGCCAGAGGATCACACCAATGAGATCCCAAACCTTGCAGATAACTACCAAAACTGAAGAGGCCAGGTAGTATATACTGCTAGCACATCACTGAACACTTGGTTAGAAAAACACCTGCTGGTAGCACTCGGCCACACCTGGCATAAGGGACCGTGCTAAGTAATTGTTTCTTCAATTTTTAAATTGAAAGATCACCCGGCATATTGAAAAGGAATCCACGATTCACTGCATTTCCTGATGATCTTCAGTGAAGATGGGGCAAAAATAATGTGTTAACTGCTGCTTATTGTTTCTTAAAACAGCAGCGACAGATGCTTTCTTTAAAATAGTCAAAAACATGAAATCTGAGCAATGAGCATGACTCATTACTACAGCGTCAGTGTTTGGCAGTTTAGAGGTATTTCAGTAATTTATTACTGTTTCAATATTGTAAGATAATAAACATGGAAAATAATTGCACAAATGACTCCGCTTTGCCTTTCATAAAGAAATCTTTCTGGTGAGCCCTAGCTTCACCTTTTATTTCTGTTAAAAACGTGTTAGCACTTTGCCTGAAGGATTCACCAGAAGCACCACTTTAATTATGTCTTCTTTTATTAGAAGTTATGTTATTAGTAGTCTGCTATAAATAAGAATTTCCTGTTTGTCACTGGCACTAGTTTTCAAACAGGAGTATTCATAGGTCATGTGTATACCTGGGAATCAAGCAATATTCTTTCAGCATGCAGATCACTGCCCCAGGCAACGAGTGCAGCCGCTGCCAGGCTTGGTGATTTAAGTTCCCAGAGCAGTGAAAGGAAGCACTGGATACTTCCAGCCTCAGAAAAATCACATTAAGATATTTTCCAACTGAAAGGCAGGGACTAATTCCGTTTGTTATTTCCAAAGCCTATTCACTTTTAATCTTTGCTTTCTATAAGCTTACTGAGCTCTCAAGTCTTCAAGCCATAATCCAAATGTGAGTGTATGGAAATGAGTAGGCAAGCACTGTCACTGGGGCATCAGGAAAAAAAATATGGCAAGTAGCTAGGAGAGCAGCTTAGGAGCATCCTGTATTTACACAGCACTACACCTGGGGAGGAAGAAGAGACCTATGCTTTTGAAGGCCCTAGACAGAGTTTATACCACCTCCAAGCTCAGTTAAGAGAGAAACAGGCTTTGTACATGGATGAGACGTGCTCCTGCATCTCCCTGGCAATAGGCCGTGCAGTCACTGGGACTCACGCTCCATACAGATGTGGGGGGAATTAGTAAAGATGGACAGACAGAAAATACACAGTGTGTGGAACATGCACTATGAGATAAAAAAGTACCTAATCCTCTATTAGAAGGAGCTGAAGAAACTACAGTTCTCAGCTCATAGAAAGACTCTTGTAAGTAACTGACTGAACTCTTCCTTGCTGAAAAGCTTTTTGCTGAAAGAACAAGAATAACTCTCAGAACAATCAGTGCAGAAAGCAGTATGTAGCAAACACCCAACTGTACTTCCTTTCCTCCACCTCTCTGCTCCACCGAATGTAACAGCATTCCCTGAAGTCCAATCCCAAATCTATGCGGTGTTTTGTTTGGTTAAGCTATCACTGACCTGAAGCACCCAAAAAAGTCATATTGGACAATATGCCTGCTCCACATCCTTCTTCTATTCAACCTACAGTGGCCCAAGTTCACACCAGCCAGAAGAGTGCCTCTCCACTGAAATAAGAGAAATAGCACCTTTTAGATTTAATATCTAGAAGCACCACACTCTGTCCAGAAACGTCCCCAAAATACAGTGAAGTAGGCACTACTTGAAATTAAGGAACTGTAAGTATTGCTAGAATTATTAACATTCCTCCAACCTGAAACCAGCAGCTGTTCCAATCAGCTTTTTCTACAGCATGTTTTACACTTACTTTCTGCACTGCTTAGTTCCTATCCCACTCATGCTACAACTCTTAATGCAGGAAGGCACTTTGGTGTTTTATTGCTGAAAAGTACCATTCTTCCAACATAGAGAAGACACTCAGGGCCTCCATACCAAATAAACAGGAGAAATGGAACGCGAGTGAGTTTCCTTCTTCCTCCTCACGTCAAATAAACAGAACATTCAGTTCCATAACCTGGGTTGGGCTGGGCTGCCTTCCCTTCCCTCTCTTTGTACAGACTGAGGTGAAAAGCTTTTGAGACCTATTTCCCAAGTACATGAGTTTCAACTTGGAACTAAGCCAATTAAAACAGGAAGACGTTTGTAATATTTCTTTAGGTATCCCATGAATTCCAGCCTCACTGACCGGCTCTTTTCTGCAGTCTGACAGACCCAGGCTTCACCATGAGGAGAGGCAAGAAAATGAACAGCTAGCTGATGAATTCCAACCAGCTACACAAGAACCACTACATGACTATTTCACTTTTGCGTCTGCAGTGGTAGCATGAGACCCAAGAAAGAATGGCAAGGGTAGTGAAAAAAGAAACTGCTGCAAACGATAAAGGGAAACTGACTAAAAGCTGTCTGCAGTTTAGAAAAGACATTGGAAATACAAGAGATTGTTATTCAAAGTCATTCCCATGAAAGAACGTGGAGCAGACTCCATTGGCTGAGAAAGCCTAAATCAATATCCTGTTTCTCCACCCCACCTCTTTTCCAACAATTTTTGGGAAAGACCATTTATTGACATGCACATCAAGTAATCCAGACACAATTACAGTGGCTGGGCTAAAAAGAAGCCAACCACTTCCTCCTCGCCACTACACAAACAGAACAGCAATGGTGGCATGAGGCTGTTTTACGCAGGGAACAGTCTAATTTCTTCCTATACAGTGGCTTCTGGAAGTTTCATCTTACAATTTTTTCCCATCTATTTGCAAACTACAGATTTGAGTGACGGAATTTTTGATTTGAGAATAAAACATTGGAATTTAAGTAACATAGCCATTTTACTCCAACAATACAAGGGACAAATCCCAAACTTTAGAGAGTAATAAAGTAATACTTTAAATATCACATGCCGATTTCTGCTAACTAGCTTTGAACCAAATCCATAATACTTCTTTAAAACTACACATAAAAACTATGGACTAAGACTAATAATTCTTAAAAGAACAACAACTTTTGCCCAGAATTTTTTCCTCTTTTCAAGCTAACATGGAAATTTTGTTTCAGCTTTATTCTGAGCAAAACAGAAAACAAGGATCTCATTTTCTCACTCTTACTTTTTTTAAACAAGAATTTATGTCAGGGATCTAACAACTACAGAACTTTCTTCAACAAGAGGAGAGAGCATCAGAACTAGTAGGAAACCCTGTTAAATTATCTGTATCAAGGTGATATTAGAGAAGAGATTAATTGAGAGAAGTGCAAGAAGAGGAGAAGTCAGGGAAAAATAATCCACAATGAATTACCATACAGATATCAGTGAGACAGCTATGGTATTGAAAGCCTTTGGCATCAAGTTTACTGTCTGCAGATATTTTCCTCGACTGTTTTCTACTTACCTAGACCTTTTTGTCCAGGGTTTTTTGCAAAGTTAAAAGTAAACTGATAAAAATCTTTGAACTTCGTTGGATCCTTCAGTTCTTGTTCTAGTCGTGGCAACAGAGTTTTCAGTTTTTCCGTGGTGTCACACCTGTTGCAAAAGAGATTACATTACTTGTAAATGTATTTTTTTTTCTGTTGGCGCTGGGTTTTCTTTAAGGGTTCTTAAGCTTCCTAACAGAAACATATGCCTTAACATGGCTGAAGTATTTCCTGTGAAAGCACATGAGCTAACAAGATGCAGTTTTAAAAGAAGAAAGGGGTTCCCCCACACCAAAGAATCAAATGGGTATTTGAGGTTTACAGGATGTTCCCAATACTCTGAATTGCACTACAAACTCAAAGAGATGGAAAAAGGTTTCAAGACCACTGTGCACTTTAAATGTCTCAGTACCTAAATGATTGAATTTATTTTAAAACCTCAGGAATAACTACAGTGAAGGATGGATAACTATAGCAAAACCCATACAACACAGATGTGGTTCTAGCTGCCCTGAACGGCACGGACAGAAGTACAGACCTAGCAAGCGCTATGGCCAGTTCATGCTTCCAAGAACTCTAGCATGCACATTGAGCAGGAGATAAAATTCCCAGACCTCTGTGAATTGTACCAGAGAGCATCATGACGACCTGAGATCCACATGACAGTAATGCTACAGAATGCAATCCCTGCCAGAAACCACAAGTGGCTTAGCTAAACCTTTTTTTTTTTTTTAATTAGTTTTATCAGATGATGCTGGCAGCCTCTAATGTAACCGCACGAGTGACTGATAGTTCTCCATGGCTAGACAGTCATCATGCTTACAGTCTCTACCCAAAAGCCATACCGAAAGCGACAAAGAAAAGCAGTGGAGTTTAGATGACATTAGAAGATTTTTTTTTTTTTTTAAATCCGTTTCTGAATATCTTTACTGAAAAAGGAAAGCTTAGAAAGAGGTGAATAACTGATGAGGTCAGTAACCACGAGCTGGTAGGATCCCTGCTCAAGGAAGAGCTACTACATTCGCTGAAAGTTGATCTATTGCAGAAAGGTATTAATAAAGATGCTTTTCTGAACCAAATGAAATTATTTAACAGAAAGTATGCACAAACTAAAATTCCCCACTTATTTAATGCCTTGCTAAAAACAAATATCTAAAATGTATATTGATGGGTCAAAATGACAAATAATACAGCATTTCCTCCAAGGGGTTATACACAAAATAGTAATTTATGGTGATAAATGCTTGATCCTATTGCTAAACAGAGGCAGCATGTTTTAACCTCAGTCTACTGTCTAGAAGTTCCATCATTCAGGAAGGAGAAAAAAAAATCTTTTATCAGTTACATCTCAGTCAGAGTAAACAACCTTTTCTACCACTAACACTCTAATTTTTATTTCACATTCTTACAAATGTAAGTACAAATGAAATACCTAGCATAGAAGGCGGTAAGAGAAAACTATGTTTTGCAGAAGTGGTAAAAAGAAAAAAGTCCCACATAGTGGTGATAAGATAAAGGAAAAGAAGTGAAGATTCTTTTCTGCTTTCCTATTTCTTCTGTCACTGTTGAAGCAGAGAACTTTTTTGTTAAAACAAACAAAAGAACATTCCCAGTGACATTCAGCTCTTAATAGCACATAGTCCAACAGAACCACAACACAACCATGCACGCATTTATATAAATTACATGGAAAGATCACCGTATCTGCCTGCCTTCCTTGCTGCACTGGTAAGAACCGTTCTGCTCCTGCTGTCCCGAGGCCACTGCTCCGGTTCTGCAGCAAAGCACCAGTTTAAGGAGGGCAGGACACCCCAGGCCTTCAGCACCTGTTAAGCTCAGCACCATCACCGCCAGCTTGTCAAGGCTTCAAGTTTGATTCAATTAAAAATGTTCTCGTGAGAAATGAGGCCCAGGCCTTGCATTGTGTGCTGTGCAGAAATGGATGCTTACCCCAACTCTGTCATGCCATCCACAAATTCCTTCTTACTGAATTCACACTGAGTCGCTGCCCTGAACTTCCACGCCACAACCAGGACGCTGATACTGGCAGGGTCCAGGCTTAAATCATCGCAGAACTGTTGAATCCCATCAATGCCGATTTTATTTTCATCTTGTGGGTCTGCAGGTCAAAATACAAAGAAGACAACCACAGTTACTCGTAACGATGTCTACCAACAGCCATCAGCACAGCCCTGATACGCTGCATAGCACAGGTCTTCAGCTTTACATAGGTTTCACAAATGTCCTCACTTGAAATCCAGTTAGTGTCAGAAGTACCTTGAGGAAAATCAGCAGGTAGATCAAGTGTTCTGCAAAAGTCCCTAATTGGCTTAAGATTGTTTCCTAAATTCATCAGTTAATGTTAAATAGTTGTCTCCTCTCCACAGTGCTCTGTGCCAGATCTGAATTAACAGGAGGAAATGCCTGACTGAATCTACAGGACAGTAAAGCTGACAAACACATCAAAACACACTGGGCACGTCGTGAGTAGCATGCTCCAAACTTAAAAACAAACCAAACACCTAGCACGAGCCTATAGATTTTTCTCTGATAGTGATGAGAATGCACTACAACTGTTTAGAGGCCACTACGAACTGAAACATCTTTATTTTTTTTTTGTTTTTATTAATATAATTTATTTAATTTAATTTAATTAATTTAATTTATTTAATTGTTTTTATTTGTAAGTCAGGGAGGCCGCCACAACAGGGCTCACACAACGCCTCCGCACAACAGGGCCTTAAGCCGAACAACACAGCTTAGAAAACAGCCCAGAGTTTAGTACCTTTTTTCAGGTCAGCACTGCACTTCCTAACTATTTATGTCAGGGTCTGCAACAATGCTGTAACACTGTAACATCACTCTCGAAAAACAAACAAACAAAAAAACCACAAGTAATTCTTCTAAAAATCACATCTTTAGTTTCAAAACTTCACAGAACTGTGTTTGCCGGCTTTAGATAGGAAGACATTTCAGTATAGCAAGGCTAAGTAGGAAAGCATTTCTCAAATACGTTTTAAACTCCTTAAACTGGTAAGATTTTCAACAACACTAAGCCCATATCCTATTAGCTGATTAAAAAAAATCAGGTCTAAGAAAACTTTTTCTTCTTTTTGGTACAGTTCAGGGACTTCTGAGCAGGAACTCATGCACATCTCTCCATTCTACTGCACGCCAGATCTAGTGCTAATGCAGGCAAAATGCCTTTCTTGTATATTTGGGGAATAATTGAAGAGCTGAAAGCCAAAAGCATGCGTGTTGAAATCCGTGGAAAATTTCCGACGGATCCCAGCAAGGACATCCTTCTCACGCTGCATGTCACCCAGGTACTTCGGAACAGAAGGGAGTTTGTTTTGGTAGAGCTGCTGGACAGAGAGGTGAGACAACTAACACAAAGGTGGCACACAAAGCGACAGATCTCTCACCTTGGATCTCCAATACGATGCCATGTTCGTAGTATCCTATAAGCCCTATTGAACAGGGGAATCCCACCCCAACGTGTGAGGTTTCTGCACCTTTTCCTTTTCTCATACATGGCTCAACGAAACCTGTAACTGTTTTCTCTCAGCTCTGGTGGAAGATGTGTTTAAGTTTACATTCGTACTGTGACTTGTGTTAGAACTGCAGAGGTGTGCTGCTAACCATAACACGGGCATGTGACCGACCATACTTTCTTTCACAAACACAAACAGTACAGTTTTCCATTGCTAGAATATTAGGAATAATAATTTGTCTTTTTTTTTTTTTTTAATTTTTATATTCTTAGCAGAGTTGGTATATACATTTTTGACCAAACAGTCTCTAAGACTGACATGCACAGATCAAGCAAACCACTAATATATACAGAGATACATCTGTATTTACGGTAGAAATATGTATATAAAACACACTACAAAGAGCAGTTACTAGTTAAGACTTTTTTCCACATGCACAGAGGAAATTCTACAGTTTTGCTGATTCTTTGCCTCCCCACAATTCATTACCACCTTATTGCAAAATACTGAAGGATGCTTATGCTTAAGGTAGAACACCAGATTTAAAGAGCAGAAAAAGCAGAAACACTGTCGTAAGAACCGGGTGAAGTGTGAACGAAGCACATCATATACTGCAGCTAGAAAAGTACATGAAATCACAGTTGATCAATTGTTAACAGTCCACCTTTAGAACATGAGGTTTATGCCTTTAATCCACTTCCCTGCAGTTTTCCCACCAAGCCTCTCTGAACAGATGCATCATTTTTGCTGTAACAGCCAAGCACAAAGAATAAATTAAGGACGGAGCTTTAGGAGTAGTTTTTGAGGGGGTTTTATTTTACTGTTTAATCAGATTTCCAGCTGTAACATTACCTGAAATGTTTTTGATTTCAAAGTACAGAAATACTACTGTATTTGAACTAAACCAACTCCTCCGCATATTAGTCCAGGGATCACATGCGTTATTTCGCCATACAAAGTACACCACCCACATCTCTGATAGCAGCCACTGGCAATAAATCAATCGAGTTCCATAATAAGCCCCGCTCTCCCTTCCACAAACCCATCTGACACTGTTTCCTCACGATCGGTTTTAAGTGCTCTTAATGTTCAATACACAGCTTCTGCAGGTATTCCTGCAGAGCTTAAAACAAACTCGCAGTAGGAAGTTAAGTTTTCTCACTCTTATCTCACTACTGCACACACAGAGCGAGAAGCAGAAGTTCGCAGTCTTTCCCTAGGACTCCCAAGAACAGCAGAGGGAACAGCTAACAAGATACCACCCGAACGACACAATTAAGAACCAAACCCCACAGCAGGACAAACCCAAGCCTTACCTTTGTATCGATTATACAACTGTTCTAGCTTCTTCCTGTCTACGGAATTCTTCATGGACTCTTTGTAGTACAAGTCTGGGTTCTGGAAGTAGTTGTCCGTTGCCACTTCCAGCTTCCATTCGTTCTGCATCAAGCAGTAGATGGCAGTCCTTTCCCCAGCCTGGGTAAATGCCATGAACTGGCGGACCTTGTCCTTCTGAGACGATTTCAGCTTGTGCTTTGGGATGCAAAAGAAGCAGGGAAGCCAATGAAGCTAATCCAGAATTTTGTTTCAGCATTCTACTACTAACGCCTACATTTACAAGGTTTTGGTTTTCTCGTTGACGACAACTTCAGAATTACAGGAAGACAAAGCCTTGTTCTTCCGCAGTTGAAAAGACAGCCTTTTCTTCTGCAAACTGAAATGACAACATCTGTACGTACACTTTTAGCAGCAAATATTCTGGCAGTAATAAATCTGTATTTCTGCTTTACTGCTCGCACATGGGAGAGTCTTTTTCTGTTCTGTAACATGAGTAAACACAAATTTCATCACATGACAATACGGCTGTCTTCTGAAAATATGCCTACTGGATATCTAAACAGAAACCACAAAGGCCCAGCTTACAGATTCTCAGATTCTGCACAAGTCCTGTGTAAACACAGAAAATCAGAAACGTGTTCCTGACGTTTTCCTAGCTCTGATGGGAACTTTAACAGTTTTAAGCAGTCAGCTGAAAAAGTCAGAAACACGTCTCGCATTTTGGTGCAACTTCTGCCAACATAAGACCAAAAGAAAATAAAGCACACAAGCCAGAGATTTGCTGAATACAACAACGATACTGTAAACTTCCTGCAAACGCGATCTAAAACTTTCATTTACTCTGAAAAATGGTGTTTATGCAACGCATTAACCAACAAGGCAGCCCGTTGCAGCGGTACGCAGGAATCAGTAAAGCGTTTCCCCTAATGACGGCTAACTGCAGCAGCCCTACCTACACAACTTCCCTAAGCTCCTGGAAAACCCCAAGGGCTGGGAGAAGGGATTTTACGGGGAGGAAGCCTGCTGTTAACACAGGTCAGCACGGGTCTGTTGGAAGGAGGTGGCTTGAATCAGTGCGCTCTGGCGCTTCCCAGTTTTTTGAAAGACGGAAGGAGTGATCTGGGAAATGCGTCTGGAGTTGCTCTGTACTGCTGAAGGCATGGGGAAGAGCAGAAAAGATCAGCTCCCTGGCCCTTCAGGATCCGGGGGAAGAGCACTGCCTCACTGGCTGGAGGAGCTGGAAGCAGGGCACACCGTGCTTGTTATCTCGGGTACGCACGCGGCCAGTGACACCTCCACTACAGATGGTCCTGAGACAAGGAACACGCCACGTGACCGAGACCGGGACGTCAGTCCTCCCGTATCGTTTTTCACTTTTACATAAGCAGGAAGATGTAAAGCTCCTTTTTATGGAGGAAAACACAACCGAAGTGGGAAAAGAGCCCCCGAAATAACTACAATGTATCTGGGGAAGAAAACCCTCACCAGCCCTTTGCTCGGCCGCTGCAGGCTCTTTCACCCCGCTCCGAGCTCTCACGAAGGTGTAAACGCCGGAGCCCACCTGCGCTGCACTCGGGTACACAGCTCCCTCCCCCCGAGGTGCACCAAGGGCCCCAAACCCCACGCCCCGTGCCAAGCCCACGCAGCGAGGGGTCTCAACGCCAGCCACCGGGTTGCCCGAGGCGGTCCGCAGAGAGGACAACGCTCGGCTGCGCCGCCCGCTGCCCCCGGCGTCCCGGGAGCGCCCTCTGCACGAGGCAGGGCCCCACGTACTCTACGTGGGGCTGGGGGGTTCCGGACGCCCCCGGGACGCCCCCCAGGAGCGGTGACATCACGCGGGGAGCCGACACCGGAGCAAAGGCCGGGGGGCAGCGCCCCAACTTCCCCCCGCAGCCCCTCGCCTCCCGCCGCCCAGGGGGTGGGAAAGCCGGAGCCCGAGG
>VXAV01001227.1:48015-59229 GCA_013399715.1 Alectura lathami
TACCTTGGGGTAGTTTTAACTGCAGGCATCAAAAGCTCAACAGAACACTGTGACGGCTTCAGCTGGTACATTAGCATCACCTGTGTTTTCAGAAGTGCAGAGTCTTCCTGACTTGTACTCCAGGTGTGTCAATGGATTAGTAATTTAAACTACTATGTATTAAGTACTAGGACTTGATGGCATTTCTTTCTGTGAATCTCTTAGCTGGCTGGTATGACCCTGCCTTACGAGAACCTTGATCAAATACGGAAGCGGCTGGAAGAGGTATCCCCTAACCTGGTGCGATACGATGATGTGGAAGAGGCTAACTACTTCAAGCAGGCAAATGAGCTATCAAAGGTAACCAGACCCAAAGCACTTGAGCATGGTTTAGTGCTGTTACACAGCTTGATGCTTTTTAGAGAAGCGGGCCTTCTTCGTACGCAGTACTGTCAGCATAATGTGATCTGCACTGAATGGTGAATGCAGACTTCACAAAAGAAATGCTTCGGTTCCAAGTTCCTATCACAAAGATGCTTATTTTCTTTTTTTTTTTTTTTTTTTTTCCTTTCCTTTCCTGCCACAGTTAGTGAAGCAGCAGCTTCTTGCTGATCCTCTAGTTCCACCTCAGCTCACGATAAAAGACTTCTATATGACAGGTATGTATTGTACGGCCTGTGCGTTCTGAAGTCAGCAATACATCTTACTTTGCTTTACAGTATGATTTCCATGAGGCATTTAAAGCTTTCCACTAAGATATGTTGGATTTGACTCTTTCAAACAAAAGTTTCTGATAAAATGATTTGGAATCTGCATAAAGGATAGGGCTATATTTTCAGCTAAACACTTTTTTCTCCTCTTTGTATGCAGTCCTGTACTAAATATTTCTATATTGTGTGTATATATATCTGCATATGTTAAAAATTAAGTTTATACACAACTGTGTTTTTATGGTTTTGTCTTCTTTTTTTTTTCCAGATTCAATCAGTAGAGCATCCCAGACAATGGCCAAGTGTGTGAAAGCTGTTGTTGAAGGAGCTCATGCTGTGGAAGAGCCAGCCAGCTGCTAGTTACTAATCAAACTGCTACCAACTCCATCCAAGTATTTGTTGCAGTTAGCAGCTGTGACTGATACCTTTTTTTTTTTTTTCTTCCAGAATATATTTGCTAGACAGTGGCTTTTCTTTTCATTGACATTTTCATCAGTTCAAATAGTCCCATAATAAAGGACTCTTGTTGTGGCTGGAGAGAACATTCAGCATTCAACTTGCTGTACCTAGAGGCTGAATACATCATGATTGTATACAAATAAATTATAATATTAAACAAGCCATTACCTATGTAATTCACAGAGCTCATGCTTGTTGCATGAAGAGAACTCAGTAAGCAACACAAACTCAGTAGGTCTTTATTTGCTAAGAACAGGTTTACGTGGCCTAAACACTAGATTGTAACCTTTCAGAGCATCTAGGTGTCATGAACACTGGTGAGGGTGTGAACACGCTGCTTTTGTCATGCAGTTGCAGAGCAAGTTCTCTTTTCACTCAGATGCACCTGGTTTGTGTCAGTGTTCACCCACCACTGCTCTAGATACTTGTATGCGTTTGTCCGTTTAGTTGGCAGCTGAGAAACTGCCCAGGGGATGAAAAATTATTTTTATGTTGTGAAAAAAGGCAAGCAATTTTCACACAGCTTTGTAATGCTGAACTGCTTTTAAAACTTAAAAAAGATGAAAGGCCTTTAGCTGCACCAGTACAAGTACAGAACAGATCTCAGTATAGTTCCTCTGGGCACTGATCTTTTTATAGCAAAGTGGAAGAGGAGGCTGTGGGGTTTCTTTTTAAAGCTTTAGAATTACTTGAGAACAGTGAGTCTCTGCTCTATAATGTTGAATAATGTAAGTTTGGAAGAAGGCTAGCTACTCCCTCAATGAGGTACTAGAGTAATAAAATTTAGAGTAATCCTTCCAGGAATCATGCAGACTGGAACACTATCATAAGGCCATCACTTCCAACTGTTTTATTTTTTTAATTTTTCATTAGGAAAACCTACATTTTCCAGTGTAGAATAATACTGGGTACATGAGAATGCTGCTGCAGAATTCTTACCTTTCCAAAGTCCTTTTTTCTTCCATCTTTGAATTTTTTCAGTAACAAGTAATATTTTAAAAATTGCTTTTCCCTTGCCAAGGAAGAACTCTCTTCCTGGTTATGTCAGTATAGCCCAGTCTGCCTTACACTAGGCATCCACATCTTAAATGTTGGATGTTGTTTGACTCAGCATGCCATCGTCCAGTTATCAACAGCGTCAGTTCTCTTGGTGGCACAAAGTAACTGTTCACTTCATTTGAATGTACTGCTATGCACTTCAGGGAGATGGGGAAGTAGTGCAGTCTGTTGTGGCAGTCAACAGGTACTGCCTGTATGCATG
This sequence comes from Alectura lathami, assembly GCA_013399715.1. Taxonomy (NCBI): domain Eukaryota; kingdom Metazoa; phylum Chordata; class Aves; order Galliformes; family Megapodiidae; genus Alectura; species Alectura lathami. The sequence goes on from VXAV01001227.1 coordinate 50,425, forward strand.
TCCACACGTGTGACCAAATACAGCATAAAACCTCCTTCTGTTGTTGTGGAACATTACTTCTTCAGGGGGGAAAAAGGGCTGTGGCAGGGACAGCAGAAGCATGTGTATGAGAACATATGCCAAAAGCAAGACAGCTGGTTCTTCTCACGAATGGCAGCATTAAAAGGAATCCGATATTCAGTAAAGTACTTGGTTTGTATGTTCCTAGGATTAATACCTTTTTTTTCCTGAAAATCCCTATCATGCATATATAGAGGAATAATTTCAGCTGTGCAGCAACAATCATCACTTTTTCAGTTCAAAATTTATAAAGGTTCAAAAACTTCAGTTTTTTTTTTTGTCTTAAATGTAGCACAAATGCATTGTTATTACTTCTGACAGCTCTGCATCCTTCAGTTTGTGTTTGTGTAGGAGATCCTTAATTCTATTCAAGAAGTAGCCAGCCCTTATCTGAAGAAGGGTAAGTAGTTCACGAGGTGCTGCTGTCTTCCTTCTGCCCTCTCCCCCACTGAACTAGTTAGTAAGTATAGAACTTCTTAGCCAAACCTGGTAATAGCAACAAGGCTCTACAAATTTGACATTTGGAAGCTAGATAGTAAAGAGAAATCTAAACTGGTATTCTTATCACCTGAGTTTACCGTGCAGCCCTTGCCTTATCGCTTCTGTTTGCTGTGGTGGCTGCACAGTCAGTGGCCATGTGGACTCTTGTCCAGCTAGTGATAAAAGCTAGTAGGATTCTACACAGAAACAGAGATGATGTAGGCTGGGCAAAGCATTGGAAAAATCTACCTTCATAGGGCTGTTCGTGGAACTTGGTCCTGTTCAGTCCAAAAAGCATTTACAGTCAGTGCTACTACTTGGCGGTTCTGAAGCTGCATCATCAGATTAAAGCAGAGCATATGAAACAAGGCAGTGAAGAGATGATGGGAGATGAACGTGTTCAGCCTGTTCTTCGCTGTTCAGTAAGGGCTTCAGGTAGGTGGTATCACCTTGTTGGCTAGGCGATGCCTGGCTTGAACCATCAGTGGTGGCGATGCAGCCAGCCTCTGCCTGCAGTGTTGGTGGGTGTGTTTCCCCAGACTGTTAGGGGGTGGGAGGATTTCACTGCAGGGCTGAGGTGAGAGCTGAAGGAGACGAGCTCCCCATGTACTGCCCTGATAGCACCCAGGGGCCAGCTGGCAGGTTTTCTCACTTGTTTTACAGGGCCAGTTTCAGTGTAGTAACCTTCACTCTGCTGCTTTCTGTATTCTCTGTCTGCACAGCCAGCATGAGACAACAAGTGTGTGTCTAGGAGGGATGGATGGGTTCAGTCCCTAAGCACCCTCTTCTCTTAACATAGTACTGTGTAAACATAGCTCCTATGCTCATGCAATTAACTCCAGCTGTGCCTTACATTAAACCTTACCTTGATGTAGCCCTGTCTTCAGCAGAAGGTTACGCAGAGACGGAAGGAAAAGGGTATGTTAATTCAAGGCAAGGCCCTACTGAGCACTCACGTTTTGAAGCAAGTTTAGGCAAAGTTAGCACGTGCAATCAGACTGAACGAAAGCAAACTCTTTGTCCCCCTCTCCCACCTCCTGTCAAAGTAGTGCCGGCACACTTTAGACTTCAGTGCTTGAATTGTGATTTTAAATATAAGATGTACCTTCCCAGAAGCACAAGCAGCCCATGGGTAAATCCCTACAGACCCAGAAGGAGGCTCTAAATCCTGGGCAGTTTAGTCAGATTCTTTGACTGAATAAAAATAAAAAAATATAAATCAGACAACACAATCCCAAGTGGAAAGTCAAACTGAGGTGTGCCCTCAGCAAGACTTTAAAACAGCCAACAAAACTAGGCCATTCATAACAGTAGCTGTAAGAGCTGCATTTTAAAATCTATTTTCAAGTATAGCTCAAAGCAGAGAAGGAAGTGTCTGTTGCGTTTCCCCAGGAAGTGAAAATTTGGGATCAGTGCCCGTTCTGAGGCCAACAGCAGGCACTGTCCTGCTGTATGCTGCTGCTGAAGCCGTACACAGAGATGAAGGACAAGAGCAGAGCGGCAGCCCCACATTAGCCTTAACCCAAAGAGAAAAGGTAACAAAACCTGACGTCCTTCCCTGTCCCAGACACCTGCTCCTCATAAAATACTCCAAACAGTGCCTGAACCAAAACATCCTCTCCTAAAATGAAACAGTCTCTTAATAATGTTTTGTTCTTGTGATCTTATCTAAGTGCATGTTCCCTTCAGTGATGAAGGGTGGAAAGATGCGTTCTGACAGTGCCCAGGCAAGGCCATGAACAGAAATCGTGCAAACAAACCGATAGGAGAAAACCCAGCTGTGACCACCATCATCGTGAAACGATGTAAGTAAGAAGGAATACGGGGAGCACCTGAAAGTCCAGGACTTCACTGACAACTGAAGGAAGCTGGTTATCAGGAGTACCAGAACAGTTTTATGGAGTGAGTTCTCCCAGTTACCTGAGAAGTCGCCCTGCCCAAGAAGGCAATTCCTATTTAGCCAGGATAAACCTAAATCTAATGTATATAATTTATCTTCTCCACTATCTGCATATAATGTCAATGAGGCATAAGTACCACAGGGAAAGGAGTACCTGAATTTACAGACAGTCACAGGGAAATTCTTGTTCAGTCACAAATGCTGTACATGTACAAACCACGATCCTCCCCACCGTGTAAGCTTTCATCCAAAAGATGCTCTAGAGTAACACACATTGGCTGAGGGAACGATGGTGGCAGCGTGTCCCAAAGTGCCTTGGTATCCAGACACAGCAGAGGAACATCACACGCAGAGTCACGAGACACATACAAACCGTTGACATCTGAACTCCATAATCAGCAAAGCCTCCTGTGCTAAACACTGGTAATAAATATTTTCCTCTGGCTAGATGCAAGCATCCAGTCTACCGCAGCGCCTAACCCTGTGGAACTTACTGTACTTAGACCTTGTCCTGGTCAGGCCTCCTTGCCTAATGAGCCATGCATGCTGGCGGACATCTCAGCACTAGTGCTAATACAGAATTGTGAATAAACTCAACCAACGTTTCAAAGAAGCAGTTTTCTTTCTTTCTTGTCACCTTCTGTACATCTGTGTTTGAAATGGGTCAGAGATGAGAAACACCAAAAGAAACATACTAAGAACAAAAAGCTTCAGGTATAACAATTTCCAAAATCCACTGGGATCTCCTGACCCTAGGAACTCATTAAGCCTCGTACTTTGATGTTAGCTAAACTGTTTTTGAAACATGCTGTCCTATGTGCTTCTGATTTCTGAGTTACCCACCAAGGGATATTCCACACCCGAAGCATCTCACACAGGCTGCTGTCAGAAGACTAACAGATCACCGATCCGGCCCAGGCTGGGATCTGTCTTTCCAATTTGCAGTGATGACCAAGACCTGCTGTAACCTGAGTGCAAATGAAGGTCTGGGGATAATCGTGCAGCTTCCTAGCCGCCCTGCTGACAGCTAATGAAATGCCAACAGACACAAGTGGGTAAACAAACAGTTTACTTTTAACTGACAGTGGGCTTCCCGGGGAAACAGGACTGAGTTTGCACGTTCTGCTGGAGCAGTTCATTCCATGCATTCGTCTTCTGTTTGAAGAAGTCTCCACAGGTGCCTGTCGTGTACTCTGGACAATCTTCCCACAATTGATATGCTTATTTTGTCTTTGCTGAGATTTAGGAGACAACGCCATGTATTTAGTGCAGATTAAAATACGCATTGATAACGCAGATCAGATTAGTAAAGTCTAAGTTAGTTACTATTTCCAGTTCGGTTCACTATCAATTATATTACCATTCAATAGCTAGCATATGCCTGCTCCCAACTGGTCAAATACTTCTGAAACCTTATTCCCACTGAAATCCACAGCAGAATTCCCACTACCCCAATAAGCTTTAATGCAGACCTTCAAACTCAGAAAAGTAAGGATCGTCATCTGTACTTTGCGTTGCTCTGCTAGCTTATGACTTTAGAGGAAGTGAAGCAAAACGACTCTGTTCTCTGAATGGTTTGCCCTGGACTTGCAGCTGTGCTGTCTGCCATGTAGGAGTGCACCGAACAGGGGCGTGAAGGGGCTTAGCAGCTGGATGAAGGAGCTGAATTTGTGTCACAGCTTGGGCCTGTCTGCTGGAGGAAACAAATCTTAGACTGTACGCCATGTATTTGGGACTTTCCTTGATGTTCGGAGAAGTGGCCAAAAGAGCTCTGGGTGCCAAATACACACTAGTGCAGGATAACGCATGTTTAGATGTCCTACGGACAACCGCTGCATTATATAAATAAACAACATTTCCATGTTAAGGAATTGTTGAAAAATAAGCTTTTTTTTTTTTTCAGTAATTCTGATATGCTGGGCTTTAATGGTTAGCTTGACCCCAGAACTCACCCCAATTAAATAAACCAACACTACATAAGGATGCTGTTCAGGATCTTACTCAGAAGACTGAATCTTTTCAGTTTTTTTTTTTTTTTGTCACCCACTTCAGTGTTTAAACTCCTGAAGACAAGATGCGATACACAGGCGTAGCTCTACGTATGAAAATCTCTGACAACCATCCACGCCCTTAGAGTTGTTCCTCCCTTCACAGGTATTCCACGTGTATGTTAAATAAGCTGAAGGTCCTTTACCTTCACAGGCATCTGAAGGCACTGGAAGTGTTTCCTCAGAACATGTCTCCCAAGGAATTATACCCAGCACTGACAGCACAACACTGTTTGCTGGAAAGCCAGGACTCATCACCACGCGCACAGGGCCTAAGTCATGCTCCAGAGGTGCTTGAGGTCTGCATGTGACCTTGGGAGAGTCCAAGTTTGCTTTTTGAAGCAGCCTCCTCCAATACCTGCTGTACAACCTACAGCGTTTGGTCCAGCTCTTTTATTAGACTCACAGAGCTTATTCACCGTGCTGCTGCCCTCTGTCTCGCTACTAAAACGAGCGAGACACATCAGCAAGGCATGCCTCATTAGCTAGAAACCAGTGATTTAGGGAACATCAATTTTCTCTGACCACTCTGTGCTCAAGCACACAGCACATTTACTGGCTGGAGTGGCTGGTGCACGGTTTTGGCCACACAGACTTACCCTGTAACAAGGAAATGGAACTGCCAGAACTCGCACCTGCATTTTGCACAGGGGATGTTTCTGGCTTTGGGCTCTCGCACCTTCCTTGCACAGGAGTCACAGGCACTGAATTTTTCCCAAAAATAATTTCAGAGTGCAGCTCTGCTCTATCAAAACAATGCAGCTCCCAAGGTACAAGTCTTGTCCATGTGTATACGTATTATTAAGCTTCTCTATGACTAAAGCTAGCAGAATTTGCTCTGTAGAAGTGTTACGCCATAACATTTTGTTAGCAAAACAAAATATTTGTAATTTTTAGCAAACAACTAGAAAGCAAATCTTTTAAATCCCTTCTGGCACATAAAGTTTTGTTAAATAAATTCCTCTGTCCATAGCGTGGAGATTTTCACTTCTCCATTGAATGATTACACAGCAGTCAGCAGCCCACATATCTAAGACCTGGTGGATTTTTCCTCTTCACTTCATCCTTCTTAGAAAGTTGTGTTTATATACCTATAAATGTATATTTTTCTTAAAAACAAGCCTTTGCAGTTTTCCTATTCCAACCTAGATCCAAAATGTTTCTTTTACTTTAGCATTAAGCTTCAGGTTTTGCAATTAACACCAAGCAAACACCTCAGGACGCCACCAAGATGTGTAATGCTGCCACCATGCACGTAATCCCATTGAAGGCGGGATCTGCGAAGCCCAGCACAAAAGCCAAAGAACGGCTTCAACATTGTTTCCCTGCTCAGGTTCTCAAGTGCTTTCACAGCCCCTTCTCCAACAGGTTGTGTCACCTGCATCCCATCTACAAGCCGCGCTAAGAAACCCCTCAGCGTGCCATGGGGGTACTCTTGGGGTAGCACAGGGAGTCTCGGCACACGTCAGTCGTTCTGTTACGCGTCCCTCTCTAAAGCGCTACGCCTTGCTGAGCCGTGCAAGAGAACCAAGGTGAACCGTCTCACGCTGAGCTACGACTGACAGTTCCAGGTGGCCATTCTGCTCAACACCCAGCTAGAGCTAGATACAAGGAATCACTCAGGGCAGAAACTTACATCCTGCATTCTCGGAAAACTCTAAGGACTTCTAATGCAAGCAAGCAGGCAGTGATTCTTCAAACAGGGCTCAGCTATTAACCTGGCCTGCAAGCATCTGAAACACAGGGGTCTGAGAATTTGGTCCTCATCTAGAGTAAAAGGAAATATCAGCTTATGCTGCATCTTGAATTTCTGAATCCACTGCCATGCGAGATCTTTTATTTGAAATACTTAACAGGTGCTTCGTTTTTTTTTTTTTTAAACAAATCATCCCAATTATGTCCAACATTTGTAATCGCTGCCACTCCTGTAGTGAATTATAGATATGAAATACAAAATCATTTTTCTTTAAATACCCTACAAAACAATCATTACACTTCATGCTTCAAATGACACCATAATGACTGGTAAGATTGTAAAGTGCCCTAATTATGCCACTACTTCCACACCGATTTTTAAAATAAGAAATAGGAGCAACACATTTGATTACTATTTTCCTAACATCAAAGCCGAATAATGCATTAATGCATTAATAATCTGATGTAAAAAAAAAAAAATTTTTTGCAGTAACTCCACAGAATGCAACAGTGCATTATTGAGGAATGCTAACTACACTAACCACCCACAAACCAGTTTTTAAAAACCCAGCCAGACAAAACCCATGCAGTTAGACACAAAGAGCAACAGACTTTTCATCATACTTTAATTCAAACTAATTTATCTAGATGAAAAAGCCACCATGAGCACACAAACTATACTCACTACACTAGCTAGGCAACTCACAAAGTAAATTTTCAAAAGGGAATGAAGGAATGTATCTACGTTTGGAAAACAAATAAATATATTTAAACAAAAAATGACAATACCTGAGGTAAGACTCAAAGTCTTTCGGATTTGGCAGAGGAGAGGAAGGGGGTGGTACCACACCAAACAGTTCAGTGTCTTTGTTGGTACGACTTCAGCCCAACTGCAGCTAAATTAGCCTCGACCACCTGAGCAATTACTGCAATGGAAACAACGCACACGCATTTTTCCATGTATAGCACATTAGTTTCCTAATTATTTCCTCTTCCTTCAGGAGAGATAAATAGGCATCTCTGCAGCTCATCCCTGTACAGAGCTGAGGATAACCCTACTGCAACATTATCACAGGTCTGCCGAATACAGCATCAGTGTCTTCACCTACAGATCGTGGTAACACCCCACCTGGATCTGACAGCAGTTCATACATTTTTAACTATCTGATAAAAGCATCTGCAAGGAAGAAAAACATGACGACCATTCCATGTTACAAGGTGTTGTGGTGTACATAAACAGCGCTTCTTAACTTCCTAAGAAAGAAGTCAGGAACAACTGTACTCCTAAATATCAGAAACAAAGCCCCCAGATCAAAACAGCAACTTACAAAGAACCCAAACACGTTTTTAGAAGGCTGCAAAGCACTTCGGAAATATTAAAAAGAAAACTCAATTATTACCTCCAAATTTCTTCTGTGGTCTTTATGTTTCATATCCCCTCCTGAAGGGCAGGCAATGCCAAATTTACGACCGATTAGCAGAATTTTTCCGTTATATATCACAGGCTCCACTCCCTTGCATTAAATACCCCATGACCTCTCTACACTATATATACATATATATATATATTAAAAAAAAAAAAAGCTTTTTTTTTCTTACCTGTATATTCAGTTTTATTTACAATGCCTTGAGAGAGAAGACATAACGCTACAGTTCTGCCAGACTATCCCGCAGCAATCTCAGCTGTTCTACTGACAGCAGCAGCACCAAAAGAAGTTACACCAACTTTCACAATTGCACTACAATTTTTAGAACTATCACAAAACAATGAAAAGTTATAAACTTTCGAAATTACAGGAAAAAAAATACAAATTCTTATTTTTAAAGAAAAACAAAGATTAGAAAAAAATAAATTTTACCATACCTCCTTTTATTTTAATTTTTTTTTTTTTTCAGAAAGCTGATCTCAACTGGTTATAAAGAAAATTATTTCTTCAGCCACATACCTTAGTATTGTAATTTTATTTAAAATAATAAGTCATATAAATGATTAAAAAAATTTGTTTTCGTCCCTTTGGCTCCCTCCCCCAAATCGACACTTTATAAAAACCTTCTGTACTTTTTTTTCCCCCTCCCTCTCTCCCTCTACTACCTCCAAGATGGTAGGAAAGTTGTTGTTTTGGAGGGCAGAGGAGCCGCTCTCTGATGTTATGTCCTCTCAGTGCCTGTAGTGGTGCTGTAGGAGGCTGCTGGCTCTCTTCTTGAGCAGCCCCAGCAGCCCTGCCTTCTTTGCTGGAGAATATATTCAGGGATTCCCCTTAATAATCACCTACCCTCTGAGCACTTTGTAGTTTTAAAATAATAAAGAGCCCCCAAAGCTTCCTCCCCACAAAAAGCAGGATCTTCTCAGAGCCAGGGGGGCAGCAGCTCCTCAGCACAGAGCCCGAGCCCATTCCCAGTCCCTCTGCTGGGGAGGAAACTCTGATCTGTCAGCCCAACAGAGGGAAAGGGGGGAGAGGAGAGAGAGGAGAAAAAAAAAGCAGCTGGAAAGGTAAGCCAGGCCCGGCCTGCATCCCCGGGCTCGCGTAGCGCGGCAGGCGGTGCGAAGGGTGCAGGGCGGGCGGAGAGGCGGGCTACGCGAGGCCGGGGATCGGCCGGGGCGGTGTAGGCCGCAGCGGGGGG
>VXAV01001227.1:60140-98186 GCA_013399715.1 Alectura lathami
GCACCCCCCCGGCTGGCGCGGGTGGGCCGCGGTGGGGGCCCTCCTCGAGGCCCTTCTCCAGCCGGGGCACGCTGGAGCTCGGTGGACTCCGGCCCTGTCCCACGTCCCCGCCGGCCGGGGCCGGTCGTGCTCGGGGCAGGAGTGGGGCAGGAGTTGCCTCGAGGTGCTGCTGCCGGCAGCGGGAAATGATGGGGTGCTTTTTTTATTTTTTATTTTTTATTTTTATTTTATTTTTTTTTTCAGGGAAAGGAACGTCTGGTAGTTGTGAAGTGAGCCCACTGGAAAGCCGACCAACACGCTTCGCCCCGCACAGGTGAACTAGCTCTGGTTTCTCATGCTGGCGATGTGTAATTTGGTTAAAATGCTCCTTAAAATGCCTTTTAGCTTAGAAGGCTAATTGCCTTGTACAAGTAACCTTGAATAAATTTGGGGAATGGCAGTAACACTTGGCTTAAAGCTTTATATTACACCATCTGATTAAGATATGTAGATCTATAGTTAGAACTAACTTTGTTACTTAACAACATATGAGGAGGGTTTATTTTAAGGCTGCTCTCAATTTTTGAGGATTGGTATACTCAAAATTGGCAAATTTAGGGCAGTGCGTCGTTCCCTCGCAGCTGAGCGTCCTGTCCTGTGGGCACCGTTGTACCAGCAGTGTGGTGTTCAGCCCCTACCGAGCAGGTGCCGCTGCTGGTGGATAAACCCGAGCATGAGCGGTGCGTGTGAAAGCTGTCACTTGCAACCTCGTGACATTTTTGCAACCATCTTCAGCCTTGTATGTGATTTGTTTGTACTATATGCATCCATAAGACAGATTTTTATCCCCTGTAAAGCTAAATTGTCTGCAGCAAGCAACCCCAAATTTACTTAGTAGGAGTAATTTTGATGTTTTAATAGTTCTGCAGTGAATGAATGAATTGTGTGTAGGGCCTGGTCCTACGGAGTTGGGCAAACCGTGCTCTCGCAGTGTGGTAGACCCTCAGGAGGCAGAGATTTATTGTAATACCATATTGAAACTTTGATCGCTTATGGCTGCTAAAAGGCTGTTCAGTGAGGAGCTCTGCTGCTTTATTTACTGAGTATTCCCACTGAGGCAAGGGAATCCTCCTGAACTGTGTGAGAATGAGTTTGTTTGTCTTTGCAGCATTGGCACTCAAAATAAGGCTGAGGGATTTTGTTTAACCTCACATGCAAGTGCAGGTTCGCTGCTATTTGAATAAATAGAAGACTTGGACTTAAGGCTTTTTTTTTTTTTTTTTTTTTTTTTTTTGCATTTCNNNAATTCAGGTATAAATGTAAGGTATGCTGTGTTGTGTTTTAGTCTCTGCTTTCTCTCTGGGTCACGGTTTTGATATTTTGAGATGACATTTTAAAGTGCGTTTCTGCAATGTTGCAACTCCTTAAATGTTCCATTTATTGCTGTGTCTGAAGGCCTTCTTTCTGCAGCCCCAATCTCCCTGGCAAACCCTGGGCTTGTTTTTGGCCGTGTTGAAATAAGTGTGCTTCTGTGCAAGTATGAGAATCTGCCTGTGTGGATGTGATTGCAGGACTGGGGCCTCAGACCAGGTCAAATAGAGAAATCCTTGTTCAAAAGCCTTCCAGAGATAGGGAGCCAGTCTGTAGCCCTAGGTCAGGAGTAGCCGTATTTAGGCAATGTTATACTGGAATCTCTAGGAATGTGCTCTTAGCTACAATTTTCAGTTCCCAGTCTTACTACTGACCATCTTTTCTCTTTAGAAATCTCCTGAACTTTCTAAAATTCCCAGAGTCTTAAATGCTTGTCAGTAGTTAGATTTTAGACTGTCTTTTTGTAATGTTTTGTTTAAGGTACTGTTTATCAGATGGGTGAATCAGCTGAAATTAAAATTCCCACTGAAGTGGTGTTTTTTTTTTTAATTTTTTTTTATTTTTATTATTTTTAGGAAAACAAAAACAACAACCTGTTCAGTTTTGGATCAGAAAGTATTTTTTCCCCTCTCCTTAGGTATGTTTTCTGTTGTAGATTGGAACTTGGTACAAGTCTGTATGTTACTTGGTTATTGTTAGGGATAATAATGAAACTTAGTTCTGTATTCAGTGTTGTATTATGAGGTGTAATTCATATTATCGGTGTTGCTTAAAACAGACTGCTGCTGCTTTGTTAACATATTGGACATCCTTATGCAATATGGATTGCCTTTTCGCAGAGTTGAAGTAATAAGCTTTGCTGCTTCTGTCTTCCTAGGTAGATTTTCACATGTGAAAATTAGTCCAAAATACGATTCCAGGTGGTAACTGGAAATGTCCAAGTTCTCACCTGTTAAGTGCCTTGATCTTGCGGGTAGCTCTGAGTACCTGCACGTGTGCAGTGCCTTTACTTGTGCGGGGCTCTTCAAAGGTCTTCCTGAGCAAGGGCTGTGCTCTAGCTAGTAAGACTGTCCCCTGCAGGAGCTCCTGCAGCTGGCTTTGGTTGCCTCCCAGTGTTTTCTGTCTCAGTTTGGATGCTCTCACTAATAGGACTCGGCTTTGTTTCTGGAATTACCGCGGGCTTGGTTTGGTAGCCGAGCATGGTGGAGGTCTGGGCTGTTACATGACCAGAACTAAGCCAAAGTTATGGTTAGATCATAGGATGGGGACAGAAGCTGCAGCTTTGTGGTGTTGATGTCAGGCACAATTAGATGTGGCCTAGCTTCTCTTGATGAAAGAGTGCTTCTCGGACAGGTACTCATCTCTTACTGTGAAATGGAAGGAAAAGGAATGTTTTTGCTTTCTTTCTGGTAGTATAGTTTTTAGTAGTGCTGACTGGAAGGTTTTATGGTAAGGTAGTTTTAAACGTGTGCTTTTTTGTGATGATTTTTATGGCCTCTGTTCCACCCTGAGTGGATTAAGTTCCAAGTTGCCAAAACACGTTAAAATCCATGGGTTTACTGTTGGTCTCAGCAAAAGGGTCAGGCAGCGGGAGCACAGGGAATTTTTCTGTCTTGGTCAAATCAAGGAATCAGCAAAACTACTGTCTGTGCTGTTTGTGGAAAATCTGAGGTTTGTGGAGATCAGAGTTCTCTCTCTGGCCCCAGGCTGATGGTTTTGGAAACACATGTAGATGGTTGCTCCTTGTCTGAGAGATGTCGTGAGCACACCAAGCAATACAGCGTTAAATCTGTGCTGGTATTAGGAAATTCAGAACAACACAGCTAAAAGTCACAGTTAAAGAGATCTTATTTGGATGCAATGTGTGAACCTCTAAGCTCAGTCCTCCTAATTATACGTCTTTTAACCACTGACATATAATTGCATTGCAATTTACAATGCATTTGGGGATTCCACTGCCTAAATTTGGTCTCACTTGGGTTGAATGTCAAATTCTGAGCATACATTTAAGAGTGCATCTTACCCACACGGTTTAAAATATTCTAATATTTTCTGCACAGTGTTTTCTCAGGATTACTGGTTGGATTTGGGGCTGTAATTCTTTGGCCTAATAGTGAGTATGCCGTTGACTGCTCTGTAGAATACAGATGATGCCAGGTACCGTGTTCCTGTATGACATGATGCTGATACTCAGTATGATCTAGCAAAGATTTCCACCCCCAGGTCTTCCTGTGACGGTATTTCCTGACCTCTCTGAAGGACTGTTTAACAGCTTTGGGAGAGGGTGCGTGGAGTGCAGAGCCACAGCCTTGTTCCCTTCGAGTTGATGCGCACTGCGAGGGAGCCCGCTTGCGAGCGCTAGGAGCGGTTGGGAGCTGGCTTCTCCCTGTGCCTGGCAGCAGGCACTGACAGTTGTGCAGGTGTGTGGATGTGTATGTTTAAGTCTTTTCACAGTCATTTCATAAACCATGCTCTGTTGTCGTAGGGACCACCAGCGGCTGGGCTCTGCAGGATAAGTAGCTCAGCTCAGAGTTGTCATGTCGCAGGTGTGGCTTCGCTCGGTGTCCTGCCTGTCCTTTCTGGAAAGCCTTGCTAGGGCACTAGGTTTGTTGCTTGTTGCGTGCCCAGATAGGGCTTTTGCCAGCAGGAGATTTTCATCCAGTCCTCTGCTCAGGTGTAAAGGTGACCAAATCACAAACGTTGGTTGTAAGCTTATAGGAACATAAGGAATACCCAGCTGGGTAAGATCAGGGGTTGATCCAGCCAGCTGTTCTCTCTTGGACGGTGGGAATAACTGATGCTGGTTAGAGAGAGTATGAAAGGCCGGCTGCTACTTAGTGTGTTCTTCTCTTGCTCCTCCAATATCCATATTTATTAAATCAGGCATGCTAGCAGGTACATCAGTTGCCCACTTCTGGTATCCGTTTGTGTCCGCATTGTCTATGAACTTTTCTGTTGCCTTTCTGAACCTGCTGGTGCTGCCTGCTTCTGTAGCCTCCTGTGACAGCAAGTTCCAGCTGCTTACTACCTGTGAGCAGCAAAAATAAACTAGTACTTCTTTACTGTGTTTTGAGTCAGTCTCTTAGTAGCTTCCTCAGGTGCCCTTTGTTCCAATATTGCATGACCTGGCGTGTGACTGTTCTGCAGTCACCTTATCCCCTACCATTAGGATTTTTTTAAACCTCCGTCATGTCCTACATCATTTGGCAATGACACACATTTCTGGGTTCTCTTCTGTCCTTTGCCTTCTTGCTTCTTACTCTCAAAATCTTTTTCTTAGAAGCAGTTGTTTAAGGAAAATGTAGGTTCCTCAAGAAGTAGCCTCTGGTTTCTCATTCATGGGTTGTGTCTAAAGCCAGTCTGAGCACATGCAGGCATAAATTATGTTTGTTTTGAACCTCTCAACAGCTTCGGTATGGAGTATAGTTGCAAACCCCATAACAACTTCCAAAAGGTTTTGTGCCCTGATAGTTTAGCAGCAAAGTACAGCTGCTTAAGCATTTGATTTTTTCCAGGGGAAGTCCATGTTTCCGTCATCTCTTACTGAATCCTGTAGGACAAAAATAATTTCTCCCCACCCACTATTTAGCTAAGTGTAGTTTCAGTTCTCTTCAGTTAAACGACATGTGCCTATTCCATGCTCGTGCTGCTTTTTGTGTAGCAGCAAAAAGCTCTGCTAAGAACTCCTGTCTGTTTTGTTGGAAATAAATACAACATCAGATTAAATCAGAATTGGTAGATTAAAAAATCTTTGTTATGTATACATACAATTGAATATATACAACATAGATCAGAACTAAAAGGAAGGACTTTTTCGGCTTAGCATGAGTTCAGTCTTTGTCAGTGTATCCACGTCGTGTGGCTGTCTTTCAGGGAGTCTGTGTAGCAGTCTGCCCACAAATATATCGCAGTTTGAGAGAATTGCTGTAGTTTTTCTGCATAACGCTGGCTGCTAGGTGTATTAGCTTGCTTTATGTTCATTACTCAGTAGTTGCACTGATCAATCCCTATCAGGATTTTTAACATGCTTATGTTTCTATGAGCTTCTCTTAGTGTGTATATAGACCCCAAAATACGTGTTTGAGCTCACTGGTTTCCTTGAGGATTACTGCTAGTATCTTTGTGTAAATGTTTCATATGGCATCATACTTGTGGCCTTTATCTTTCAGACAAGTGAGATGGAAAATACTGTGCCTGCCTTGGTGCAGTCAAGTTAAGTGCAAAAATAAGACTTAATTATGAGCTAAATCCAAAAATAAGACTGGAGGCACAAGAATAAATCCAGGATTATAGTGGCTGGGAAATGCGGAGTACTTTCCTCCCAGAAATCTAGCCAAGGAACCCCAGATACGTGGTTCATGTTGTTTACTTTGGAACAGCTCTGAGAAACTCTTCTTCTTTAGTCTGCTGCTTGATAACTTTCAGAAAAGAAATGTTGCTGGGTTGTGCTAAAGAGAAGGAGGTCATTGATCACTCAAAACTCTGCAAAGTGTAACAGTAGCAGCTTAAGCCGTGGTGGTAAACACAGCAGAAGGAAATAGAGAGCAGCACGTGGGTCACCCCAGCCTTGCAAGATTGACGTGTTCTGTCCAGTTTTTCATCCTGTCCAGAATGTCAGCAATGCAGGCTTTGGGGAGCTGTGGAGAGCAGCAAACTTGGGAGCAAAAGGCTTTGTATAAGAGATGCAATTAGTTAAGACTCATTTAATTACCTTTGCTACCATAGTAATGGAGGAGGCTGTCTGTCAGGGGTGTGGGACCCACACCCAGGGCACCTCTCTGTTACTAGGCACACCACCGTGGGATGTTCTTGCACGTTATTGCTTTGAGGATGAACGCGTTATGAAGGGTTGCACTCCAGTGGTCAGTTTCAAATGCATGCAGTGTGCACCTTCGTGTGCTCCCGTGCACTGAGGGGAAGGTGATGGGAACCGCAGTTATGTCTGTGCTCATGCTTTGGCTGTCTGGTGTAGGCGAAGTGCCAGACCTGCCCCAAGTGTGCTGCTCCTATGTGTGCGTGGAGGGGAGACATGGGACAGTCCTCCTTGTTGCTAGATGGTTAACCAGGTCGCTGGGGCTGGCACCGCTACAAGTTTTGTAGCTTGTCTCCGTTCTGTGTGCTGTGTGTGCTGCACATGTACTCATAAAACTATTTAAGTTTTTAGTGCTACCTTCTGCCCTGCTCATACAGCTAGATATATGCCGGTGGAAATGTCTGGTTAATGCGATTTGCTGCCAGAGGTGCCTTGGGGTGTTCTGTTCTGCCCCAGTGCTGTGAAGTCCCTGGATCCCCAAGTGCCAGGGTACCTGTCGTTTTCTCAAGGTGCTTTCTGCAGTGGGGACAGAAGTCTCCTCACCAGGGAAGCAGGATCTTTCTCTTTCCTTGCAATCTTTTCCTTGCCATTTGGGAGCTTGGGAATAAGTAAGTTGGCTGAGGTGCTAATGTGTACATGTGTCACAGATCTCTCCCTTACTGCCTATTTCCTGAATATCACTTCTCTGTGTGTTCCATGGCTTGGTACCTAATGCGTGTGAAACTGAACTGAGGACTGAATACACCATGTATTTATTCATGCTGTGGTTCAGGATGGCCTTTCCCAACAACAGCTGCCTTCTGCAGGCTGAGCTGGGCGTAGCAGAGGAGCTGCACGTTGTGCGCGCTGTGAAGTTCTGTTTGACGCTTCTTCGGGTTTGGGGGGTGGGAGTTAGCAAAGATGGTTGCTGAAGACTGCGTGGTGGTGAGGAATGGAAAAGTACCTTCAGATTTCATGGCTTTGTTATTTCACTGGTCTGCTGGAGTCTGTTTTGGGGAGTGGGGAAGAAAACAGCCTTTTGCTGACATGACACTTCAGCCCTCCTGGGGTCTCTGGCATCATTAATGCCAGCACTTGCCCACAGCTTTTGCAAGCAGAAGTTTTAGGTAACTATAGGATCACAAGACTGCCAGGTGTGATAAAGACATCTTAAAAAGAAAAAATACTTTCCTGCACTGCCTGATAAAATTAATATTTGGTAGAGAGCAAGGATAGTCTCCGGACTCTTGAAGGAGGACCGCTCTGCAATCCAGTGGGTTAACGTTACGTCAGCTTTCAGCTTGGTTCCTGAAAGCAGGTGATCTAATTTGTCGCTTAACCTTGTTGAACTTGGAGCTCCTAATCATTTTATGATACACGAGTGGAGTTTTGTTTAGCAGATTTAAGCATGGTGACGACAAACATTTTTTCCTTTTACAGTTTCTGAAGCTTTGTGGCTGTTAGTTGAAAACCATTGTGCTAGTGGATTTGGCTTACTGGATGCTAACAGCCACAGGCTAAGTGGCCACATCTGGCCACTTGCTTATTAAGCAGTATGATTCGATCTGTTTTATTCTGACTGACTTTGACCTTTTTGATATTTTCTGTAGACAATCTGCTTCATCTTGATTCATCATCATTCCAGGATAGTGGTGTCCTTGGGGCTCTCTCTTAACACTGATATGGTACAGAAGATTTAAAATCAGGTACTGTTTTGGGTCTCTCTTTCGCATCAAAATGAAATACACAATCTGGAACTGAATACATTTTTTTTCCTTATGTGATTTATCTTAATTTTCTTGGTTCTTTCAGCTGATGTTCACAAGGAATAGAGTCACGTGATGTATGAAGGCAAACACATACACTTCTCTGAGGTTGACAATAAGCCCTTGTGCTCGTATAGCCCCAAACTGTGCAAGCAGAGGCGACTTAACGGCTACGCCTTCTGTATCAGACACGTTCTGGAGGACAAGACTGCCCCCTTCAAGCAATGTGAATATGTGGCCAAGTACAACAGCCAACGCTGCACCAACCCCATCCCCAAATCTGAGGACCGTAGGTGAGTTGTGGTTGCCCATCTGCAGTGTGGGAAGCGGCTGGGGCATAGGCATGAGTTTCTTTTTAAGACACTGCCTGGTTTCAGGATGAGGGAGGAGCTGGCCTGAGTGAATTGAATTCCAGGATGACTTTATGGGTTTTGTTGTAAGACCACTAAACTTTATTTTATTTTCTGTGGGAGTCAAGTACTCAAAGAGGGCAGTAACTTAGTCCCAAGGAAGTTTTCAGGAGAGTTCGTTGCTTTGATCAAATTCACTATGAACTGTGGATCATATGTGATAGTTAATTTCTGCTGTTCTAATTAGTTTGCTTTGTCACTCACAGTACGTGCTCTTACCAGGGCCTGCTTGTTTGGCCAACTGTGCCAAAAGCACGCTTCTATCTACTTTTTCAGGACAAACAATGGAAAACACATACCTTCTGGGCTTAGGGAGCAGTGACACATAGGGACAAATACAGAATTACAGTTCTGTGTTCGTGCTTTAGTACTGATCTCTGTGGTGTTGTATTGCTGGATTGAAATACATATTGCCTGATAACAGATCAGCCAGCTGGGGAAGTGCTGTTTGCTTGCTTTCTTCTCTGCTTCCTTCCCTTCTCTCCCCATCCCTGCCCAAATGAAGATGCCTGAGGTGCCCAAATGTTACATGGCTTGCAAGAGATAGTGCTTGAAGGTGTTGGAGGACTGGGAATTCAAACCAGACTTCCTGAACTGCAGCCCATACTGTAACCACAGGGGCATTTTTCCTTGCTCTTTAAGACTTTTTGAACACAAGTCTCACTGGTGTCGCTTGGGGTGAAAAAGCAGAATTTGTCTCATCTTGGCCGTCAGGTGTATGTGACTTCAATTTTTCAGTCGTTGCTGCAGGTTTTACCAGTGCTACAGTATTTAACTAATGTCTGTGTTAACTACTGGAGGCTTGTTCCATTAGAAACGAGTTTTTCTAAACCTAAAATATAAACAAAATATGCCAAAAAGAATCAAACCAGTCTTCACTGCCCTTTCACATTATTAGCTGCCATTCACTAACCTTTTACATTATTAGCAGTGTTCCCACTGTGCCCTACATGTAACTTCCTCCTCGGCTCACAGCTCCCTCTCTTGTCTGAAACAACAGTTGGACTGCGCTCTAAATTAACTTGCACTTCACCTGCCATTGCACTTGAGGAGACTGATGAAGTGAGAAAAAAACATGAATGTTTGTCAAAAGCTGTAGGGCAAACGCTCAAATGGCACAAGATGAATAACTTTAAGCTGTAATTTGACAGTCGGTGACTGTTTCTTTTCTACCGTACAATTGAGGCTCTTTGGAAATAAGCTCACACAAATGATCACAGAAATTGTTGGAGCAAATGATATGCTGTAATTTCAGATGCAAGAGCCAACTGAGCCAGAGTTGCTGTTTACCAGGGGTCACACTCAAAAACGATAGAAGTAATACTACTTAATGACACTTTTTAGGTCTCATATGTTCCCGTGGAATTTGAGATTTTTCTTTACACCTTGAATCGAGTTCACACTTTGTTCTTTTTGATTTTTCTCAAGTTAAAGTGAAGTGTGGTCATGACATCTGGTGTATGTTATATTAGAATAATTCAGCTGCATGTCGAGTGTCACATTACAGTACTTGAAGAGGACAGCAGGTGTCTGAAGGAGAAATAAACTTTTAATTTCAAATGAGAGGATGTGATAGTTTGAAAGAATATTTTAAAAGGCTGCTTCTCAGGACAGAGTTTAGTTTTAACAATAAAATTTGATGAATGCTAGTGATAAGATTGTGCCTGCTCTAAACATTTCTTTTTCTTGGCAGGCAAACCTGTGTATCTGTATCTTAGGAGACTTTTTTCACACTGTTCAATATAAAGACGTTTGCTATATCTGAGTTCTCCACTCATAGCTTTTAATTTTCCGTGTACAAAATTACTGTCAGATGGTCATTTTGTCAGTTTTAGACATGTACATGATCAGAAGCAGGCTGTATGATGCTCTGACAGCTATCTTGTATATTTTTAAAGACTATGAAAAATAAAATGTCTTAACAGGTTGCATGCATTATATGCCAAAACCTCATAGTCTGTCCACAGATAATTAAAAATAATTATCCCTTAACCCCTGACAAATGAGATGGCACCAGCACAAAGATGTTTAATATGCTCCGATGTTATTAAATTTCTTATTAACCATTAACATTCTGCAAATTAAATCTATTAATAGTGCCTGATTTCATTTCCTTACTTGAAGTCTGGTTTCTCTATTCCCTATCTTGTTTTTTTAAAGAACATACGCTGGATGACACAGACATGGGTTATGTACCTGTATTTCCTCTTGAGTGCATCTCCTCATTCTTCATTGTCTGAATGCACAAATAGATAATGAAGTTCAAAGAAATTTTTCTAAGCATAGCGGTATTACAGTTTATCTAGGTTAAACACCATTTTATCTCTAATTTTCTTCTTTCAAGCAAGTCTGTAAATATTTTCCTAATATGCAAGCTACTCTCCAGTTTAATTCAATCTTCCTTTAAATAACTGACTCAATTCAATACAAACCTGGCATGTGCTGAGAAGCAGGATGCAGGTGTAGGTAGAAAACCTCACTTTTTGGGTTCTTGCCTTCCCCGTGATGTGGGAAGCTGTCCCACTGAAGCCGTCCTGGCCCATCGCCTTCTGTGAGCTTTGTGTCATGGTAGTTCTAGCAGCTGTCAGCGCCCCGCTCTCACCAAACGTGTTGACTGCATTTGACCTCCCCTGCACCAGAGTAAGTGCCTTCAGTGCCAAGTAAGGAAGGGGGAAGAAAATACGTGAGATACTAAGCATGGTTAGCCTTGCTGGCATCACACTCAGAGCCGCGCAGAAGGCAGTGTGCTGCTTCCAGGTGCCAGCCCAGTCTTCCCAGTGGTCTGCCTCTGTGGAGCATGAGCTGCCTCCCTGGTGTTGCCTCCAGTCCAGAGAGCTCCCTGCCTCTGCTCAGCTGGCCCTGTGGTTCCTGCAGAGCCACTCAGCACCTGCTCCCACTCTGCAGCACAGCAAAAAGCCAAGGCCAACTGCAAAGTTGTCCTGGAGCCTGCAGGACAGGGAGCTCCCCGTGCACGCCCGCCTGTCTGTAATCTGTGTTTCTGTGATAATGTGGCATGGCAGCTATAGATTTGTGTCCAGGGGAGATGCCTGTGTAAGATCCTGCTGGCTTTCGCTGATGCAGCATGGTCAGTTGTAAGAACCAAAGCTTTTTTCCCTGTCGTATGAAACTGATGCTGTTAGAGTTAAATGAAGGCGAGAAACACTTAACAGCCTAGAACTCAGAGATGAGCCAGCTACATTTTCACAGATTTATTTACCTTGTTTTTATATTTTGCTTTCTCTTTCGTTTTTGGTTTTATCTCCTTGCAACTGCACAAGCACAAGGTGGCAATATTTAAGTTCTGAACAATATAAAGGAAGCATTCAAACTGAGCAAAGCTCTCATTTTTATTGGATCAAGGGAAAAAAAAATCCTTTGTGCTTGTCTTGTGGTTTTTCTTCTGTCATACTAAAAGTGCTGTCCTAACTGATCTCATTCTTGTTCAAACAAAATATTAAGAAAGTGCTTCATTTTAATTATGTGAAGAGTGCTATTGACTTTAAGGGAAGCTTTACTGAGCTTATAGAATTTAATTTTTAGAAGTGCAGCTCGGAATGAATTTGCAGTATTCCAGTCAGTTCCAATAAGGACTCAGCGCCTTGCTGGCTTTCAGCTAGTCTCATTTATTTATGTTTATTACTTACAACTTAATGTGATGAAGAAGTTATTTGGACAATAATATGTAGCAATGCTTTTTATTTTTTGATCTGTAAAGCCTTATGGGTGTGGACCTTTCAAGACACTACATGTATGAAGATTGTTAAAGAGCATAAAGCAATTTACTCTTTCACCCTCTATGTACCTTTTAGAAGCACTTCACACGTTACTTCTTTAGGGATGGCATAACAAGTTGAAAGTCAGTGAACTGTAGTGTTGGGGAGTTTAGTTGGCCTTTTTTTTTTTTTTTTTCCCCTCCATAAAGACCACGAATAATTTCATTTTTATTTTTTTGTTCCACAAAAGAATTTCTCAGGTTAGGTCCCTTCCAGCTCAGGATGTTCTGCTTTGTTCTGCTCTGTTCTGTCATACTGATTAGACTTTTAAGAATACTTTCGTGGATATTTCCTTATCTTGTCCATAAATACCGCGATGTAGATATCACAGTATTTCCTCATATCTTTGTTTTCATCTGTAAGCTGCAGGTTGGAGAGGGGATCTACAAAGGGCAGAAGCCTTATTACTGGGGACATTGTACAGAGGCAGGAAGTCCTGCCTTTATGAAAGCAGGAAAAGTAGGACTGAGATTCCTATATCCCTATCGCCTGCTTGTTTTAAACAGACGGAAAGCAGTTGTTTACTTCTTAGTCTGTTATCTATGTCCATAAATTCTAACTCTTTTATATTAGAAGAATGTGAAATCTGTGCTTGTGGATTGTATGTATACATGTTCCTGGCATTGCGCAAGTTTTCCAACAGGATTTATTTTAAGCTAGGTTTTTATTTGAAGAACATTCAGCTAATCCTTTGACTACAAAACTGTTATGCTAAATTACTAAAACAGGAGTTAAATATTGAGCTACTTGTTCACCAAGTGCAAGTACTGACCCTTCTCGGCAAGCATCTCCAGTGAGGTTGTCACTGTGAGAAACTGCTCCCTGCTGTGGTGGGATTCATAGCAACGACGTGCGCCTTGATGGAAATGCTAGCTGCTGCCAGTGGAAGAGCAGCCAAGTGAAAGAAGTAGTGTTCAATGCACGCTTTCTTGGGAGCTTTTGAAATGGTTCTGTATGATCAGAGTTAATGGCTTGAGTTCTCAGTATTTTCTGGATCAGTCCATTTTTGTTCACTTTGGTTTTTGATTATTTACCCTATTAGAGTAAATATTTTGATTATAGTGTGTGAGCCTCCTATGAATACCAAATGAATACTTTTATATCTTCAGACTTCAAATAGTCACTTGTAAAAGCTTGTTTCTCTTATTGGTTGGGAACACCACAATTATCTGGTGTATTAGAAGCAACTGTTTACAATTTGTATGAAATCTCTTGTGTTTTGATCTAATTTCTCACGTTCTGTATGGGTTTCTCCTTAGTGAGGTCTGTTTTCTTCAGGTTTTGCTTGCAAGTAATGAATTAAGAACTGACTGCTTTTGCTTTTCAAAGGTACTGCAACAGCCACCTGCAGGTACTTGGCTTTATACCGAAAAAGGAGAGGAAGAAAAAGAATGATCCCATAGAGGAGGTAAAGGTCAGGCACCAGATGGATGGTATGGCCTTCAGTCTGACGGTGCCCACCCTGGCCTTGAAGATGCCCAACGGACTGGATGGGATGTCCCTCTCCCCTCCTGGGGCTAGGCTTCCTCTCCACTACCTGGAGGCAGAACTAGAAGACCCCTTTGCTTTCAACGAGGAGGATGATGACCTAAAGAAAGGGGCAACAGTGAGGAAAAAGTTGCAGAGCAAGTTGGCTCAAAACCGGCAGCGCCAGAGAGAGACAGAGATTTTAAAAGTTCGCCAAGAGCACTTTAGCCCCCTTCCTGCACCTTTGCAGCAGCAGCCTCTGCAGCAGCAGCACTCCCATCTGCCACCTTCATCAGCTTCGTTAAAGCCGACAGGGCTACCGCAGGGCATAGTCTGCAAGTCACCTCAACCTCCGAGCACCAGCCTACCAATGCAGGGAGTGGCACCCACCACACACACTATAGCACAAGCCCGGCAGTTGTCTAACAAGAGACCTCTGCCTCTCCTGCCACCTGCGAGGGCTCCGGTCACGGACCCTCCGAGGACTGATCGGGTCCTAATGAAAGCCACAGCCTTCTCTCCGCACTCATCCTGCATGAGCCGGCTACAGAGACTGGTGAAACTGTGCACTCGAAAACAGCAGCTGGACACTGATCTGTTTCCACATCTAGGTGGGTAGATCATAAAGGCTCTGCCTCTTGCTTTTTTAACCTGAGACCAAAACACGAAACAGGAATGTCTTCCTAGCTCTGTCCTGCTTGCATGTGTGGTGGTTATGAAATAAACCTGAACTAGATGACCTCTCGGTGTTCTCGTTAGCCCTGTTCACCATGAAGGCAGTGCTTGCATATATCACATACGCTTTATGACATTTTAGTTGTTCATTCTTCTTAATGGCCCGTTAACCATTTGAGAAATCAGTCTGGGGTGTAGAAAACGTTGTTTGATGACATAGGCATTGTATAGAAGATTTGCAGCCTGCATAGTAAAGGTGTATTGCAGACTGTACATGCAGGAGTGGACAAGGCTAAATACGTGACAAGTGCAGGTAACAAAATTGGTGCAAGTAAAAGTTTGAATATTTAGCCCACCATTCTGTGCAGATCCAAGTTTATGGGTGACTTGGCTAGGAAAAGTGGAGCACAAGGGAGTTTTTCTTGACCGGGCCTATTAATGTGCAGAACTTGGCTGAACAAAAGAAAAAGATTGGCTGTGCCAGGCAGGAAAGCAGTACCGTTATAAAGGTAGTTGGAGAGGTGGAGTCTTGTCTGCAGTGCAGAACTATTATTACCTTCCTTATTATCTAGAAACCATGATAAACAATTGCAAAAATGTAAGTGGAAATAACCAACTTGCTGCTATGGCAGTAATGCTCCATGGAGCTTCAGAAAAGGCAGCTGACCTTATGGCTTATTCGTCTGATTACGAATGCAGACCTACGCACACCTAGCTGTCCTTGACATGTCTCTCACACTCCAAAGTTTTAGGTTGTGCTTTCCAAACAAGTAAATACTGACAGGGAAAAGGGAAACAGAGGTCAATGGATGGATTTTTTTTTTTTTAAGACTTCAAATAAATGTGGAAGTACTTATATGAACATCTTATTTAATTGCAAACATCTGTAATTTTTGCTGTTTCAATTAACCTTTTTTTTAATTTGCGGTTAAGATCTGCCCTTTGGCACTCACGGGATAGCTTGACTATTTGTTCAGAAGATAATTAGCATCCCATAACATTCTCTAAAGGACATTGTTCTTCAGAGATCTTGTTTGATGGTCCTATATATAATGCAGGTCTTCTGAATAATGGCAGCTCCAGAGGCTCTTCCAAGTGTCACAGACCCAAATAGCTTAAAAAGTGACCTGTGTTTTAGGACACTGTAGAAAGATTGCTTTCTGTGCTTAATGTTTTACATTCTCAAGTGATGTTTGACTGAAAGAAATAAATCTTTCTGAAAAAGAGGCATAGCAGAAAATGGATTAGACCTATAAATGTAGAGTTAAGCAAATACTACGCTAAAATAAATGTGAAAATGATAGATACACTTGGAACATTTAATATTTGGCAAAGTAACAGAATTCATGTACTAAACATGTCAGAATGGAAAATATATTTGTTATTTATTCACAATATGCCTTGGTATTAAAAACTAGTTATGCCAGTTCAGAAAATCGTAGGATTTCTGTTTATTGATGAAGTAGCACTACAGATGGCTGCGCAGAATCCTGAAAGAGATGAACTCAGTTTTATGTGGACTTGCTATTAGAAGCATGTAATTGGATATTAATGTAGCCGCAGCCTTCAGTGTGAGTATAGCTGAGTGTGGATCCGAATTTATTCCTTCGTGCCTGCGTTGCCCATTGGAAGTGAAGCAGCCCAACCTCTGATTTTATTTTTGAGCTTTGGGTAAATAATTTGTTACATGATATCCATTGTCTTTATTCACTGATGAAGTTGTATTTCTCTTTGTGAGAGGGGGTAGAGTAGAAAACATGGCATTTTATCAAGTGTGTTAAGATATCTTAATTTGGTTCATATGCATATCTTGAAAAATGGGAACCAAGAAAGTATTTTCAGGATGCCGAAGTTCCTGAAAATAGAGTTTCTGATATTTCTGCTTGAAGCCTCTGTTCTAAATGATAGAGGGGCTCCTGATGATTATTTTCCAAATGTGTGTGTGTGGCTCTGACTCAGAAAGCTGGTGACCAAGTACTGATGCATTTCCTAGATTGAAAGCATCAGACTTCAGAACCATCTCAGATATAGTTGGTAAGTTCATTTTCAGCAAAAATAAAGTGCTCCTTAATTCTGCCCCAACTGCTGCTCCATTTCCAAGGAGCACATGAGGAAATGACAAAGCGGCCATGATGGCTTGTAGATGTGGCTACAGGACTTTTATTCCACCTGCTGCAGGGGATTGGTGAGAACATTAGTGGATGTGAGAGAGAGTAGGAAAAATTGCCAAACCAGATGCTCCAGCTAAATTTTCTTACCAGAGAACGTAACAGGAAAGCCAGAAACAGAGTCCGTCAGTTTGACTAACAGAAGCTGCAGGTGCACACTAGGAGTTGATCCTACTGTATCATCGTTAAGCAAAAGCATGGTGCTTCTTAGAAGTGCACGAGTATTCACATTTCTTTTTAGTTCTCTTCTCCTGGTAATAATCCATTTGGCAGGCAATTACAGAGGCTGCAGAGGAACGTCCTGTGTAGCTGCGTATCCATCTCTGTCCATGCTGCTCTGTCTCACAGTTTTCCTATTCTTTGGGTGTTTTGGCACTAAGCGCTGGTCAGAACGTAAACAGAAATGGAAGTGACCTATTTAGATCATACAGCATTAGAAATCACCAGGCTGTCAGCCCTTTGTGGCAGGGACTTCACTGCTACTTCATCCCTAAAGATTCCATGTGCTTGGTAGAGAAGCTGTAATATTTTCTGTAGGTAAGAAAGCTGGTGATTTTGATTTCTCTGCTTATGGACAGAGGCCAATAAGAATTTTAAAAGGAAAAGTCAAATTTGAAGAAAATCAATGCATGCTATTTGCACACTGTAATGAGGCTGCTACTGTAACTTTCCAATGTGATTGAGAATGTTACATATTTAATCAAAAATAATTATGCTTGCAACTGTACTACACCTTTGTGTTTTCAGCCACAGGTTGTTCAGAGACCTGTGTGAGGTGGATACACTTTTCATCCAGCTTTCATGTTTTCAATTCCCTTAGGGCTGGACTGGTCTGAAGACAGTGGAGAGGAGCTGGAGGATTCAGAGCAACCCTCCCCATACCAGGTCGCGTGGTCTGTCCGAGAAACCCTGGGCTATGACAGGCATGAGTGAGTATGATTTGTTGGCCTTGGTGCTGTAAATCATGTGAATGTGAGCTTTCCTTTGAGTGGAGTCAGTGGGCCCTTAAGCGCTTGTTTAAGTGCTTTGCTGAAACAAAGGGTTGTTTGAATTCGTTTGTTTGTAAGAGCTATGAAGCAGTTTTCTGCCTTCAGTCCCAGCTTTCACCTAACTTAGAGACCTTTGTGCAGGCTCCTATCAAAGGGGTGCATCAGGAAAGAATTTCATTCTAAATGTGATTGAGTTTAGTGAAATTTATTCATGAACTTGTGTGGCTTGCTGAGTAGAGAGATTCCCTGAATTGTAACCAAGAGCAAGGAGTTGTTCTTGGTTTCTTGTCTTTCCTACTATATGTGAATAAGCTTGTTAGTAGACCTGCTGTGTTTTACTTATTAATCCTTATGGTAATTGTGCATGTGTTTGTTTATTTATTTATTTATTTTTAAAGGACATGGTGTTTCTTTTAGTAATTAATAAGTGTTGAATAAACCTTTGTCAAATAGTGGGGAGCACTGAAAGGAAGGAGTGGGACTGGAGGAGTGAACAGAGCAGGTGTTAGTGGTTGGTGCAGGAAGGCTTGCAGTGTTCTTGTTAATCTCGTGAACCGTGAGTCTGGACTTACAGCAGGCTATGATAATGCATGTCCCTATGAACATAAATTTTAACACGCAAAGTTAAAGCAAAGCGTCCTAAGCATGATATTGTAAATAAACTGGAAATCGGGGTCCTCGGTAAGGTTCGATTGTAGTTTCTGTAACAATATTCTCTTTCACTATGTTAATTGCTACTGCAGCTCTCTCCCATTTGTTTATTCTTTAGATATCACGGTTAAGTCGCATCTAGCATAATTATTGTCAGATGGGAATTCTGAAACTCGCCAGAACTTCTGTCCACCTCTGAATCTCATCCACAAGGTGAACAGCAGAGCTGTAGCTCTGTTACCAGAGCAGGCACCGAGTTGCTAAGTACTGAGAGCCCTCAGTGAATCGAAGCTTAATAGCAGGGCATAGATTTTTACTTCTCTTTTTTCAAAAGAAGAGGTTTTTGCGGCTATTGAAGGCTATTGTAGTTAGGGCATCTGCAGTCAGAGGGTGAACTTGCACAGACACTAGTTTTACTTAAAAGGTGACTTTTGAACTAGAATGTTTTGGGAAAACATGTTCAGACTTTCAGTTCATCTTTTAGATCACACGTAATTTTCAAAGCAGATATATCTATCAAATGACTCCCATACACTCTTTTCTTTTTGACATTTGATCTGGTTCTTCCATAGATCCCTGTTTTTTCATCAGCTTCTGAAGGTCATCCATGTGTGTTTTGTCTTCTATTTGTCTTAACTTCCTTTGAATTCTTCCTCTTCTTTTCACATATTGATACCTCGTCTTGACATTTTCTGATCCATTCTAGCATTTTATGTGCTTCAGTTAAACACTTTCGTAACTGATCATGATGGGTACATTTTTGTGTAGTACTGGCTGCTTTTGTACTTCAGTCTGCCTGGTGTTGATTCTTCGGCAATTTTCCTGATTTTGTTTGTGAATAAACATCAGCACATTCACTTCTCAGCATTCTAAAACTTTTATTTCTATTCTGCAGAGTTCTGTAGAGGTTTGTATTACCTGAAATGTTTCGCTTTGATATTTTTGCACCATGGTCTGTCTGCTACTGAAGATGAATTAGCTCAAACCATTTGCTGAGTGATGTGATTTGTTAAAATGATTCTGTCTTGGAAATCTGGCTGTTCAGACTGACAGCCCCTGATTTGGTCAGCCAACGATTTGCCACAGCTCTGATTTTTGGTGGTGAAGTTTACCAGAAAAGCAGTAGAAATGGTTTACCAAAGCCTTAAGATTCTGAAAGCATGTGCCTAAAACCGTGGGAATTTGCTTACTGTTTTTCACAGTAAAGCTGGTAGAATTAAAGCTGTTTTTTCTCTTTTTCATTTGTGCCTGAACTTGCGGTCCTTTTCCATTTGACTCCACGGAAGATAACGGCAGGAATACTCCCCAGAGCAGATTAGCAGAAGAAAGTGAGCAACTGCTCTCTGTGTTGTAGGCCAGCTTGTTTGCAGCATTTCTGGTTGGGTGATGGTGTGGGCAGTCCTGACTTACGGTTGGGTTTCTTGTGCGATACCATAACTGCTCTTAAACCTTCAGAAAATCACCAGGCTGGCTCATAACGTTTAAACCAACAATGATACATTTGGAAGTTCACTTGCCTGCAGGCCTGTTTAATCTGTAAAATTGGCACTGTCGCACGCAATCACCTGTGGAAGCGCAGGCCGGACGTTTACTTTTTCGTTCCTTCAGTCTGAACGTCGTGCGGTCACAGGGCTCGGGGGCAGCGCTTCCAGGCACACGTGGGTGTAAGCTGGAGGTGGGAGCAGGCAGGCACCTGCTGCTGGAGGAGGAGGTGCCCCCCAGATGGTTCCAGCACTGGGTCCTGTGGCTTAGTGCTGGGAAACAAACGACTTGAAAAGAAAGGCTCCTCTCCCCATCCCCGCCTGCTCACGCTCCCCTTTTGCTCTTTCTTTTTGCTGCATTGAGCTGCCTTTGTTTTCTTCATGAAGTCAGCAGTAATTCCCTTGATGTTTACACATGACAGTCCTAAAGGGAGGGGTTGGGGACAAGCTTTTTGGGTTATTTATCAGATGATTTGCGTGCATTTTCAGAATTCTTTTAAAAAACGAAATGCCATTTTAAAAAGTTACATATGCAGCTTAAGAGAATAGACTAAACAGAAGTTGGTAAAGTTTATAATGAAGGGAGAAAAGTAAAAAAAAAAAAAAAAAAACAGACATATATATATATATATGTCTTTCCATTTTGATGCTTGCCTAGGTTTTTTTTTTTAAAGGTGTCATTGCGCTGTGTTTAGGTCTCTTTGAACATACAAATAAATATGTTTTGGTTAATCTAGCTGGCTGGGGAAAAAATGAGTAGGTTTTTAGAAACTGCCTTGAAATAAACCCTTGTTCATTGCGGGAATGACTTCCTTCTGTCTTGTATCTGTGTCTTAATCTTGTTTTTTAAAATGATCTCATTAATTTCAGTTCAAAATGTATTAAAGTACTGTCACTTTTTTCTGTCTATTTCAATGGGAGGCAAGCCAAAGGTCTCAAATCTAGAGACCTTTGTGCTGAAAAACACTTTTTCCCACGAAACAAAAGACTTTTTACCTAAGAAACATTCTTCTCTAAATTATGAATTAACTTCAGTAGCCGTATTTAAAATTAAATCCATATGTATGAAAATTTGTTTACATAACTTGTCCCAGAGCAGTTAACACAGTATTTAAGAGTGCTTAAAAGTACATTTTCTTTTCCTCTCCAATGTTAAAATATTGCAAGCATTACATACATTAAATACTTTTAACAGGTTGCTTTTGCCACGTCGCATTTAGTTGCAGTGGTTAATTACTTGCAATTTACGTTTCTGACCTGTAGTTATTTTAATGGGCAGAATACATAGCGTGGCTGACTTTATGTAAAGCTTTAGAAAATGTGTATTTGTGCCAAGGCGGTGTTTGCTCCTGTGGAGTTCTGTGGGCAGTCCTTAAGAGGATGGATGCCTTTTTGAAATAGTCTCTTAAATTTGGCCTGCATAGCATGGAAGAAGATTTTCCACAAAGGAAAGTAGGCCTTGGTCACGTTGCCTTTCAGGGACAGCTGTTTTGCCTGCCTTTCTGGATCTTACTCCATTTTCTAAATATCATGGCCAGTGTTTTGCGTTTTTCTGCTGACAGCAGCTGAGGTCTGCTTTGCTCGGTGCAGGTTTGGAGGTCAGTTCCTTCATTCTCACTGGCCAGGCTCTGCAGCCTGAGCCCTAAGGGGACGGGATTTGTTTCGTTTCTTTGGATTTGTTTTCTCTCCCCTGCCTTTCCATTGATTTACAGGTGGGAAAGTTAGCAAAAACTCCTGACCTCTATAAGGAAAAACTTAAACGAAAAACTGAACAAAGTCTGCCTTGGTTAGATTCAGCTCTGTTACTCTCAGAGCAAAAACATTCTTCTGCAAGCCAGTCTCTGTGTGTGTAGGACTGCTTGGTAGCTTCAAGGACCCTGCTGTTTTAACAAGACCTAGTGATTATTTCATTGTTTTGTGATTTTTACTTTTTTGTTGTTGTTGTTTAATTTCATTCAACTGAATGTGTTGACATAGTTTTGATGGTCCTGTTGATATGTGCCTGGACATTCAGAAAGCCAAGATAAATGGGGAATGGCTTTCTCAAAGGTTTCTCAAGCAAGCAAGGAATGGGATCAGTCCTTCTGGTCATTGCTTAGCACTGATCTGTTTTTTCCTTCCGTAAACACTAATTGCTTCTCTCTGGCTGTACTGTAACTCAAGTTTAACCTTGCAGCAAGGAGACAGCAGACTGTTTAAAAATCTCCTTATGAAGTAGTCACTGGTACTTAAGTCCCCCTCGTGCCCTTTTTTTAAGCTCTCAGAAACAGGCTGGTGCAGTTATGGGGACCTTGCCTGTGGTGCCCCTACACCATTTTCGCAGGTGACTGATGGAACAGGGATATTGGTCCAGGCTTATTTGACTATGAGAGCTTCAGGGTCGGGTTTGGATGCTGAGTATCAAGAGACGCATTCTGGACACTTCTTAGAAGGCTGAAGTATCCCCATTACATGTGGGCATGCCATTGGTGCAGTTCTAGTGCGAGAGGGAGGGAGCGGGTGGAGCCCGGTGATAGCTGTGTTTCGGTTTAGAAGGGAAAACACCACCTGGCAGAGCAAGAGGAATTGGAAAAGGTCAACAGTTTTGGTACTTGTTAGAATTTGACCATCTTCTCCACATGACCTTTCTTCAATAAATTTCCACTACATGGTTCCCCACCCTTGTCTTCTCCATTAATTGCACTTTGATTTAAGAGTTTGTCTCATTTGCTGAGACATTTACAGTAAATAAAGGTTAACAGTATGGATTTTTTTTTTTTTTTGAACAGCAGGCTCCAGACATTTAAATGTGTCAGACTTGATGATAAATTGATGTAATCTCTAATAATGACATACTAAGAAGGCTAAGTGCCTTTAGAATTCAAAAAGGTTCTTGCTCTTACCCTTTTCTCACCTATCTCTGCCTGTTACCAGCCTTTGTATGCCTGTGGGGCTAGAAGATGGGGGCCAAATTAACAATTCTACTAAACTGACATATTAAGCTTCCTTTTTAAAAAAAAAAAAAAAAAAAAATTGCTTAAAGCCTCTTTGTTTTTATTTTCTCTCCTTCAGGTCCGATGATGACAATGCAGATGACAGGAGTTCCAGGGTGACCAGACTTTGCACTTACTTTCAGCAGAAGTACAAGCACCTCTGCCGCCTGGAGCGGGCAGAATCTCGCCAGAAGAAGTGCCGGCATTCCCTCCGGAAAGCCTTGCTGCAGGCGGCCAGCCGAGAGCCGGAGCGTGCTGGGCAGCTGATACAGGAACTCCGGAGAGCGACCTGTGCTCGTGCCAGGTGAGAGCTTCCCTGTGACTGCAGCAACCCAGGGGCAGGGCATCTAGTGGCTGAAGCTGGAACGCTGAGCTCTGGAACTGGTAGGCAGAGCAGCCATGACATGTAAACACTGCCAGCAGGGTAAAATGAGCATGGCATACAGTGTTTGCTATGAAGGCAGGCATTCTTCATCTTTGTGTTTTGAAATGTGGGTCGTTTATTCAGAGGTACCTGGGCCTGATTTCTTAAATGTCATAAGAGAACCTCTAAAATTTATTCTTGTTAATAAATCTATGTATTTTGACTGTCTCCAAATATCTGGCACTTTACTAAGCCCAGTTCTTCAAAAGAAGTCCAATTGGTCTGCAGTTCATTGCTTCAGTTCAAGGTTTTTTTTGTGCCTTTTTTTTTTTCCCAATGAAGCCTGTACCTCCTCTTAATTCTCTTCCCAGCAAATCAAACTGAAGCTCATGCTTTTTGTTAGATTTAACTCAATCTAACATTAAATGAAAGTCAGCAACAAAACCAAATATCTTCTAACAACTCTGAAGGTTACTTTCTGTGGGAATTCTTTCTAGATAATGTCAACATCCCTCCAGCTCTTGGCATACTGAGGGTTGGTTTGATTCATATGTGTACAGAGACAGAGTAAGTCTGAACCCTGGCGTTACGTCTTGGGTTCCAGCAGTTGCCTTTGATTTCCTGGTTTTGCTTTACAGGGTGTGTGACTGTTGGGTTGGGGAGGGCTGACATGAGGGGCAGGCAGGGTAGTGAGAGTATATGCTGGTTATGGGATGCTTTTGTTCTGGGCAGTGGGCTGTCATTCCTGACAGCTGGAGGGTTTATTGCAGGGGAGGTGCAGTGATTCTGGAAAAGCTGCTCAGAGATAGAGTGTGTAGGTATATGACTAGTTTATGAAGATTCAATAAATGTCTCCAAACTCAAACTACAGCTAAAACCTTGCCAGATCTGACAAACGCTTACTGGGTTTTTCATTGTTGAGGCCTTTTATTACACAGAAGTTTAAGTTACTCTGAGTAGACTGGCGAAGCCAAGTATGCTTGTCATCACTGCTTTGGTTAAATTAAGTAACCACACTCTTTTCAGTTAGAAAATGTTTCACAGGGGTATATCGATGACTAAAACTTTGCCTGGTCAAAGTGCAGTTGATCACAGTGATGGCTGAAAGAAATTGGTCAGGCTACAGGCAGCTTTTTGTCAACCTAGAAAACAACGTGTACAGAGGTGAAATTCAGCCCTGGAGCCGCCAGCTTTATCTACATGAAGGTGACAAATGCCTTGAGAGCAGGCTAACGCCAAGTGAGCCATGGAACACTTGCAGTACTCATCCGCACTGCTGTCTGGTCGCCTGCTTGCAGTTCAGGCTCAAAGCACTGAGGCTGTGCTGAGGAAGTGCTCGGCTCCGGGCACCTGCTGGTGGATTGGGCTGCAGCACGTTGACAAAGGAGAGCTTTTCCCATGTTGAGCACGCTCAGGCTCTGCCACTCCAGAGCTCAGTCTAAGTCTGTCTGAGCACATGCTTGCATGTAAGCTCTGGGGATGCTCGGCACGTTGTAACTTACGACCAGGCTTGAAAATGCACTCGACTGCCCACGTGGGCATACCCAGTACTTTGTATTCTGAAGGTTGACCTCATGCTAAGGATCACCTGTGATGACACTCACCATTTGCTGTTCTGGGCTCTGTTGCAGGCTGTAGTAGTATTTACGTGGTGGTAGCACCAGAGCACCTCTCATTTTGATTAAGGCCCATCAAATAAACAATAATCCTGTTACTACAGACATACCTTCACCTGCCATTGACATCTGTTCTGTATCCCTGTTCAGAGTGTGGTAGTAGATGTGCACGCACCTGGATCATGACACACACACATGTGCTGTAATGTTTCATCCTGCTGTGCCACACTGAGTGGAATGGTTGTGGTAAGGTTCCACCCGAGACTGGGTTTTGGACTCTAAACTCTTCTATGCTTTTGTTTCAGCACAAGCCAAGCCAGGCAGAGAGATGCAGAACCAACAACTTGTAGTGGGACTTCGAAGGGAGAAGAGTGCACTAACAAAGCCCTTCCATTCACCAGGCATTGTTTTCAGCGTATCCTCTTGACTCCATTTGGGAGTTGCATTCAGGAGTGGAAGCTTTCCTGCTTTAGGGTTTTTCATTAGGTTTTGACATTGACAAAGATGTTATCGCAAAGACATAACTATTTGTTAGTGTCTCATCAACTATGTTCCTTTCAGTTTTTCTGTGTGATTTGGGTCTGCAGGCAATGAAGAGAAGTAGTTTGTTGCTGGTGTCTATCTTAGTTGCATTGTTTTACTCCTGTAAGCTGTCTTTACACCTGTAAGAGTGCAAGAAGCCTGTTCAAAAATGATGGATGACTTGGCACAAACCACGTAGCCCTTAACCTCGTGGCTTTCATACAGTTCCTGGTAGGTTCCATCCTACCTATGAAAGGTTTATGGGGAAGGAGTTTTCACACATAGTTGAAGAAGATGATTTACACTGACTGGGAAAGTGGGAATCTGTTGTTTTGTGTTGTTTAAAGAAGCAGAACAGAGGGAGTCACAAACTCCAGATTCTAAATGAGGAAAAATTCCCAGTGCTGGGGATTTTAAGCGGTGTCTGAAAAGATGTAAAGGGTCTATGCGTGAAGCTCACAGAAAAGAGGGAGCGCATTAGATGTGAGGTTTGAGTCTGAGGCCTATAAACAGACAGACCTCTGACCTGGAGTGTTTAACAATTCTGCAGACTTCACCTTTTTATAGATGAAGACTTGGAGCTTTTGTAGGAGTAACTCCTTTTGTTGGAGCTTTTGTTTTTGATATTTTAATTTTATTTTATTTTGATAAATTGATATTTTGATATTTTATTTGATAGTTCTTCTCTGTTCCATTTGCTGTCAAACAGCAACACCTTTTCAGTCTTTTGGGTTTGGAAAGCCAGATGCCCTGTTTTTCTCAGTTGATTTTTGCAGGTCCCTGAAAAGTAGTCTGCAGAACAGTTCAAAACCACTCTCAGGGAGTACCGTGCTGTACAGCTGTGTTCTGGATTTTCCCTGTAATTTAGAATTATGTTTTATTTTACTTTAAGTGGTCTTGATGGGTGTATGTAGAGTAGAGAGGTCAAGAATAGGGACTTGTGCATTCATGCTTGTTTTGTTCTCTCTGCACTTTTTTCTCAGTGCAAACAGTTTTTCCTAAAACAAGGAGGTTTTTGGTTCTGGCCCATCCTTCGAAGTCTGCAATCCAGACTGCCTTCTGCAGGTTTTCCATTTTCTTTTTCCTTTCCTTTGCATTTTAACATTTTAACATTTAATATTTTTAGTATTTTCTGAACACACGTAATGATGGTGAGGTTAGAATCAGACTGAGAACTGTTCAAGATGGAAGGAGTACTTCTAATGTTGTTTGAAAAAACACAGTGAAATATCTGTTAGATTTGCTGAAAGGCTAGAAACGTTTTCACTCCTGCAGGGGATTTTTCTGAAGGAAATCTCAGCAAGCTTACGTTTAGATTTACTTGACCTTTCTGTCTGATTGCACATCTTTTTTCAGAGGAGCAGGAAGGATCTTGAAACTTCTTTGTCTGTGCTGTAAAGATAAATGCCAAGAATGTACCTCAAAAGATTGAATTAAGAAATAGTCTTTCTTTAATGTTTCAGCATGGATTGTCATTAGTCTGTAAGGAAATAGTCCTGTTGACTACACTGCTTCAACTGGCACTATTGATCTATTGATTAAGAATCCAGGAAAAGGCTCCTTTTTGCTAAGAACTCATTAGTGAAATAGCTGCTTCCATAAAACCATCTCAATATATAATAAAATCATTAGAGATTCTGCATGAATGCAGTTTTTCGCTTTAAAAGTTGGGTTTGAACCTTACCTAGCTTTGAACTTGAATAACAAAGTTAAGATACTCATTAAAAATAGCATCTATGGACAGATAAGAGTTGAAGGCTCTGATCTTTATCAGATTGATAAATCAAAGGGCGTTTCTCCATCGTTGCCTTGTGTGTTATTCCTGATTCAGAAATGCACAGATATCTTGTTGAACCGTTCTCAGCAGCTCTTCTCAAGTTGCACAGCCAAGTTTGCAGATGGTCAACAGTGCTCTGTGCCAGTTTTTGACATTACACATCAGACACCTCTGTGCGAAGAACATGCCAAAAAAATGGTAAGTACAGAACCAAAGCTGCAATTATTTCTTTGTATTGTGTGAACTCTTGCCTGACAACTAGCAAGTTTACAAACTTAAGAACTCTTTGCCTTTTATTTTCTTAAGACAGCAAAACATTCCCAAGTAGTGTAAAGTATGCTGTATTAATCTTTTATATAGTTTTGATGATATAATAAAGTGCACATGAGCATATCCTTCTCTGGAAGAAATTTGACTCCTCTCCTGAATTAAATAATAGAAAATCTTTGAGAGATCCTGAGGCCATAGTATTTGGGGTCAGTCCTGGCCCTTGGATCTGAATGTAGTATGAGTGTGGTGTGGTCAGAGCACTGCTTCTCTAACAACCTCACTACATGGCACCCCAAATATTTTCCAGGGGAAATGTAGATGGCAATTACAAGCATGAAGATGATGATTTTGCTACTTCATTTGCCTTTTGGTGACTAAAAAAATTGTCTTTAATTCCCTTCAGGGATCTGTGCATCCCAGAGGAAAAGCAGTGGCCTTCAACAAGTTGAGAGATTGCACAAATAAAGATGATATCCTCTACCCTCCTTTTATGCCTTCAATCTTCCAGAGCAAAACTTTTCAGATAATTCACACACCCACTTCTGTCTTGCCCTTTCTTCTAGGCAGTAGGCATAAAATTGCCCTTTTTGTTTTGTTCTGTTGTTTTTGTTCTTTGTCCTCCATTCTCCAGTAGCTGTGAATTACTGAGTTTTCTGGGTTGAAATGTGAGGGTTTCTGCTGCACAAGCAGGTTTGTATGGGATGTTTTTCTCTCTCCCAGCCAGTCTTTATTGTGTCTTTCAATATTTACTTCTGCAGCAGATGGAATTCCCTGCCGTTCCCAGTGTAATGCCAACTGAAAATTAAAGCCTGTTTGCCTTCTTTTGTGACTGGCCAGTGGTTGCTCCATAAAAGCAGTGAGGCCTTAGTAACTCTGTCACACCCTGCACAAGTCCCTGGTCCTAGAGTGCTGTCTGTTTTGTGGCAGTGGGCACTCGAGGATGCTGGCTGCAGCTGTCCCCATTATTGCCACCTCACCACAGTATTCTGTCTTTAATTCTCACAATGAGGAAGGAAACAGTTTAATTTTAGTGTCTTACCTGGGTTTAAGTTAGCAGTCTTTCATGCGTTACATGTGAGTGTGACCAGGGGAAAAAAAGGCAAGGAAAGTGATACTTGTTAATTTGCTCCTGTTGCTATTGTTTTATTCCCAAAGGACAATTTCTTGAGAGGGGACAGCTCCCGTAAAGTTCAGCACCAGCAGCAGAGGAAACCCAGGAAAAAAACGAAGCCGCCTGCACTTACCAAAAAACACAAGAAGAAGAGAAGGCGAGGTCCGCGCCGGCCCCAGAAGCCTATTCCTCCTGCAGTGCCCCAAGGGAACCTCACCATGCCTGCCAGTGTCTCACTGCCAGTAGAGATGCCCCACATACGGTTAGTGGCAGCCCTGCCCCACTCTGCTCGCTGCTATCTTGAGTGTTGTAAATGAGTACTATGGAAAGGTGTGATGTTGCTGTGCTGATCAGCATCTGGAGCACTGAGGTGCTTCAAGTCTAGAAATTATCTCTCCCCGTGGCTGTTCAAAACCTTAGAGTGGGTAATTTTAGATCTGAGCAATCAATAGACTAAGTGTATGCTTCCTAAAGAAACTTTTTAAAGGCATTTTCTTCTAGATGATGATTTAAAAAAAAAAAAAAAAAAACTATTGGGAAATGTCCGTTCATAGTTGTTGTTTGGAGGAGTCAAAGCTGAACGTCAGGGCCTGACGGTACTTTCTGTCCAGGAGCCCCTCCACCCCAGAGCTGAGTGCCGATGAGCTGCCTGATGATATCGCCAATGAAATCACAGACATTCCGCATGACTTGGAATTGAATCAGGAGGACTTCTCTGATGTCCTGCCACGGCTGCCCGATGACTTGCAAGATTTTGATTTCTTTGAAGGTACCATTTTATTTTATTCTATGCTAGTGT
Source organism: Alectura lathami (assembly GCA_013399715.1). Lineage (NCBI taxonomy): Eukaryota > Metazoa > Chordata > Aves > Galliformes > Megapodiidae > Alectura > Alectura lathami. Next base: position 89,094 of record VXAV01001227.1, read on the forward strand.
AAACACAGTCAGTGAGCTGAAGAAGCAAACGTTTCTGAAACATGGGTTTTGAGGGGCTGCTTGCATTCCCAGAGAGATAGTAACTTCTAGACGAGGGAAAATGCATCTGCTCTATTGTTTGTTTGTGAGCTCTGAAGTGAGGCAGCCTTTAAGAAGGCCGGTGTGTGTAGTTCACTGCTTGCTCTTATAATTACTGCTCTGTAGATCCTAATTGGTTTAGCTTTTTAATAATTCATTTTGCATGTTTATTGCCTGTCAGTGTTGCAGTGTAATCAAGCATATTCTCAGTAATGGCATCTTTCTGCCATTGAGTGGGGCTGGAATCACAGTCAGTGTTGGCCTTTTATCAAAGGAGAAGAGAATGAAAATAAAATCTTTTTAATACATTTTTGAAACTAGCTTTTGATCAGAACTGTGCCTGAATTTCTGGATTCTAGAGCTCCTTACCCATCACAGGTAACAAAGAATTTAGAACAGCCCAGAGCTGGAGTATGTGATTTCTTTGCTCACTTTCTGATCCGATATGACATCAGTGTGTGTTTTAGTTGAAATTAACCTGATTTGTAAATTTGCTGATTGTGTACATTTTAAGACTGTAATGTGATAAGCAGAAGGGAATTTGCAGACAATTTGTGTTACTGCAGCACTGAAGAAAATCTGACTTAAACTTTAAATCTAGTGAGATTGGGGTGCATCCTGTACCAGGGTATGTGGAAGAGGAGGAGGGGAGAGGGAATTCCATGGAAGGGGAAGGTTTTAATTTCTAGTTGTTTTTTTTTTCCACGGCTTATGTAGTCAACGGTGATGAAGGAAACTTTCTCTGAACTGCAAGCCATTCTGGAAGCTTATTGTCGTACACTGTGGCTCTGTACTGAACTCTCAGTACCTCTGCATCCTCAGAGTGCCAGTGCTGGGGTCACCTGGGATGAGTGCGTAACTTCTGGTATCCCTGTTTCTGCAGGTAAAAATGGAGATCTCCTTCCGACGACAGAAGAGGCTGAAGAACTGGAACGGGCCCTCCAGGCTGTAACTTCTCTTGAGTGCCTGAGTACCATTGGAGTACTTACACAGACAGACGGTGTGCCAGTTCAGGAGCTGTCAGATAGAGGGATAGGGGTGTTCTCTACAGGTGCCGGAGCTTCAGGAATGCAGTCCTTGAGTCGAGAGGTTAACACGGATCTGGGGGAGCTGTTGAATGGGCGTATAGTACCTGATAATTTCTCCGGTCTGGAGCTGGATGAGAACTTGCTCCGTTCTGCTACCTTGTCCAACCCACCTACGCCCCTGGCAGGGCAGATCCAGGGGCAATTCTCAGCCCCAGCCAACGTCGGCCTTACTTCTGCCACTCTGATAAGCCAGAGTGGCCTTGGGGAGAGAGCCTTCCCAGGACAGTTTCATGGACTTCATGATGGCAGCCATGCCTCCCAGAGGCCCCACCCTGCCCAGCTGCTGAGCAAGGCAGATGACCTGATCACCTCACGACAGCAATACAGCAGTGACCATTCACACTCCTCACCCCATGGAAGCCATTATGATAGTGAGCATGTGCCGTCTCCCTACAGTGACCATATCACATCCCCTCACACCACATCCTTTTCTGGTGATAACCTGGCAGCTACCTTCTCAGCAGAGATGCCCATGATGGCACAGCACTTGCTCCCAACTCAGCTGGATGTGCCACTTAGCGGGGTGGTCAATCCCAGAACTCACTGGGGAAATCTTCCTGTCAATCTTGGGGACCCTTCTCCGTTTAGCAACCTTCTTGGTGCAGATGGACATCTCCTGTCCACCTCCCTGTCCACACCACCTACCACCTCGCACTCAGAGACCACACAGCCTGCCTTCGCCACTGTGACCCCCAACAGCTCCAGTGTGCTTCCGGGGTTACCGCAGACCAGTTTTAGTGGCATGGGTCCTGCCTCCGCTGAACTCATGGCCTCCACCTCCCCTAAGCAGCAGCTCCCTCAGTTCAGTGCAGCCTTCGGGCACCAGCTGAGCTCCCACAGTGGCATCCCCAAGGACCTGCAGCCCAGCCACAGCTCCATAGCTCCTCCCACGGGCTTCGCAGTGACCGGTGCCACCGCTACCAGTACCAATAACGCATCCGCGCCCTTCACCACCTCCAACTGAGCTTGTCTGCCTGGCTCTGTGCAGGTAGATGGGGGACCTCTGTTTTCTATCTTTCCTTTCTTCCTGTATTTTTTAATTTTTTTTCTGTCCTCTCTTCCCCTTTTTTTTTTTTTTTTTTTTTTTTCCAAGAGGGGCTTCAGTACTGACCAGGGTTAGCCCTCCCTCTGTGAACCTTGCTGTAGCGTTCACATGTGCTTGTTACGCACCGGTGCTCATTTATTGCAGGCAGGTTCACCGTTCCCCAGTAATTCCTTAAGGATACAGCACAGTTACTGGATGTAATTGATCTTAGCAGTAAGACCTAGCAAGGGGAAGATACCTCAGATTACTGATGCATGTTACTATTTCCTAGGGTTTGGATCAGTGCTTGCCATCCCGTTAGCATCTGGTAGAAAATTTTCCAGTGGGCAGAAGACTTTTTTTTTTTAACTTTTTTTTTTTTTTTCCAAAGGTAGCATCTGGCATTGAAAATTTGGCTACACATGTTGATTTGAGAATAGTGCACTGAAGTCCTAAAACAAGACCATGGTTCAAGGATGAGTTTGACAGTTTGTTAAAATAGTGTCTTGACCTCCTCTGTGTGTGTGTGTTTGGGGTGCAGGGAACAGCAGTTTCTTTTCTTGTTTTGGTGAAGAAGTGGGAATTGTTCCCTTTCAGATCTGGTCACTGTTCTTACTGCATGCTGACTTCAATTTTTTTATGATGATGATTTTTAATTCGTTGAGCAGCAAGGGGAACAATTGACTGGTTGCCCAGAAGTCTGATGGCTCATGCAAAATTAGCCCGGGGGAAAAAAAAAAAAAAAAAAAAAAAAAAAGATTGAAATAGAATCATGGTATAGCAAAGATTCCTGTGCAGAAATTCCCTCTCTTTCTGAATTACTGTGGCCTTGTAGCATTGATGATTTGCCTTTTCAAGTGTGGCTTTGTCCCAGACTCCTTGCCTGACAGGCCAACAGGTATTTCCCAGCTGAAACTGGAAGAATTTGGTTGATATTCTGCCCATCCACACAAGTCTAGTTCAGACCCTTTGGTAAGTTCCAATTAGATGCATTTCTCAAATTGTTTGTAGCTACTGAGACTTTGGTTAGCTTTTTTTTCCCCTGGAGCCATATTGTTTTTGAGATACTTGTGGGACTTGATGCTCTGCATGTGAAGCTGAATGTATGTAAGAAACTAGCAGGTACCTATCAGCAGTCATGGCTAACCAAAAGAGAAATCACTAAAGCAAAATAGTTTGATATATATCCCTTTTGCCTGCAGGACAGTTTTGCTTTTACTGCACACCTGCTGATGATAGTACTCAGACTCTTTGGTAGTAATTTTAGTTCTTAAAGAATGGAGTCCATTAGCTTATAGCTTTTTTTTTTTTTTTTTTTTAAATCCAAGCGATAACAGCAGCAGAAATCTTGAGGTGTTTACTTGTATCTCTTTACTGGAAGGGAAAAAAGGAATTTGCTTGTGACTTTATAGGGCTCAGAACTGCTACTATACTCTGACTGTACAAGTAACTCCTATTTAATTAGTATAGCAAGTCTTTATACTTCTTGGTTTGTTTCTGAGATCCAGATGTGAGAGAATAGAGAAACCCGCATTTCAGTCTCTGACTGTAGAAGAGGGATTTCCTTCTACCTTACAGTAGAACATCCTACCTGCATACATTCTAGTAGAATCCAGGAAACTCAGAACCAAGCACATGTCATAGGGAGGCCTAATAAATTGTTTGAGCAAGGGATCTTTGAAGGAAGTTCAGTTACTGTAGAAATTCATTTTGTTAGCAGTCAGGTCCACATCAAAATCTCTGGCCCAAACCTCTCCTTTCATCCTGCTAAGGAACAGAGCTTAAGTGGGATAAGTCTTGTGTCTTCTTACTATCATAGCAATCATACTATCTCCTTTTCTTGAAAGATTTGTCCTTCTTAAACATACAGGAGTATGAATGATGTCCTTTCTGAAATTGCAAGTGTATGTGGGTAGAGGAAACAAAAATGATTTTCATGCTTCTGTTGTTATGAAGTCCTTATTTCATACTTGGTAAAATAGATCTTAATAATATAAGCCGAATATTTTTAAATGGTGATTTAAATATGTTTGTAACATTGAAATGTTTTTAAATCATGTAAAAAGTTGAATTGAAGCCTATGAAATCCTGCTTGTGATTGTCCTGCTGATTGAGGAATGCCCAGTGGTATTGTGAAATGAGGCAAATCTGACAAGGCGTTTATTTATTTTTGTGTTATGTTCCCCACACTTTGTTGAGGAGACAACTGTTTGATTTGCAAATGATTTTCCTTGTGTCTGTATACCTTCTTCAATGTGTTTTGAATGACTGGCTGAAAAAGAGTGGAGAACTAGTATACCAAATGGTTAATTCTTTGATCTGCTTGTGTATTCATGTCATGTTAGAGGATGTTAATTTCTATAAACTGGTTTCAGGACTTACGATTCTTGTGCCCATCAAACTCTCTAATGAAGCTGCAGCTAGTGCGGAGTTTAATTGCCCCATATTACATTTCTCTTTCTTAGTAAATGCAGGGTGGGAAGGGGGGAGAGGAACTGAAAGCCAAGTTCTGCTTGCTTGTATTGGTATAAATTTCAGAAGAGCTCTTTGGTTTAAGGTCCCTGTGAGTTTGTACTGGTGTAACTCAGAACAGAATCCAGCTCCTGATCTGAGCATTCATTTAGTCAGGGGATTTTGAAAGCTATCAAAGCTGTGCAGGTTCATAATTCCCATTTGACTTCAGTGGCCATTATGTACCTGCCTTCCTTTAAGGCAGCCTGGGATATCAATGCTTCCCTCACTTAGGCTTCAGTTTTGTATATCCCTTCATGACTTTTCCCTGAAAAGTGACTAGGTAACATTTTTCAATGAGCAAACTTAAGTTTGCAATAAACCTGCACTATTAAAAATAAACTTCTGCTTGTATACATTTGAAGCAGGATTCCCTCTGTCCTGTCTGAAATGGGCCACTGCTCCTGCCTTCTCCTGGTTCACCTCCTGTTTTTTCACTGCCACCAATACAGCCTGCCAAGCCGTTAGGGGGGTTGATCTTACGTTTAGAGGATGGATTGTGCCGGTGGACTTCTACACTCACACAGCCCGCTGAGTTCAGTGGATCAGTGTCTTACTGTTGGATATGAGAGATCCCATCTGAGAAGTCTGTGCAGCCAGAGACAGTTGGCACCTCTTCCTCTGGGAAGTACTGCAGCTCTGGCTAAGGTAGTCCTCGAGGTCGCTGTTTGTGTGGTCCTCAAATAGAGTCCATGCTCTCTTGCAAAGGTTTTTGAGTATCATCTCCTCGTACAGCAATTAGCACTGTAATCACCCTTTCACCAAAGAGCCAGTGTAGCAATTTCAGTGCATTGATTTGAGGTAGTCAATATCTGTCATGCCCTTTACATATTAACAAATGGAATAAAGCTAGTTTAACTTAAAAGTTAATTTCCTTACATAAGATTTGAGTTTTAAAGAACTGAAAAAAAAATTAGACCTCGAATAAAATACCAGTAGGATCATTTTTGGTTTGTAGCAGCACCTCCACACCTTATATAAAAGTGTAAGTGTTGACAGAATGACACTTCACAGTGTGCAGAGGCTGATAGGAGCAGGCTGGTGCTGGCATTCTGTTAGACACGCTTTGATGTTTCACTTAGGAAGACTTTATGCCTGCTTTGAGGGGAGCCATATGCACTTAGATACATCAAGGATGATTTGTTTTTTTGGCCTCAGTTTCTATGGTACAAGAAGATGCATCTATGATGCAAAAAGGTAGAAAAGATGCAGTGTTTTGTCCCTTCCACCCTTCCAGTTCCTCCAGGTTCTTTCTGAGTTCTGTTCTCATTGGTAGCAAGCTTCTCTATGTCTTTGGGCATAAAGATTAGTGAAACAATTACACCAATAATGCTGAGAGGTGGCACAGATGCAGGTCTGCCTCATGCAGTCTGGACTACAACAGCTAGATTTCCTGCTTCATTCAGCAGCTTAGTGAATGAGGATTCGCAGCTCTTGTTTGAACTTGAGAGGCTTACAACCTGTTAGGCAAAAATCAAAGATGGTATTGGAAGTACAAATGCAAGAGAAGAAAGGTTGAGAGAGACCCATCCATAATAGCAAGAGAAGCCAAGGGAGGGGCCATGAATTGAAAAATGCGGAATTTCTGCTGTAAGCTGTTAGGTACAGTCTGATGTGACTGGCTCCAAGACATGGCCCAAGCAGAGTGCCTGGGACAGAACCTGCAGGCTAGTGGCCAAATTCAGTTTGAGGCATCATTTTGCTGTAACCACATCTAAATGCAATCTAGGATTGAACTGCCTTGCCAGGGAAGAAGGGTCTCAAGGAGTAAAACCCTGCAGAGGTGTCTTCACTGAGGAGGTGGCCGTAGTGGTTAAGTACATGGGCTGTTGGTCCGCATCTGAAGCTCCAGCTCCTCCGTGGTGCTGCAGCAGTGTGGCCGTTGGGTTTCCCTGTCTGCATCAGCAGAGCTGACGTTCAGCAGAGCCAGCTCCCTGGTGCTGAATCTTTCAAGGCTTGTGGAGGGCAGGGGCAGCAGCAGGAGCAGTTCTCAGCAGGCAAACAGCTTACCTGCAGTGATTCTTCTGCAGTGAGGCACTTGTGTGGGTGTCTGGGCAGCTTTCCTGATGGGATGTTTCTTTTTGCCCTTGTGATTTTGCTATGACATGTGAAGGAGTCTCCTGTTCAGGCCTGTTGCAGGGTCCTGTGGCGGTGGAAATACGAACTGAAGGAGTAGGTTTGGGCTGACGTGCTGGACAGCTCTTTAGGTCTTTCTGATCTTTTGAGTGACATTTAGTGCTGGGGTGTTGTGGGCTGCTACTCTTACTCTCCTCCCCTCCCTTTATTTCCTTTCCTCTGCATTCTTCATCACTCTTTCTTTTATTCTCTTATTCTCAGATACTTCTCCAATGTAAGTAATGCCAACTGGTAACTCTTCTGTGGCTTGGTCGTGAGCAAATGTGACTGAAATGCAGAGGAGGAGAGATTCCTGAGGTTCGCAGTATACATTTGGGGTACTGGAACAACAGTGTACTAGCCCTAACGTATTTCTCATCTCAGTGAGTAAGGTTTCACAGCACACTGGCAGGTGATGAGCTGAGTGCTGATCCTGGGAGCACACATCAGCAGTGAATGTGTAGGGTTTTAGCGAGCGTCTGCCTTCTCATGGATTCCTCTTGTTTTGAAAAGTGCATCAGTAGAAAGTCACAAAGTTTTAGGTTATTTTCTTTAATAGCTGCATGAAGAAGCTCAGCTAAAAGTAAGAGTAGTTGGAGGAAAAAATCTACATTTGAGTTTACTAAGCTTAAACCTGAACTGCATTTGATGCTTGGTTGTGAGAGACGTTAGTTCTTTCAAATAATTTGTTGGGAATTAAAAGTTTGGGGGAGAAGGAGGAGTTACAGAAGATGTGTCCTAGAACAATTTTCTCACTCATGTCTTCAGCCATTTAAAAACAACAAAAAAATTGACTCAGTTTTGGGAGCTTTTCTTTTGCTGTTCTACTGCTTGTCTCATGGTTGTTTGGTTCTTTGCTTTCCCCTGTTTTATTCTGCTTCCACACACTTGTTCTCTGGCTACTGTGGAACAGCATGACAGTGGAGCATGAAAGAAGTCAGTGGGCTTGACTGTAGGTGGCCATCAGTAGAGAAGGCTTTCTTTTTCCATCTCCTTAAAGTAAGTGTTGGCACCTTTTCAGCCTTCCCTGGCTTATAGAATTCAGTTTGGAAGCGAACAGTTTGAAATTCAGGCTTTTGACCTTAAAACTGTATGTAGTTGATGTAGAAAAATGCATTCTTCCTGCTCCTTCCCCTCGCTGGCCCCCAAACACAGACTCAGATGCACAGAGTGCGTGCTTTGAATTTGGTCCAGCAGCGCTCATGTTTGACCCGCTTGCTGCCTTCGCCAGCCGGCCCCCGCTGCAGTGAGCTCTGGGTAGGTGATGTCCCCAGATATCCTCTGAAAGACTTTGGTGCAGATGACTCTAATGTAGCTGACTGCTATGGCATGTCCTTCTACTTTGGAGTGGACTGATTTACTGGACGTGACTAACCTGCGTCCCAAACAGCGTAGTAGGTCCCAGTGAAAGCAGATTCATTCTAAGTGACGGACAGTTGAGTTCTCATGCAAATATCTACATCCTACCAGAAGGGGTTGAACCAGTTTCTCTGAACAGTGATTACATTCACTGTACACTTTTGGGTATGTCTCAGGGATTCCTTGTGGAAATAAGGGCAGTTAACACAAAAAAAAAAAAAAAAAAAAAAAAAAAAAAAAAAAAAAAAAAAAAAATTTTAAAAAAAAAAAAAAATTTAAAGGAAAGGGCCCATCNGCTCTCATCTCAAGTTCAACATACAGAATCTTTTACATTACGCTCAGCTTTAAACTTTTTATTTAAAGATACCCTTCCCCAATGAGCTTTCAGAATACTTATTGTAGATTTTAAGAGAAATGGTATATTAATTTATGCTATTAACATCACCTCATAAATTATAAGTTTTATACTAAAGCTGTATTGAGTGTAATGAATTATGTTGCATATGTGTTTTTAATAGCTATAAAATTATATACAAGCTTTTTTGGAAAAACAAACTAGTGAAGCACCTTTTTACACTGGATCTTTGCCGTGTCAAGGTGTACAGCTATTCTTTGCTACCTTGCAGATATCTATATCTATATCTCTATATAGATATATATATATATAAATAAAATAAAATGGTATCCTGTATCAACAAAGCATAGAACTCTTTTAACTCTTTTTAACCCATATATTACTGTTCCTATAACTCTTTTTAAAATTTTATTTTGAGTGTTACATTCTGCAATAATTTATCTGTGGTTTGTACCTATGATTAGAAATTTAGTTACAGGGTAAATAGATCAAATTAAAAAATCCAACTACTGTAGCTGGAAGTTGTGAACCAAGTTTGTAAGACTTTTTTTTTTTTTTTTTTT
>VXAV01001227.1:98213-112736 GCA_013399715.1 Alectura lathami
TTTTTAATGTATTTATTTCCGGTTAGCTCTGTGAGTTGGAATTTGAAAAGTTGAATCATTAGAAATCTACAGTGTCTTATTCAGGATTTTTTCCCCTCCTTTCCTCACAAAGGAATTCCCACTGTGACTTAGAATTAGACTGCTTGTGTGCATGTATGTATTATATATACACACAAAAAATATGCATTGGGGGGGACGTATGTGCGATACGAATGTGTATATTGTATGTAGGTCATAGTTTTGTAAAGAGAAAAGTAGTCGAGAGGTGATGGAATGTATTGTAGAAATGTGATTATTTAGTAGGGGGTTACCGTGTCCTCACTGTTGTATAAATAACTCAAACTCTCTACTACATAATCTTCTGTTATAAGGCTAACTCTGATATCGTGTCAATTTTACTGTTTTTTAAATGAGTTGCGTTGAGCCCTGTTTAAAATGTCATGAAAATACCAAGCTCCCAAAGACAGCCTTGAAATAAAAGAAATGGAGGAGGAGGAGGGATGGGAGAATTGGATGCTATTTTTCAGGAGAAATTGAAATGGGAAGTTCTGTATTTGGTGGGGTGGGGTGACAGAAGAATCATGTATTTTTGCAAATTAATACCTGACTCTCCTACAGTCTGACTTGGAAAATGTGGTCAATCAGTTGTACTCAGTTTTCAAATTAGTTTGTAAGGGGCACTGGTTATGGACTGGTCCCCATTCTGTAAAAGGCTCTTGTCTTCAAAGTAGATTCTTTTATTTCCTGAGGGTCCTGGTGTGTATTGATTTTTGCCCTAGAACTGCTGTTTTGGGATTGCAGAGCAAAATACACTTTCAGTCCAGGGACTTTCACTTGTGCTGTGAGATTCTGAATTTGATTTTGGCCACTGAGCTTTTTTTGTAATTGGAGGAGCAAGATTTCTGTGAGAGTTCTCACTTGAAACTGTGGGGAATCAGAAACATTCTTACACTTTTGCTTACTCTTCATACTGTGCATCAGTTACGGCTGGGGAAAATAAAAACCCAAATGTTACTTGTTCATACGGTTTCACTTTTAGGGATGGTGATCCTGGCGACTTTAAAAATCTGTTTGCAAAAACAGAGCTTCCAATACTGCACAGACATTTTAATTTTTTTTTTTTTGAATTTTTTGAAGCAATTGCAAATCAAACCTTAATGTTTTTGTACATCCCTCTCCCTCTCAGTACGTTGATGCCCCCCTGCAATTCCTTTCTTGCGCATGTGCATGTAGGAGTGAACGGGCAGGGAGGTGGAGGTTGTCAGAGGCCTTTCCTTCTCCTTGTGTGGTGGTAATGGGAGCTAGCAGCATAAATCTTTATGCCTTTTTGGGGACTAACAGACCTGGTTTTGTGTATACCTGTACAGAGAGACATATCTGTATATGAGATGTTGGTAGCACTTTGCTGAATGTGCCCTTGTCCTCATGATGTACAATAAATACGTACGACTGCAGTCGATCTAAATCTGTATACGCACGCGTGCAGATGTACTGACGGGAGACGCGTGGTCTCACACGCCTGTGCATTAGCTGTAACGTGAGTACGTGTGTGAGCTAAAGGCTGGTCACGTAACCCATGTGTGACAGGTAAGCGCTTGTGCCAAACAAGGTGGTCTTAATTCGTCTGAGGAGTCTGGATGACATCAGTGATTGATCTGATCTTGGTCGCCATTGATTTTTGTTACCTCAGTCCTCAAAGCAGAATTTCCGTGGTACATTTTTGCTTCTGTTTATATTAACACTCGTTGAGGCCTCTTGCAATGCTGACCTCTTCTGCTTCGCTGCTCCATCACCTCCATTCCAACTCCTCCCTGCCCCAGTATCTCTAAAGCTTATCTTGCTGGCAGTAAGCAGCTTTAATGGCCCAATCCAGCTTTTCTTATGCATTAGGGAAATTCTCTTGGTGACTGCAGCGGCTGAATTGGGCCCTGAGTACTTGCTTGACCTTAGGCAGATTTTTCCGGATACCCAATTGTGCTTGACCGTGACTATGATTGACTTGCAGATGAACAGGAACTTTTCTTAGAAACTGATGCAAAAGTACCTAGCATATTAAAAGGTTAACCTGGCACCGTGATTTAAAGGTAAATACACAAAATGAGAAGAACGATCCCACTGAAAAGACCTTAATTTTCAGCCCCAGGGAGAAAGAGGGAGCTCAGTGTGTGTTTCCTGTAAGGAGAGCAGCGAGCAGAAGGCAGCCTTGTGCTCTGTTCTGAGCAGTGGTGGTGTCACACGTATCAGGAGAGACACAGCTTGTTGCATTTTGCCTTTAAACAGATTTTAAAATGAGGTGCGGAGTTGACCATGAGCATGCAAGTGCTTTGCATCTCGTTGTGCATTGAAAGATTTTGCTTATGCAAGTAAATTGTGTTTTTAAGTATTTAATTTTGCTTTCTGGCTAAATGGAGGTCTTGTATCCTTTTAGCAGAAAGCAGCTGTCAGAAAGCTGCTCAGTCACGTGTAAGCACTGTTGAAACTCGTGGCCAGCTTCCGCTGCAGTTTCAATGGAGAGCGCTGTTCCTTCTGCCATCCTGCCTTACTGCATTCCACTTTTTCAGTCTGGGTATGGCACTGTTTTTCTTGGCCACAATTCAGCCGTGGAATTTTGTCTTCCTTGCCTTTCTATTAGAAACAGGTAACTGATGTACTGTTCCATCTGGGCTTTCACGCAGTCGTACATGATGATTTCTATGATACATATGTTTGGGCGTGTGTATGGGTATGTTTGTGTACTGTGTGTGTATAATACATGTTTATATGCACACATATATGATGCTATTTCAGTTTATGTATGTGGAGAACATACTTGATGGTTCTCTCCTGATATATACTCATGCATACGTATATTAAATATGTATATAGAGTGTAGATGTCCTGCATATACATGTGTATATGTTATGAACCTTGGTTGGGAATTTTTTTCTTTAACTTTTTGCAAATTGCTGTCCCCTCTGAGATATTTTCTCTGAAGCTACATTATATAGAAGAGATGGAGAAATGTGTTATCAAAGTTTTATTTTAAAAAGGAGACTCTTAATTATCTAAAGCCATTTGTAATTGTCTTTTGAACTTTTACTAGAAGGGTTGTTGTTTAAAAAAAAAAAAGAAAAAGAAAAAGAAAAAAAAAAAAACAAGCAGACAAGCCCTTACTCCCACCATCTCTTGGATGGACGTAAGAAAGAAATGGAAGTGCAAGTTCCAAAGTATTTATTTCCTTCAGGGTTTTCTGAGGCATATTGTAATCATGTTCTGCCCCATCCTCCTTCTCTAAATAGAGTTAATGATTCGTGGTTTCTTTTACACAGCTTTCCCCATTACTTTACCTTCTTAAATCATTGTTCACCTCCCACATTTAGTACCAACGGCACTAAGGAGATCTCATGCTCTTCTGTCCTTTCCAGGAAAAATTCCAGTGCATCACTATGGTGTTACATTTTAACCTACTTGTGGAGGATGGATGTTTTTTTATGAAGATGTCTGTAACAAGTCGTTAACTTATTTAATGTGAGAAGCCTTCATTGGAGTCTATTGTTTGTTTCCAAAGAGTTTCTGCAACTGTTTTTTCATCATCATCAAGTAGTTCCCTTCTTATTTGATGCCTGAGGTTTTAGGGTTTGGGTTTTATTATTGTGTTTTTCTTGTTTGTTTTTTACTTTGTTTTGTTTTTAAATTCCCCAAAATGTTTATCTGCCAGTGGAACAAAACAGGAGTCAGAGTCCCAGCCAATACCCTTTTTGCAACAGTTAATATCTTTGTCCTAGGTTTAATCAAGGAGAAGGTGGCACATGGACAATCTGAAGTGCTTTACAGGGAATGGTCCCTATTTTTAAGGCTGTCTCAGAGAAGTTTGTGTTTTGTGTCATTTTAAAGGTAGCTTGATCACACTGATATCAGAAACAGCCTTCTAACAAAGAGCCTCGTACAGTTGTTCGGCCACTAGAGTTTATAGGCTAAAGTTGCAGTGGGAAAGCAAAGGTGAGGCAGTGTATTTGAACCAGTGAATTGTAGCTTGCAAATGTATCTGATTTTGAAATAACTGCATGGTAGCAAGGATTAGCAGTCTCTTACACCCCTTCCTTGTTCCCTTTCATCCCCAACATGTATTCAACATACCGTACGTTGGGAAAAATAAACAGCAAAGCTAAATCCATTTAATGACTGCTTAAAGGGAACATACAAACTTGCACTGCCGCATCCTGTACCATGCTTATGGGCCCAGAAAGCCCAGTCTCGTCTGCTTGTGCAGATGTGCTGCTTTTGGAGAGAGCAGAGCGCGGGGACGCCCCAGAAGAGCGGTTGCTTGCGCAGCTCCCAGCGCTGCTCCTGGTGCTGGCGCGCGGGCAGCGTTCCGGGGTGGGTGGGAAAGCTCCGGTTTGTACTTCCCTTTAAATAGGATAAGTTGGCTCACATGTTCCTCATACTTCTCAATGAATGTACTGTATTACCATTTAAAAAAATCAATGAAATGATAATAGATTGGTCTCCTTTTGTTATCTGGTCCTTGTTTAATTTGTTTAAGGGTTTTTGTATACAAAAGTTTACATTTTTATGTATATTTTTCTTGTGTAAAAACTGATGTAATATGTGTATAAAACACTGTATGTATTATCTGTATATAGTGTGACAAAATGATTTTCTTTCTTTCTTTTGGATGTATTAATAAATCTTGCTGTGAAGTAGCTGTGTTTTCTATGATGAAACCCTCTTCTCCAAGCCCTTTTGCTAACTCCAAATTGTATGAATATTGCCCTGGCTGAAATCTAATCCATAAAGTGTTGTGGGGGTTTTTTGTGTGTGTGTGTTTTTTTTTTTTTTTTAATTTTTTTAAATATGTCTTAAGTACAACTGTTCTTTATTTGGGTAGCTGCAGAGTCTGATTGTGCTCTGGTTTATTCTATATTGCTTTTTAATAACATTAGCTAATTAGTTTTGCAAACAAACTAGGGTCTTCAATCTCACTCCTGATTCTAATTATAGTGCTTTCTAGCTCTGAATTACTGACCCAGGGAGCAGATCCTCTTCATCTCGTTTTCTGTTGTGAACTGCAGAGCTGTACTTGAAATACAATTTAAAGGGTTATACAGTAGAATTTTGTCTTACATATTGTTATGTTTTCTGAGACTTTATGTGTATATATATATATATACCTGCTTGATGCCACTGGGGCCATCCCAGCCCCAGGCAGGATGCCCAAGATGGGGTGCATGTGGTGCTGCCTGGATGGACAGCGTGGGGAACTCCTGCTACCATGTTTCTGGCAGGATCTGCTCTCCAGGAGTGGCTTTTTCGCAGGAGCATGAAGGATGCGCTCTTTTAGCCAGAACTGTGCCTTGGACACTTTGCAGTAAGTAGATGGTTGTTGCATCTTCCTTTTGGTATTTGTTTTGTGAAGTCTTCCCCTTTTCCTTCTGACATGAGGTTATGTGCTACCGCTGATGTCTGCTATGCTGGTCTCTTTCCCCAGTGCATTTGGACTTGGGTCTTGCAAGGGAGAAGCAGAAGTGTCCTCAGTGAGACCGTGCTCCAGGTTCTGTGTTTCATAGGCAGTCTCCCTTAATGCTGCCCTGATCATTAGAATAACTATCAACAGAGACTGATGAGGAGGAGATTCAGTAATTTGACTTTTCTTTCTAATGAACAGTGGCCCAGCCATTCGAGACAGTGTAATTAGAGCTTCATTTTACTATGCCTGATTGTAATTCAGGCCGAGGGATAAGTGGTGACAGTGAATGATGCTGTCTCCCATGCTAACACGCACTGTGAAGGTCTCAGAAGGCTGAACCTGGTTTGTGCTGCAGTATCTTGCCTTAGGGGAGACAGGAGTAGCCCTTGAAAAAACAGCAACATGGTGAGAGGTGGAAGAACTGATTCTTATGGGGAAAAAATAGTTACTGAAAGTGTGCTTGGAACAGAACAGTGGAAGTTTCTCTGTGGTATAAGACCTGAGGCCACAATAAGGAGTAAGAAGGTGGAAGTTAGGAAAATGTGATCTCTTCAGTGGGAATGACTTCCAGGCGGAAGCCGAGCTGCGAGCACTCAGGTCAGGTGTTCTCCAGCATGGGCTTGGTGAAAAGCTCTCCTCTACTGAGTAAGGCAGGAACCAACTGGATCGTCCGAGGTTTTCTTCCAGCATTTCCATGAATAAAACAAACGAAAAGCAAATAAATGCCGTTAGAAAATGATGGCATGACTCGCAGCCGGCAACTTTACAAAACCAACCAGGCATTGCTCTAGTGCCACATTTCAAAATACAAATAGATTTTATTTGAAGTGGCAGTTCAGAAAGAACACAGTACATCTTTCTTTGTGTTGTGCCAGTCGTCTCGAGCTCCAACAGTTGCCTTACAATAGCTGGCAGTTAGTTTCTCAGGAAAGCTCATTTTGTTTGTACTTGAAAAGCAGGTGGCAAGTTTTGTTACAAGAGCAACTGTTGCTCGCATATTCAGTGAACCAAATGGAAGGAGAAACCTTGACTAAACCTGGGAGCTGGCCTCCTGTGGAGGTGAAGACAGTACCTCTCTCCCTAGGCAGCTGTCCTGCCTGCAGGAAGTGCTGGGGCCAACCTTCCACACTCCCTCCTGGAGCCTCCAGCCCAAGTGTAGGGCTGGTGCTCTGCAGCCGTCAGGTCAGAGCTGGAGATGCGTGATGCTTGCTTGAAGGGCTAGGTGACGGTTTTGTTTACTGCCGTGAGCTTCAGACTCGTTTTACTGCCATTGCTAGTTTATGGCTTGTGGAAGGTGCCAGCGAATGGTCTCGGTACCGCTGGATCTAGTGAAACTGAAGTGTTGTGCTAAAATGGCCCTGAAAGGAAAGCGGCTTTGATATTCAGGTGTATCCTCGTCCTCCTGCAGGAGAAGGGTGGAACAAACTTCCTATGCCCACATCCCAGAGCTCCCTTGAAAGACATACCTAGTACCAAGAGGCTTGTGTGTCCCTGTTCGCCCCTCGCATCTCGCTTGCAATGGCTGATAGCCATGGGGGTGGGGTGTCCGCTCACATCAGCTCAGTCTGACTCTGATGCATGCTTTGGCTCAGCTTGTGTACCAGCTTCAGGTTCTTGCTTGTTTAAATGTGCAACTTAAAGCCTTCGTTTTCACTCGGTGGAAGACCTCCATAACCAGCCATGTGGCTGGCCCAGGGGCTGCTTGCAAACCAGATCTTTGGGACCCTCTTTGCTGTGACGCCCACCAGGATGCTGGCAGTGGTTAGGCTGCTGGCACAGATGTAAATGCTGCTGTGCTTATCAATATTTTCTCATAGCTCCCTTGTGTTCTTCAAGCCCACGTTTCTTGGGAGGATATAGTGGACTCAACCACTCCGTTTCACAGGTGCACAGAAATCTTGGTTTCAGAGCCAAGCTACTGGTGGCAGTGGCTTTATGCCGGGTACAGTGGTTCCAGGCAAGGGGTTGTCTCAGACACTATGACCATTTGCCAGTAGCCTTACAAAGCTCTTCTACCCTTACTACACACACCATTTTTCCTACATTCCTTCATACTTCGAAGTGTGTTGGAGCATTTCGTTTCAAGCTGTGCATTTCGTGCAGTGTGGCTTTGCCTGCGCTGAGTGGCAGAACTCATTAGGAAATGTGCTGGGCCCAAACTCCAGCTGAAGGGGTAGCAGCAACCCTGCCTCACCCAGCTGGTGCCACAGCATCGACAACAACAAAGATGCTGGGTTTTGTCAGATTTGGGCCAGTACTGTGACAAAGTTTGATTTTGAGCTGTGGATCTCGGTTACAATTAGATTGTGTTAGCAGAGCTGGTCCATCTGTGCCAGAGGAATTTGTGCAGAGGTGGACACTAGAAGTCTTCACGAGTATTTTGCAAAGTGAATATTGTCATCATTTCTACATGGGGCCGGTGGTTCCCCGTGACACCTCTCCTCCATCTCTCCATGACCAGGGAGGTGGTGCTGGTCCTTCCCATGCTGGGAGACCTGGCTGAGTCTGCGGGCCTTGAAGGCTTTTCAGTTGGTTTTGAACAGGTCTTGAAAACAATGCCTTTGACACATTTTATTTTCTATTTATGAAGAAAAAATATTTTTTGCTACCATCACATTAGGATGAACCCAAGTGGAATGAAAGGTTTGAGCAGTGCTTCTTTATGTGTCCAGAAGCAAATGAACAGGTTAAATTCGAGGTACGTGAGGCGTCGGGGTTCTTCTGTGCACACTCCTGCTGCCTGTTGGTGCAGACGTTTGAACTTGCTGCCTGAATCCAGAGATGCACGCATTAGCAGGAGCAGAGGATGGTTCCCAAGTGTGTAGTCTTTTATAATTTTTGCTCTTAACAATTTGCATGCATTTGCTACAGCTGCTTTAGTAAAGAGCTTTTCCAGTCCAGCTGAGTGTTCAAAGTCAGTAAAGCCACTTGACTTATATCTGGGAGCACTTGGCTTTTTTTTTCTGCCCCAACCAGTTTAATTCCTTGTTTAATCCTGCAGAAATTATTTTTCTGTTAACCAGCATTTGCTCAGTGGAGCTAGTAGGTTACCTTTCTTATTAATCTCATCCTTTTTGTTCTCCCTTAGGTCCTGCTGAATAATATAGCTTTTTCTTTTTTTTTTTTTTTTTCCTCCCCTGGTTTTAGCTTGGTTTTTCATCATAATGTCTGGAACGAACCTATGTTTTAGCTTTAGGAGAAAAACAATGTTGATAACACACCAATGGTTTAATTGTTGCTGAGCAGAGCAGTGCAGTGCAGAGCCAAGTACTTTTCAGTTTCTCAGCTTCTCTGTTAGCACAAGGAGCTGGGAGGGGACAGAGCCAGGGCAGCTGACCTAAACGGGCCAAAGGGATATCCCATACCATGTGACATCATGTGAGAAAACTTCAAAAGCTGAGGGGAGTTGGCCGGGGGTGTGGACACTGCTTGGGGACTGATCGGACGGTGGTCAGCGGTTGGTGAGCAATTGTGTTGTGCATCACTTGTTTCATATATATATAAATATCCTTACAACCATTCTTTTCCTTTTCCTTTTTTTTTTTTTTTTCTTAGTTTTTCATCTCAACCCATTTGCTGTACTTTGTTATTTTTTCTGATTCTCTCCCCCATCCCACTGGGAGGAGGGGTTGAGCGAACGGCTCCGTGGTGCTGAGCTGCCTGCCTGGTTAAACCACAACACTTTCAATTTTTTTTCCTAGTTTTTCTGCTCAGTGTTTTGCCCATTCCACATTATATTTTTGTTTTGTCTTCTCCATCTTCTTTCCCCTCAGACTGCAACGAAAATTGCCTCTGAGGAGGTTCTGGTGAGCAAAATTAGATTCCTAGAGCTCAGAGCTCTCCCTTGCCAGACCTTGTCCTCCTCGCGTGGCTCCGCTGTGTCTACCAGTGCTGCTCAGGTGCGTGGCCGTGCCTGGCACAGCTTCTCCCAGTACCAGAATTATGAAATTAAGATCAGACATAGCCTTGTACAAACACACATGCTGTCTGAGTAGGCCTTTTCAAGGCCGGTGGAGATGAGGATCTTGACAAATCGTCGTTCTCATACTTTTAGAAAAATTAAGCCAAGCTGCTGCAATATTTTGCATGCCTTGCAAAGCTGGCTGCCTGTAGCAAATTTCCTGTCATGACATGTCAGAAAAGATGATGCCTTTATCAGGCACTATTTCCCATTTAAAACACTTTAAGAGATAGCAGACCTATGAGCACCAATCTCTGCCTTGGCTGTGCTCACGCAGGAACCGTGCTGCCTGAGCAGTGACCACGCTCGGCATCCTCCTCCTCCTGGCACAGGCACCCGGCAGGTTTTGCACTGCTCCAGCGCAGCCAGGCTCTTGCTGTCGGTGCTCTCTGCTCTGCCCTGGCCTTGCACCCGAAGATCTGTTTCGCAGTCCTGCAGCTAGGGCAGGCTGTTGTCACCCTCCTGCTTCCTCATCAGCCCCCCAGCCCACGCTGCCCACTCTGTCCTGTGCAGGACCAGCTGGCCATGAGGCCCTTGGCAGCAGAACTGGTGCATTTTTAAGCATGAAGGTGCCTCAGGGCCACTCTGGCCCTGTGACTAAAACAAGCCCTCTGGTGCAGAATTTTTAAATACACCAAAGATATTAAAAAAAATCCTCCTTTCACTTTGGTCATGAGTGCCATGAAAATAAATCTACTCATTCGTATCACTCATAATTCAGCCTTGTTTTCTCTATGCCTCCTGTCTTTCTACCAGCAGTTTGGGGCCTGACTTGCCATGGAAGGTGCTATTTGATGGAGGGATACACTGATCAGAGCGAATAGCATCAACCTCCTGCACTCGGGCTATTAAGTTTTACGGCTTTTCTGGTGCGACAAAACCAACATGTCCTGTTTTATTTTTCTTTTTGGACATAATGCTGTTTATTTTTCTTGCAAGGTTTTATACCGAGATAAGCATTCTCAGAGGGTCTCGTTTACTGTGGGAAAATGGCTTGGCAGAGGGAAGTATTACTGTGCAACAAGGCCTGCACTGTAAAGCCAGTTTGTGGCTGTAGTTTTTATGTGGAAGATGCCAGGCTGCTAACAATGGAGAATTAAGTTTTCTACTTCTATTTTCAAGCAGGTAACTTGCTAATTATTTATCTAGGGATTGTTCCTTGTTGTTAGCATGCTGCGCTCCGTGGTGTACTTACCGTAATTCTGTCACGCTCAGTGCACAAGAGGAACGCTGCTCGGGGCTGGCAGCAGAGGGGAGGCTCCAGCTGTCCGAGGGCAGCGGCTGGGCGCTCAGAAGAGCTGCGTTTTCCCAGAGGTATCCTTGTGACACCCTGGTCAGCACGGGGCGCCGAGGGGCAGGATGGGGTGCCGGAGTTGGCCGTTCCTCCCACACCCGCAAACTGCACCCTGCAGAGTTTGCTGCAGTCTGTGCTGCTGGCAGCAGAGCTGATGCTCCCAAAGCAGGAGGAGATAAGGGGAAGCGTGGGGAAGTGGAATATCTTTATTACTTTTTTCGAGAGAAGATTCTCTTTCACTTTTCATTTCCTCTTGCGTTTCCTTTCTGTATTTGTGCTTTAACATTAGGTTTGATGCTTACTTGATAGCATTCCAGTGAAGGCTTACATATTTAATCAGGATTGTCTCTTTGGTTTCCGGGGCTGGGAGTCCCACACAATATGAAGCAGTCACGGCCGCGTGCACATCTGGATGCCTTTCATCCTCTCCAAACAGGCACTTTCCTTTATTCCCATTCACCCTCATTACTTAATTTCCTAAAGAGGCCGCAGCTCTATAGTGCCTGAGTGACATATGACAAAATGTCTCACTAGGCTCTTCCACTATGTGATAATTCAGTGTATCCTGTTTCCAGTGCTGAGGAAATACATAGCCTTCACTCTGGCTCATTATGCTTTAGGAAATTGCTTTTCTTCAATTATCCTGACAACCCAGGTTTTGTCAGCTCCAGACACACTGGGTGAGGCGCCTACCGTTCCCGCAAGCACTTCGTTTTCCTTGAGACTTCCCTGTCTGTCATCCATCACGTCCTGCCCAGAGATGACCTCGCATCTGGGGTGTTTCTTACCTCTGCCGATGGAGGTTGGGTGTAAGGATGTGATTTACGACGCCGCATCTGAATGTTTGCAGAAAGCTCTTTCACTGTCCCCTCTGCAGGAAGGCACAGTGCTGCTTGTCAGGCTGATGGAGATCCCCATGTGTGGAGTTACTTTGCCTGCACCTGCATAAATGTAGCTTTAATCACAAGGTTTCATGAGGAAAATGTTCTTGCCCAGTATTGGTCACCTGGGCTCTCCTTCAGGCGAGAAGACAAACACCCAGCAGTGCCTCCAGCTTCGGCGGCTGCCAGGTAAGCAGTGCCCGTGGTTGTTGGGGACACAGCACCCAGCAGCGTCAGCTCTGTCCTGCTGCCGTGGCTCCTCTGCATGCTCCATCTGTCTGCCTTGCTTTGGTCCCAGGTTTTGTAGTTGTTTTGTTGCTGCTTTTCCAGCCAGCCTCCAAACCTGCAGGTGCACTCTTCTGTTGACAACTCTTTTGCCTGCAGTTAAAACCAGACACCAGACTGTGGAGAAAATTATCGGCACCTGCAAACCACGTGCACTTAAATACTGCACAACTTCATTTGCAAGTACAATTGGGTATTTGGGGATCGCAAGCCTGCGTCCTTGTGCATGTGCATTTCTTAGGCATGCCAGCAGCTGCAGCCCGCCCAGCAGACCCACTTCCATCAGGCACAAGGTGCAATCGCCAAGCTTTGCGATCCCTGCCCAAAAAGTGGCTCTTGTTCTTGCCCTGCCCTGCAGCTTTCCCTTATGGCTGAGGGCCCAGGAGCATGGGCAGAGGGCCCCATTCACCCCTTGGGGATGGGAGCAACCATGGCAGCATCCCAGAGGTGTGAGAACTGCAGCTCTGGTGTCTGGGAAAGCAGAGGCTTGCCTGTCCTGAGTGGGAAAGCACAGCAGGGGTGAGGAACTTGGCATCAGCCTTCTCTTGGGAAGCGCAATAGTGACTAAACGGGGCTTTGATTTCTGGTGAATGCTGCAATGCCAGCGATTTGTCTGCTGTTGGCAGAAGTTTTAATTGGGGTGAAGTGGGGAGCAACCCTAGTGTGTGGGTGCTGGTGAGGAGCAGCTTGGTGCTCCTTGAGCAGGCAGTGCTGATGTGCTGCTCTGCACAGGCAAGCCGGTCCAGCCAGCAGCACATCAGCATGCCTCGGTCGCTATTTATTATTATTATAGTATTTGTTGTTATTACTACTATTTTGTTGTTGTTGTTGTGGTCACTTACCAAGACATACAGGCTAGTTTTTCTTCCTTCCTAAGTGCCAGCACCTATATGGCCAGGCATGTGTATGTGTGTGTGTGAGTCTGGGGTAGGCTGAAAGGGCAGACAGCTACTGCCTCGCCTTCTTGCTCTTTTCTCCACACAGCCATGCCCTGACCAGGCAGAACACAGTGCCTGTACATGAAGCAATGCATTTCTTCAAGTCCTGTTGGATGCTAAAACCTTGCTGCCTCAAGGCCTCTGGGCTGGGTGTGTTTGTGTCAGCTTCCTGACATCCATGGAAGGTCAGCGAGGAAAGACATTGAAGTGATGTTTTCAGATGCAGAAAAAATGTCTAAGACTATTTGCCGTCCTCTGAATCAGATTCCTGCCCTAGAGCTTCAGGGGCAATTTGGGAATCAGGCACCCAGTGCTTGTCACAGGGAGGATCAGTGATCCTTGACATCCACTCCTGCGACCACGCAGCCCAGGGGAGTTCAGGCCAGGCCCCCAGAAGGAAGGCAGGACCTCACGGTGGCTGAGCTGGTGTGGGGCTGACCCTGAAGCCAGGAGAGATGCACAGGTAGGAGAATGTGTAGTGCAGCCTGGCCGGAACAAGGCCAGGACCAGCATTGTTGTGTCAGGCAGACAGCCTGGGTGTGGGTGGGAGCACAAAGGCAAAGCTTTGCAGACCCTGATTTCCTGCTGTCTTTCCTGGCACAAAGGTGCTGGTGGCGGTGGTGATGTCTGGACTCAGCTATTCACCAGGTGGAAGGGCCAGCCAGGGTCTGCCTTGGGCTGTGGGTCTTCATGCAGGCGCTGCACCCTGCTAGCTTGGCCGCCAGACACTTCTGCACCCGTCCCCGTTGCATGTGGCACTGGCTCTGAAACACAACACAGCGCTGCAGGACCATGGGATAGTCCTGGCTGCGAACAGGTCTGTTGTTAGTGCTCTCTTGGTCGTCTACCACATAATTCCTTGTGAGAAGACTCTGGCTTCATCTCAGCTCAACTGGAAAAGAGCCGATGACTGGAAATGTCATCAGCTGCCTGTGGGCCAGGCTGGCCCTGAGCTGATAAGGAGCTGCGCAGAATAGAAATGTCAACACAGAGCTGGAGGAGCTCAGGGGCTGGTTGCATCTCCCCTCCATCCTGCAGTGAGAAGGGCCTCTGCTGCCAGCTGTCCAGCAGCTGGACCTCCCTGAGGTCCCAGAGAGCAGCTCTGCTCTCTCTCGGGAAGGAAAAATGTGGCTGATCTCGTGGCTGCAGGGGAGAAACAAAACCTATAGATCTGAGCAAGGAGGGTAAGTAAACCCACCAGTCACTGCTTACTTTAATTCTGAATGCCAATCTCATGATGTTCTGGGTTGGAATTTTGCTTTCTTGAAGCTCTGAGTGGTGGAAGGAAGAGACCCAGCTCAGAGCTTGGTGGTGGTGGAATGAGACCCAGCCCTGAAGGAGACCTGAGACCTGTTAGTGGCCACCTGGAATGCAGGCTTGGTGCTCCAGCAGGGCGCTGGTTTGGGCATCAGCTCCCTGTGCTGTTTAGAGTGAATGCAAAGTGTGCACTCAGGACCACGTAGGAGCAACAAATACTGTGTCCCTTGGGATGGAGCGATGCCAGAAGTGACTAACCTTCCTTTTCGGAAGGAAGGGACGTGTTCATTCTGCATGGGAATGGGTTGCAAGGCCCACACCTTGCTGTTTCCAGAGCAGAGCAGTGTCTGAAAGCCTCACCTGGCCATCGAATCCACGCGCGCCCCTTCTCCAGGTATACAGAGCGATTCACAGCGCTGTCGCGAGACCCTGGGCAAGAGCCGCTCGACCCTGCCGGCAGC
>VXAV01001227.1:112915-123794 GCA_013399715.1 Alectura lathami
GGCGGCCGAGGGCTCCCGGCGCGGGGGTGCGGTTGTGGGGGGGGGGGGGCGTAGCGGGAAGGAGAAGCGCTCAGCTCTTGGTTTCTGAATGGGTAATTTAATCAGTGACATTAAGTCCTCCCAATTATTTCTAGCCGTGGGTACTGCCTATTTATTAATTTTCTTCGTATAAATCCATCAAGCTGTTGTCACACAGCAAGTAAACAAAAGCACCCCAGAGTTTTGATGGGGCTGCGTAAAAGCAAGCAGAGAGGTTAATTACCGCTGTTAATTACTTGCTTTGCAGATTCGGTTGCACGCAGCGCTGCCTGGCGCGGGCTGGCACGGGGTAACGGCGGCAGCGGAGCCTCTGGCTGTCAGCCTGCCCGGACCGGCACCTTTGGAGACGGCGCACGGCAGCGGTGTGAGCAGGAGCCGCTTCCTGAGCAGCAGCGAGGTCTGCTCCGTCAGCCCCGGCTTCCTGCCTCATCACCCCGCTGCAGCACAGCGAGGGGAGGCTGCCGAAAGCAGCAGGTTCAGAGCTGGGAAGAGTGTCCCCGGAGGGAGGCGTGAAGGAAGTTTAAACTAATTTGGTGTAACAAAGGGGAGGTTAGGAGGTGGCTTGATCATCATCTCAAAGTACTTATTTAGGAAGGAGATTTATGGGGGTGGAGGGCTGTTTAATTTGGAGAACAATGGCTTAACAACACTCAATGCCAGAAAGCTGAAGATGGGCAAAAAAAGTGACAATCTCCCTTGTTACCGCTTAAGGTTATCTGCTAATGTATTCAGGGACTGCACAGGCTCCATCCTTCAGTATCTTTAAATCCAGATTGAAGGTCTTCCTAAAAGATGTGCCCGGGGTCAGGCAGAAATTATGGACTCGTGATTCTGTGGCCTGGTTCTTGGAGGAGTTCATATTAAATGATTTCATTTGATCCTTTGGCCTGAAAATCTATACATTCACTTGCAGTAGCTAGCAGCTGCCACAAACCCACCAAGTCCATCTGGCAGTTTGTAGATGGCCATGATATGGCACAAAATGTGTCCATCTCACCCCAAAATGCTGCCCCACTGGGACTACTGTGTCACTGCACACAGCAGGGTACCCCTTGAACCCCCTCATCCTCACAGTATCTCAGAGGTGCAGCATTTTCCCACGCCAGGTTTCTGTCCAGGGATGCATGAGGACTTGCTGCACTATTTGACAAAAGCATGACCTGCGGCCTGAGCTCTGGTGCCTGCTGAGGACTCTTGCAGTACGTGGCATCACCTGCAGAGGCTTTGCTTGTGCTGATCTCTGGCCAATCCCAAACATGGCAGTCACTGAGACAGTAGGAGCCAATGCCTGCTTTTCTAGAAAACCTCATGGTTCAGGAGGAGTCCTCTTTTGCCACCAGGAATTGTTCAGGTTTCTGATGGCCACGTCCAAACTTACCTGAAAGGGACATGCACCTGAAGATCTTGGCTGCCAAGTTCTCCTGACTTAAGGCTACTACAGGGGCTGAATTTCCTCTCCTCGGAGCCCTTGAGGTGCTAAGCTGAGTACTTTGCTAATGCTGGGCTTTGCGTTTGCTGTTCGTGCCTTGGATTGCTATGCTCGGCTGCCCAGCCATGCGGCAGGTCCTTGGCTGATGTGCTTCTGCTGGGCTCTGCCGCCTTGGCTGGGGATGTCCGTTAACACACTTGTCACCTGGATCTGGCACCGAGGTCCTGTATCTCCCAGCCTTTGGAACAGGCACATGGGGCATTGCTGCCTGTCAGCCCTTGGCACTGCTGGAGCGGCCCTGGTGAGCGTGGCCACGAGCAGCAGGTAAGAAGAGGGCATCCCAGTGCCAGGCCCCTGGCTTCAGCAGGCTCCCTCATGGATCCAGGCTTCCAGCATGACTCAGGGTATTGCAGCGTATCCTTAAGATAACATCTTTTGCTTGCCAACACGTAGGCTGCCTGCCAAAGGTGGGGGAGGAGATCTGTTGTGAGTCTTTTGTATGCGCTCATAGTAAATAGACATGCCAAATTGGTTGTGCTCGTCTTCCTGTTCCCCTGAGGAGCTGCAGGAAGGGAAGGAGCTGTCCCCGTGGGATGCCCCCAGCCACTGCCCCACACCACTGGGTCCCACACCTGCAGCCAGCACAGCATGCACCCAAAAACGATGGAGTTGGGATGCACCCTAAAAGTAGTGGCGTTGGGCCCCAGGTTTTGCAGCGTGGCCCAAGGCTCTCCTGCTCCTCACCTGCACCGCAGTGGGTGGGAGGGATGTGGGCATGTGGCACTCGGTACAGGGATGGGGACAGCCGGCAGGGCAGGGCAGGGCTGGGTGGCAGCGTGGGGTGGCCACAGGTCCTCATCCTGCAGCACAGGGACAGCTCAGGCCCCAGGCCCCAGAACAGCACCAGCTTTCATCTGCTTGCTGCCAGGCCATTAACTTTTCTGTGCTAAGCTCAGTACAATGGCCGTGTTTTTAAGACTGCCAGCTGAGCCGACTGTGCTTCGGACTTTCATTTCCGACTGTTCTCTGGCAAGATGCTTTCTCAAACAATTTGAACAAAAAAAATCAAACTTGTAGCCACATCTGTGGCAGCCTTTATCTGCGGCAGCAGGGAGTATGAGCATGGGGCCATGAGGTGGAAGTCTTCTGGTTGGGTGAGGAGCCCTGAGACCTGCCAGGGGAGGGCCCTCAGCCAGCGATGTGTGCACCGTACATGCGGTCCGACTGCGTCACCGCAGCATTGGGCTGAGCTGGGGCACAGATCTGTGGTGTCAGCGAGGGGCTTCTCTTCTTCCTTTAGTATCCCCCAGGCTGCAGGGCCAGCTCACCACTGCCTCCCTTCAGGGCTGGCAGCAGGGAGGTAACAAATCTCTGCCTTGGTGGAAGGAAACAGCGAGCGTAAAGCACACAGTGGAGCCGTCTCCTGTGAACTGCTGCTAAAATAGCAGGGTACATTGTTGACCAGTGTAAAAAAGCAAGGGAACAGTAATGAGCTGACAGCAGCTGACTTCAGCTGAGGGTCTGTTCCCTCTTTTCTCTCCAAGAAATAAATACATTTCTTCTTGACCACCCTGGGACAGCCAGGGCCACCCATCTCCTGCCTTCTACCATGGCCATGGGCTGCTGTCACAGCAGGGGTGGTGCACCCAGCCTCAGCGGGCACTGCTGCAGAGATAGCAGCACATTCACGTGGGGCTGAAGGGAGCTGAGACCTCCTCTCTCTCTGCTAATGATCTGCAGTGCTGCTGGGTGATGCTGGGCGCTGCGCTAAGGCTGCACAGTGTGGTGTGAAGCACAGCTCAGGAAGCAATCAGCCTTAGCCCAGCTCTGGGCGCTGTGCTGGCCGACAGCCCTGAACGCTTGCCGCAGAGCGGCAGCCTCGCCTAGCAGAAGCTGAGTTTCTGGCGAATAATTTAATGAAGAGTTTGCTGTATTTCCAATTACTGGAAAAAGCCATGATTCCTCCTTGCTGTGCATTTTAAAGGCTCTGAGCTGAGTGCACCTCAGCTCTCCTCCCCAGCTCCCCACCCCTTGTGCAGCTGAGGCCGATGGAGCCATGGAGCCGCATGCTGTGTGTGAGCGAGGTGCCATGGAAGGGGGATGTGGAAGGACAAATATCAGCAAGTATCGATCCCCTGGCTGCTTGCAGGGGACTCCATGTAGTGACACTGTCAGTGACAGCATGTGTAGGACCTGGGCTGCGTCTGGTTTGGTGGCATTAGGAGAATTGCTTTGTCCTAACGAATAGGAATAGGAATATTTCAGCCTCCTCCCTGGAAAGTGCTGGTAGATCATCAAGTGTGCAGCCAACTTCACGGCCAGTCACTTGCCAAGTGAGTGCAAATGACAGATCGTTTGTTTTAATGGAGCCCATGGTGTGTTGTCCAAAGCTGGTGTCTTTCTCTGTGGATTTTTTATCCTTCCTTTCTAAATCAGACCTTACAATCAGAGGGTGGGGTTTTTTCCTGTTATTCTGTAAAAGCAGAAAGTGTTCTCAGAGCAGGCTCTAAAACTCTAGCCATGGACCCATCACCTTTCAAATGAAATGCCCATGACTGTTCTGGTGGTTAATCTTTGCATGGCTATTTTTTTTTTCCTTATAGAGCTAAGGGAGGTGTTTAGTGGTTTTTTTTTTTTCTTTTTTTTTCCCCAGATTCAGGTCTCTTTCCTAATTATTTTTTAGTTGACAGGAAGAGCAGGTTGCTGCTTTGTTTTGCCAAGTGTTTTGATGTATGAACAGAGATGTCGGGCGGGAAGTGTGTTTGCAAAAGCAGCTAACGGGAAA
The DNA here is from genome assembly GCA_013399715.1 of Alectura lathami. Taxonomy (NCBI): domain Eukaryota; kingdom Metazoa; phylum Chordata; class Aves; order Galliformes; family Megapodiidae; genus Alectura; species Alectura lathami. Next base: position 117,169 of record VXAV01001227.1, read on the forward strand.
GATCAAAACTGATTTGTTATGTTTTCAGAGAAAGGGGCTCTGCATCCACAAAACAGAGCAGGGAATGACTGAAGGCCCCAGTCTCCAGTATTTCAGGCTGGAAGAGTGGAGGCAAGCTGATGACCAAACCCTTGTTGCCAATGCAGAAGCCATAGTTTTGTGCCAGGTGTCTGTCATGTCCTGGCCCCCCACCTTTTCCAGTCCCTGACCTTCTCAGGGCCATATTTTGACCTCCGTGCTCCTCATGGCTGGGAATCCAGGGGAATTGTGGCTGTGCTGTGCTGGGAGCAAGGCTGGAGTGGTCTTCAACCATTTGCAAGCAGGCTGCCAAGCCATGCTGACAATAGGCCTGCAACGCCTTCGTTTGGCTGGAACAACACTTGGAAAATGTATTTCCCAAGTGGGGACTTCAGCATGAATCCCTTACTGATGTGGTCAGAGGACATGGCAAATACATGACCCTTTAACCATGCTCCATCCTACTAAAATGCTGGTTTAACCCTCTCTGACACCACTTAGAAGATTCCGCCACTGAGCAGCAAGGCAGCCAGCACCACAGTGCAAAATCCCAAATCCCCATGGGTGTAGGCAGATTGGATCTGCCTGGAGGAGAGCTGAGAAAGCAGCACTGGGGAGCATGGGAAGAGGGCAGGAGCTGCCTGCACCGTCCTGCTGAGAGTCAAGGGCGACTGCTTGCTGTAAGGCTGCACCCGGCAGCTGGAACGGTGACGCTGATGCTGCCGGGTGTCACCTCTTCCTGAGATGTGACTGCTGCTGATGGCACCTGGTCCCTCCTGCTCTCTTACTGCCACCCAGTCCTTCACTGGCAGCTTCCGGCCCCTTGTGGTCAGCCACTGCCAGGGTGGGATGTGCCACGGGGCCCAGGCTGGTATGCGTGGACATGGGATGTAGGTCCTGCTTGGGCTCCACACCCAAAACGTGGGCATGCCAACATGGCATTAGGGCTCCTCCAGGGCATGGGCAGCACGTGGTTCTCTCTGTGTTCCACCCACCATGAGGTGGGTGCGTTCAGGCAGCAGCAGGGACCAGCCAGCACGTGCCTTCCTTGAGCTGTGCTGACTTGTCCCTAGCGTGTCCCTGCCAGCACAGCCCTCCTGGGCTGCCTGTGAGGCCACTGCTGGGGCTGAGTTTAGTCCCAGGAGATCCTTCAGCCCAGATATGGGGCTTTTGTCTCTCTGAAGAGTCACAGTGCTGCATCCTGCATTGGTGTGAGCTGAAGCTGTGCTTGGTGAGTTAAGGAAATGCTTTCCCACAGTTGGGACTGGGAAGGACTGAAGGGGTTTTGCCTTTTTTTTTTTTTTTTAATTTTCAAACAATAAATAACAGCAAAATCCATCTCCTGCTTCTTTCAAAAACAGCTCCTTTTCTTGATAGATAGACAGATGTAATGAGATTCTCAAAGTCATAAATCTGCTCTGATTTTATTACCTGCATCTGCAGGAGATGATGTGAAGAGAACTTCGTACTGTGAGGATCCTGGAAAGGTTAGAAAGGAACCGTCGGTCTTCAGAAAGACTTCATCTTGAGAACACAGCCAAGAGAACCCATGCAGAAGAAAGCACTCGAGCTGGAGGAAAGGTGTCTGGGCTGGGTGAGAGTGACATGGGCAGTTCCTGGTGGGGCTGCTCGTGGTGCTGTGCACAGCCTTCACCTGCTGTCCTGTCTGGGACCAGCTCCTGCCCTGTGCCTGTGGGTAGGGAGGCCCGGGGACTGAGTTATTTTATTGCCAGATAAGAAGGCATAAACCTCCATCACCTTGCTGCAGGGGAAAGGCAAAGGGGAGCACTGCTAGCACTTGGACAGGCTCCCACGTGAAGCAGCTCATGGTGCCTAGCTGGGCCGGGAGGAAATCCAAAGAGCGGAGCTGTGAGCAGGGGAAAGAACAGGCGACATCTTAGTGCTGTGATCATCTCCGAATATTAGCAGATCCTGGGCTTTGCAACTGCCAAAAAATGAAGCCTGAGAAATGTGGCGCCAGAAATCCTGAAGTCACTTCTGGAGCCTTGGAAAATGCAGCTGCTTTGGGACGTCAGCCCAAGACGGTTGTTATTATCCACTGTGCAGGATGGAGCTTCTGTTGGGAGCTCTCACAAAGGCCATCATTCTTTACAAATAGTGGCTGTTTTTATCACCTGGCAGTAATGACACTCTCTGGTCCCTTTAATATCTGAGTGTGGTACCAAACTGCGTCTGGGAATCTCGTCTCAGGCTTGGCCCCACGCAGGGGAGCGGCTAGCGATCCTCTGCCAAGGTGGCTGTTACCAGCGTGGATATGGGCAGGGTTTGCACAGTGAAAGCCTCTTGGACAGGCTTGGCCTCCTGCAGGCTTGTTTCAGCTGCTTGCTGCAGAGCAGTGCAGCGCACATCACAGCGTATGCCGATGTGTCCGAGGGGATGCATGGCTGCCCACCGCTGGGGCCATTGCGTCCGGACCCCTCCCAGGGATGGGGTCAGGGGTGGGACCGACCCTGCTTCAAGTCATGAGGAGCTGTGACTTTTAGGGATGGCCAGCACCCCTGGTTCCATGGCTGGTCTCCTACCACAGCTGTAAAGGATGGGGTGACGCAGGGTGACACATATCCTGCATGGAAGTCCCCTGCGCTAGGAAATAGTCTTGAATTTTGGAGCCAGTCTGCATCCCTGCACGGGCTCCGGCGGTGCCACAGACTTGACCCCCGGAGGTGCTGGGGAAATGACTCACAGAATAAAGCCGGAGATGCTCAACCTGCTTAGCTTATTAAAAAGAAGATCAGGAGGAGACTTACTTGTGCTGTATGAGGTGCCTTCATGGGGAGAAAAAGGCAGATATTAAAGGTATTAGGAAGGAAAAGCTTTTAGCATCCCAGTTTCTCATAGCGTGGGATGATAAAGTGATACTTGAGAGCCTCAGTGGGAACCAGCAGCAGGGTCGGGAATCACTGGTTGGTTGACAATGTCAAAGCATTGTGCCCTTATCTTCCCATTTATTTGGATGAGGCACCCCTGAGGGCAGAAAGGTGAGGAGGGCTGCAGAGAGCACGGGTGCAGTGGTGGGTGGGGGCCCAGTGTGCCACTGCCACTCGGCGATGCCCTTGGAAGTTGCAGGCAGGCAGGAGGCTCCTGCTGAGACATTGGTGACCAAGGTGATTTTCATAACATTCAGAAATGTGTTTGCTTCATCTTGCAAATGTTCAAACATCTTTAAAGTGTCTGTGGTGCCAAGCTGTTTCTCTCTCTGTTTTAAGAGAAAATAAGCTTTCTTCAGAAAAAAAATCCACAAAAGCCAGTCCCCTTGCCAAGCCTGCAGCAGGTACTCCCAGTCCCCAAGTGGACAGCCCATGGAGCAGGGCTGGCATCGTTGTGTGCTCTGGGTGCCTGGGATTTGCCCGGAGCCGTGCCACTGTGGGGCTGGAACATCCCAGCTTCTGCAGGAGCCCCTGCGCCTTGGGTAGCTGCCTCAGGGAATTGTCGCCTGTGAAGCTGGGGAGCTTAAGCCCAAAAAAGGAGCCTGTAGTGAGAAGAGGGTGGGGAAGAAGAGCTGGAAAGTCTGTCCCCTTTGTGTTTGTCCCTTCTTGGTGCTGTATGGGTGCAGGTGAGAAAGGGGAACGTGAGCCATCGGTTGTGGTGCCGCTGCTGTGGGCAGCTTACATTGGGCAGCTTTAGTGATGGAAACAGCTAGCAGTGAGCTACTCTTTGTAGTAGATAATAGTCAAAACAGCTTGAAAACTATTCATAATGAGAGCTTTGAGAACAGCCGACGCTACGCACACACACACACGTACAGAGCACTGTCATTAAGCGCTCCTCGGATGACAGTCCCAGCAGTTCATTATCCCCTGTCACTGCTTGGGGAGGGTGGTGGAGGAGAGAGAGGTGTGAGAGCTTTTTTTTAATAATGCTTTTTTTTTTTTTTCTAAATTAATTTCCACTGTAAAGTGGTGTGACAAAGGAGCAGCACAAAGGCGGCGTCCTGCCTTGCTCGTACCTTCTGAGGCTGCCGCGGGCTGTGGCCAGAAGCAGGCAGGAGCATTCGGCACACGCTCGCCGGCAGAGGACAAGGCGCTGTGAGTGTTGTGCGCGAGGTTGTGCGCGACTGCGGTGTCACTGTGGGGAGAGGCAGGATGGCCGCCTCAGCTGCATGCAGAGCCTCTGGCGAGGGCATTGCTCTGTAGTGGGACAAACCCCTGATGATACAGGGCTGGGAAGGGGGCTTGGAGGGGACGAGTCTAGGGCTCACCACGCTGTTCCTGTTTGTGGACCAAAATGGTGTGTGCCCTGTGTGGGCCGGATGGAGAGCTTTATAGTCAGCCTCTTTGCTTAAACCAGACACGTTTGTTTTTGCCAGGGACAGAGTTATGATCAAGTCTGACTTCAGGGTGGTTCTGATTTGGAAAGTAAGACGGTGATCTCAGCCTGGCAGAAAAACTGGGGGGATGGAGGAGGCGTTGCTGGCCACTGGGCAGTTTCCTGGCTGGGTACGGTGGCTGTGCCCTCATCCAGCCTCAGCTCTTCTGCACATCCCTCGGGTGCTGAAGGAAGACATGGGTAGGGCTTGGTCACATTTGCAAAAATACTTTTCCAGCCTGCCAAATTGCCTGGGCAGCTGTGATGAGGCGCTGCCATTGCTTAGCTCGTTCTGTGCCATGCAGTTTATCAGCATTATCTGCACTTCAGCTCGAGTATCTGGGGGAATCATTGCAACTCATTCCCCGGCCAGGATCCTGAATTTCTTTAATTCCAGCAGCATCACTGTATTCACAACATTGTCATTATCCCAAGGCTGATAACCTTGGTGTCCATTTTTTAAGTCGTTGAGCAGCTTCCTTCTTGTCACACTGTTGGTATCCAGAAATACAAGGTGCCACAGCTGTTTCCATCCTCCAAAACCACCTGCTGAACCCTGCAAATTCAATTTCTAATCCCAAAGTCAGTGGGGATAACGTCTTCCTTTGAGAATAACAAAGATTATTTTTGAAACTCCCTCCAAGTGGGACTCCAGTGCTCACCCCATCACACTCAGGGCTAGGTGAGGATGCTTCTTGCTGGCACATCCCACACCTGGCCCAGCAGAGCTGTGGCCAGACGTGCCCTGGAGCAAACCTAGGGCCTGCTTCAGGCAGACGAAGCCTCATGAGGCCCTCATGGGGCCTCTCTTACCCTGTTCCCTGGAATCCTGGGGCACATGCAGGAAGGGCTGCTGTTGCTGCTGCCTTCGCCTGTGCCCCCCCCGGTCAGGGCGTGCTGCTGCAGAAGCTGGGCCAGCAGCAGCATCCGTGTGCTTGGAGTCCAGGAGCTTGAGAGCTTCCAGGATGGCTTTTCCTTTCCAGGAGGCTCACAGAGCAAGGGCTGGGCTCCTCTTCCTGCTCCTCCCTCCTGAAACAAAACCAAGCCCAATGTTTAGCTGCTCCTGCAGTAAATCTCTGCAAATGTGGCAGAAAGAGATGCAAAAACCCCTCTGTGCCACAAAGCTGGGGAGTCCATCCTCTCCCCGCCCTAGAAGAGCCACCTGCTGGCGGCAGCCGGGTGGCTGCAGGATAGGACAGGGCACACCAGCCCTTCGAAGCACCAGGCCTGGTGTTCACCCCATTTGCAGGATGCCTCCTCTTGCAAAGAAATAAATAAGTTGATAAATAAAAATTGCTGGGCGAGACGTTGTGGCAGGGTGCCAGGCCAGATCGGGACATTCATTAGCATCTCTCCCTAATTTGGGCTGACCTTTGCTCACATTTCCACCATGAGCACATCCAAAACAAGGCAGACATTTAACTTTGTTTTGGGCAATGTTACTCTAATGTGGCTTTTTCTGCATAGCTCTCTCTTTTATGGCAATCAAATGTACTGCCAACTTTTCTCTCGCTATGTACACCAGCGAAGGGAACCAGATGCTTCTTGTTTTCCTCCAAAATGTAGCTGGAGGTTGGCTTTTGTTTAGTGTTCGGAGGGCTGCCTCGCAGGCGGTGTTTCATAGCATTGGCTGTTGGTTCATCTCTTCCCAGCTCCCTGCTCAATGCTGTGCTGTCCTCATCCCAACCGACCAGTCCCTTCTTGGGGCCTAGGGGAGCCCCAGGCTGCAGTGATGGAGTTGCACCCATCCACCCATCTGTACGTCTGTCCATCCATCTGATTATCCCTTCAGGCCCATTCTGTGCTGTGCAAGACAAACATGATCTCCTGGGGGAGATCATCAAAAATACCCACGCGACCTGCGTGCTTGCGGTGATTTTTAATCATTTCCCTCCTCTACCTCCAGCCGTACTGCTGCTGCTGCTATTTTTGTAATCGTTTCTCTGCTTTCAAGTCCTTATCTTCTTTAAGCTTTCCCTCTACTTCTCACTCTTTATGCCCTAAAATCTTTTCATCACCTTTTTTTTTTTTTCTCTTTGAGTCTGATTGGGCTTTATTTCTTCTCCTCTGCCAGATTTATGTGAGTTGTCAAGGCCCGCAGCCGTTTGTCTCTGCCTGATGACAGACTTGCCTTTTCCCCCCAAATCAGATTCATGGCTGTTCTTAAGGTCCTTTAATATTTTAATGCTCAGGCCATAAATTTCATTTTCTTTAAGCCTCAATCCCTCTGCAGGACGTGGCGAGGCCATGCCGATGGCTGTGCCCGCTCCCCCCCCCCCCCC
>VXAV01001227.1:123819-209721 GCA_013399715.1 Alectura lathami
GACGCGGCTTTGCCACCGGCCTGTCCGCGCCGTGGATTTGCTCTGTGCAGAGCGCGAGGGAAGCGTAGCAGGAATTCACTTTTCCACAAGCTCAGACGATTCTTCAAAACTTGACAGGAATTGACATTTTTTTTTTCTTCAAAGCTGTGATTTGTTGCGGGCTTGTTGTGCTTTTTATTAAAATGCTATCGCAGAGCACTCAAAGAGGTTGGCTTTGCAGATCCCAACTTCCTTCTGTAATAAATGCAGCCCTGGCTTACAGCTCTTCCCTCTGATGTGTCAGCTGGGGACTCGCTGCTTAAATCACCCTTATTTCTCACCAAGGCTGAGAGGCTTTTGGCTCCCAGAAACTTTTCTCACCCCGTGTTAGCAAAACCTCTCTGCTGATAGGGATGGCTGCGGCAGAGATGCGTTACTACGGCTGTGGCCCTCTGGAGGGCCTTGCACGTCCTGCCAAGGATGCGGGGTGCGGTGGCTGCCCCCGGGGGCTGCCAGCAGTGCCCAGCAGGGCAGGTGCCTCTGAGTGCTCCTGCTGGGGGTCCTGTACTGCTGGGGGTGATGGAGAGAACTGGGCATGAGGCCATGGCGAGACATCGCTCAGGATAAACCCCAGGGAGCAGGGGGGCAGAATCAACGCTACACAGGGCATGAGACTGGCAGCTCATCTGCAGGGCGATAAAGCAGCCCCGTGCCACCGGCCAGAAGGCAGCCGATAGGAAATTATCAGCAACATCTGGCAGAACCATTGTGTCTGCTTCTGCAAACAATGAACCAAGGAATCGAGTGCAAAGCCTTTTGCAGCACACAGCCCTGAGCCCAGAGTTGGCGCTGGCTCACCATGCTGTCCTCCACCCCCTCCAGCAGCTCGAGGCAGCAGGGCAATATTTCTTCACTTGGCTTTTGGCACCCAGGCCGAGTGTTTAATTTGGCTCTTTCCGTCTCAGATAGGAGTGGTGCAGCCGAGTTATGAGATGGGAGCCTGGAGAGGAGTCATTCCCTCTCAACACATTAAGGATTAGTTATTTATTTTCCTATTAAACTGGTTTAGTCATGGCAAGTTTGCTGCCTTAAACGTATCACTGTGTGACAGCTGATGGCAGCGAACCCTGTGTGACTGTCACCAGTGAGCAGCACTGGAATGTTGTCATCTCCCCAGGTGGCTTAGACGAGGTGTGACGCAGGTACAGGTACGGGCCACGGTGCTAGGCTTGCAGGGTGGGGAGCTGCCGACAGGGCACTGGCACCATTATGGGAGCCCCCAGGAGGGGTGAAGGCCACAGGTGGTGTGGGGAGTGGAGGTGAGCTCCAGCATCAGTCCCACATGCCCAGGAGGGCCACAGCCCAGCCAGCACCAGGAGGCTCGGTGCCCACAGACGCCCAGTGCTAGTGGTAGGTTCAGGAAGACGGGGGAGCTCTTCAGAGAGGAGAATGAGAGGTGAAGGAGGTTCTGCTTGCACCTGCCTCCAATTAATTAATTACGAATCTACTCATTAGTGCAGCCCCATGGCTCCCCCTCTTTGCCAAGCCCCCAGCTGTCCAGAGAGCAAGTCATTATTTGAGAAGACTTCCCATTAAAACAGAAATAAAATGGATAGCTAAAAGGAGAAGGGGGAGAGCATGCTATTGCAATCAGCGCTGGAGGATGTGCAGGAGTGCCTGGGACCCTTGGAGCAGGCTGAGGACAGTGGAGCCGGTGTCCTCAGCCTGCTGCGCTGCAGATTGCTCCTGTGCCACCCTCAGGCTCTCACCTGGGCTGGAGCTGCAGTGGGTGAAAATGTCCCTGGTCCCTCCCCACCCACTGCCTGGAAGGCAGGCCCCACGTGTGATGCCAGCTCCTGCCACCCCCGGGGGTGCTGTGGCAATGCAGTGCTGCCGCCTTGCAGTGCTGCCTGCCACCCCTGGGCACCTAGCAGGGTGCTGCAGCCCTGCCGCCCTGTTACCTGGCTCCCGCCCCGCTGGCACGTGCCTGCTGCACCACCTGGCTGTTACCTGCTGCTCTGCTCCTCACTCTAGCAGAGGCACATTTCCAGCCTGAGTGATTTACAGACCATGTTATGGCAGGACAGGTGTGACATGATTGAGTCGCTTATCTGCCTGCTGCATCCCGCTCCCTGTCAGCTGCCCCCCAGGTGCTGATCTGCACTCTGGTGCTTTATTCCTGGGGGAGGGAAGAGCTGTCAAGGCTGCAGCTACATGGCCATCTTCATCTAAGCTGCCAGCTGCTCTTCGTCGCTTAAAGACCCTCTTCAATGCTCATGCTTTGTGAGGGGGAAAGGTGGCAGCAGCAAGATTTCACTTGTTCTGGAGGTGCCCGGAGCCTGACAGATCGGCTCCCAGCCCCATCGCTCTTCCAGCAGGCCCCTGCAGCCCCATGCCACCCAGTGGTGGGGGCTCGCAGGCTGCCCAAAGACCTCTCAGTTCAGTTTTCTTGTTGTTGTTCTTCCATAAACAAAAAAAGCCACTGAGACATAATCTCTACCATAATGTTTATTAAATAGCAATCTTAAAAGGTTTTTATACAAATCATATAAACACAGTTTGAATTTTCTTTTTTTTTTTTTTTTTTTTTTTTTTTTTTTTTTNAACACCGAAGAATCACAGTAAAAGCTCTTTAAGTCCATAAGTCCTGGCTCAGCCAGCGAACGGTCAAATACCTTGAACTGCAAACCCTGGAGAAGTTCCATTCCTGCATATAATTTTCTAATGGTTTAATTCCCATGCTCAGCCCCAGCACCTTCCCACGAAATGAAATCACTCGGCACCACAGACCGCCTGCTAGCAACACGTCCTCGCCATCAGGAGGGTGTGGAGGCAATGGCCCATTTCAGCAAAGGCAATGATTAACACTGATTTCTTTCTTTCTTTCTTTTTCTTCTAATTTTCTGAATTTCACAAAGGGAATTGCGATAGCAAACCTAATATATTTGCAGAGGAGGATGCAATGAGTTGAATGCACTGACGACCTTTTTATTTTTTCCCTGTTGAAGTTACAATCAAACACAGTTTTCTGTAGTAGAACAGTAAAGCACCCAGCAGAGGTAAGTGAGGTATCGGCTTTGCAGCATTATCGGCCTGCTCCTGCCCAACAAGCACACACACGTGGTCCTGGCACCACCTGCCAGGGCCAGCGGGGCCAGGGCAGTGCCAGGACCAGCAGTGCTCTCCTGCCCCGGGTCAAGAGACACAGCAACACGAGTCAGTCCCACGGAATAAGTCACGTACACAATACATACAGAGAATTCACGTGCGTGTGCAAACACACTATTTCTGAATATATGTATATACGAACTCTTTTCTCTGTACGCCTACTAGACACCATAAAGTTACCTTTTTAATTATATATTTTCACATATTGTTTGCCTAAGTTGACTTTTCTACTGTATGGTCCTTTTCCATTCACCCTTCCCCTCTCCTGTGATTCAAAGGGGACAAAACCATCGAGCAGCAGCAGTCCAGCTTTGAAATGGTCTGGTACATTTCCCCCTACTGCCCGCGTTCTTTCTGTACAGCAAAACAACACCTATGTGGACCTTGTACATGAAGAACGCCAGAAGAAATAAGGTGACTTGAGAGGAGAATCTGAGACAGGCTCACAGCTGTTCCTGTTGGGCACACAGCGTGAATTAAATGTGTGTCTGTGCACATGTATGAAACGTGGATGACACAGCTGCTAGCATCTGCTTCACCAGTAACACATGCATACATCTTGAAATGGGTAAGTCTTTATTTCCCTAAAAACTGACTGCCTGACAGAGCTTTTCATGCAACGTGAGACAAATGTTCTTATTCCCACTGCAGTGAGGAGCAGCTGTGGCACTGTCCGCATTCATCACCTCTCCAGATGTTGCTCGTCTCCTCAGACACCTGGCCTGCTGCGGGATGTGTTTGCAGGGGCTGCGCAAACTGAGCTTCACAGCACATCACACCTACAGTGCTCTGCAGTAAGGAGAAAAATCCATCCCCAGTCCAAAATATTATGCTAGGCAAACTGTAAAAACAGGATATTTCAGGTATTTCCAAAAAGCTCCTGAAAAAACAAAGAAAACTTTCTCCCTTATGCATGTGCAAGCTGATACAGGCAATCTATCTGTACTAAACTGGAAATGAAAGCGTTGGTTTTGGACCCACAATTTGAACCCTCCTTCTCCTTCAGCTCGTTTTCCTAGCACTCCTCTACGGCACACCTGGGTGGGAGGTGATGATGTAGCCAGACCACTTGAAAGCAGAAGGACTGGGCTCTGTCAGCTGGGCTGTGCCCAGTGGTGAGCCGCACAGAACAGCATTTTGCGGGGAAGGATGAAGACCTCACTTGTTGTTTGATACAGCACTGATCATCAGATGGAGGAAAAACACTTCGTCTAAGGCACTTGTTTAAACTAAGACAAAACACAGCTCGGAAATAAAACTTTAGGTTTTTGCTACTGACCAGGAGCGGCGCCGCTCTGCTCTGAAGGGGATGAGAGGATGGCAGCAATTTGGTCCCTAGGTGCTGGCGGTGCCAGCTTATGCCCTGCAGCCCCAGGGAGCAGGGGGCAGGCGGCTGGGCTCCCTGAGGCAGTGGGCATGGCTCCAGGCTCCACCACCCATTGTCCTCCCTCCCGGGCATGTCTGGGAGGCCTCGGTGCTGTGCCTCGAGTCCAAGCCCCAGCCAAGGGGCTTCCAGATGCCCAGGTGCAGGGAACCAGCAGACTCTGTCTTTTGTTTGCTGCAATTTCCTCATTACAGCAAAAAAAAAAAAAAAAAAAAAAAAAAAAAAAAAGGAGGGGGGCAGAAAAAGGACAGGATCAAGAGGGGTAGGAGATTCAAAGAAAGGCCTTCCTGATGAAGGCCTCAGCTGTTTCAATCCAAGATTTGGATTTTAATAAATGGCTCTTATTCACAAATCACTTTAAGGCTCTTCAGCTTCTCTCAAAGAGGTGCTTCTACACATAGGGTTCCTTTCTATTTTATTTCTTAATGACTTAGGAAGCGCTGTTGTTACCATTGACACCAAGCCCAGCATCCTGTCTTTCCCCTCTGCCAGGAGAAGGAAAGGTAACAACAGGCTTCCACGTGCAGGACTGGACACTGCAGCTTCCAGGGTTTCCTACGAAGTGCACAAATCCCTACAGCCAAAACAGTATTTGGACAGGGTCTAAAATGGACAGAGTCTCCATGTGCGTGCGTGTGTCATTCCTAAAGACAGGGCGGCTGAAGAAAGCCCTCAGCCTTCTCAGCAACTCACCAGAGAAAGGAAGTGGAAAATTACGATTGACAACTAGTTTCTCACATCCCAAAGGTAAACCAGCCTCCCTCGCCACGTCTCAGACACTCACATCAGCAGAAAATGAAGATGAACCAACAAACAAGGGTCTTGGTGTCCTGCGCCCAGCACAGTCCAGTTCGCTGGAACGCCTGCTCGGTCCCAGTGGAGCCTCCAGTGGGAGCTGGCAGTGGGAGCAGCACCTCCCCTCGCTCCTCCCGTGCTGCTCATTTCCCATTATGGCATTCAGTTCCCATAGAAAACAGCAAATAAAGTAACCCCCTGCCAGCCCACCTCACCGGGTGCAGTGCCAAGGGGGGTCCCCAGGGCACCCGTCAGGCCTCCGAGCAGCACTTCTGGTGGTTCATCTTGACCTTGTGCTTGATGCCGTCGTACAGCTCAAAGTTGTAGTTCTCCAGCGTGGTGGAGCTCCGCGAGGACAGCCCCGCATACGAGCATGTGCAGTAGAGCAGCAGACCGGCACAGATGGCCCCGAGGAGGACGCCGAGGGAGCTCATTGCTATGATGGTCACCAGGATGGGATCCAGGGTGTAGAGCCAGCTTTTCTCTTTGTCCAGCTTTGCGGTTCCTGGAGAGTTAGTAGAGAACAGTGTGTCGTTCCTATCCGATCCAAAGTAATCTGCAGTGGAATGGGCACTTATTATCCAGGGATCACTTTTTTTCCACCTTGAAGCACTTCTCACTTGAGGCTGTGACAGCCTCACAAGCCTCACCCCATGGGTGTATCTCAGCAGGGTTCTCTAACCCAGGTCCAGAATGACTGTGAAGCACCCAACTGCCGAGAAAGCTAAGCACCCCAAATCCCTCCTACACCTCCAGCTATGTTAATGGTGTGCTAGCATTTTCCACCCACTGAAATTCTGGCCCTTCAAGTGCAGCTAGGTTCAGAACTATGGCAACAGCCTGTCACAGATCCCAGACTTAATTTTCTCCATTTACAAGTCAAAATGCCACACAAGCAGCAATTAATGCTTGAAAGATCAGTTCCACTTGTCCTAACACAAATACAATATATTGACTTTGCAAGGTTGCTTGCTGCTGAAGAAGGAAAACAAGAAAAGAAAACTAATGTCTTTGTCCAGATACTAAGCCACCACTTCAGTGTATGTTCTCAAGCATGTTCTAGCTCCTAAACCTCATTAAAGCTGAGGTTTGTGGGTAATTGTAGCATCTGATATTGAAACACAAGCACTCCCAGACAAATTGCCAATGTGGCATCTTGGTACCAACCAGTATCATCGGTGTCTTCGAAGTCTTGCTCAGGGATCAGAAAGTCATCCTCCATTCTTGGGAAGTTCACTAGAACGACATAAAGGGAAACACTGTTTGTTTAAAGAGGCCTATTGGAGCCATTATTGCCACTGGTCACTGGACCATGAGACTGGCCAGAAGAAAACTACAGCTAAACTACCACAGGTTTCTTCCTCGTAGGAAGAGGAAGAGCTCTTCCTTTTCCTCCATTGGCCAAAGTTAATGAATATGCTTGTGCACTTGAGAGAACAGGATCTTCCCACTATACCACATTTCAGAACCACCAGATGACCAGCTTTTAAGGAGAAAAAAAAAGAGAAGGAAAAGCAAAGAATATTCAGATAATCTGAATAGCACTGAAATATTGCCATTGGTGCCAACATAATGGCTATAATTCACTATTAACATGCTCAAGGATATTATCCTTATAACTTGGAATAGGATCTTAGTGCCTATCATTACTTGCCACTCATGCTAGATCCATTCAGCACACTCTACTTTTCATCTTTCCCCATACATCTTACCGGATAGAGCTCCAATGACCCAGTTTCTCTTTGGGTTTCAGATAAACCCATAATGATTTGAGGAAGTCATATACCATAATTATATGTATTAATGCAAAAGCTGGTTGAAATGGGCAGAGTGGCAAATGGATGTCCACATCTAGGCATTTATGTTACCATCTCTCTGATCCAAATTCCTTTCAGTGATGACATTTCTTTCTACTGTTCATCACAGATTAAGCGCTAGTAACCAAATGCACATGCTGTAATTTGAGCAGAAGGACTGTTTGTTTGTTTTTTTTTTTTTTGGTAGTCTTCCTAGCATTAAGTCTATGTATAGTAACCACGTTTCTTTTTCAGTTTTCCAAAAGAAAATGCCTCTTCATTTTGATCTGCTTAGATTTTTCGAAGCTGGCTGTTAACTGAGGGTGCTCAGCTGAGAAGGCACCTTCAGCAGACCAGGAATGCAAAAAATCAGGGACTGCTAGAAGGCAGTAGGAGTCACATCCTTGAAATAGTTGTGGTTGAAAACCAAGGATATTTTATGTCTTGTACAGAAACAGCAAGAAGAGTTTTATGAGATTACTTAAAAACAACTAAAACCAAAGAATGCCTAAAAAGCCATGAGTGAAGAAATTATCTGAAACCATGTAAAAGAAAATTTGCACATGCTTGCACAGAGGTCTAGGACTGGATAAGGTCTCCTGAACCATCAAATCCACTTTCTTTGCTATCACAGACAATGGTATGGGGCAATCCCTGTCAGCGACATTTAGAAGTTCACTGAGAGCAGGGTGGCTCTGCTGAGCACCACGCTAGCCAAATCTGCCTTACTGCCAGGGACCTTGGTGGCCATCCCGGCTCCAATTCAGCCTGACAGCATCTCATGTTAAAAAGGAAAACGTGAATTACAACCACTGTGCTGCCTACAATTTAACCCACCTCTGAACAGCTCCCTGCTCTGTCCAGTACCTTGGCTTGTATTGGTGCCATCCTGGGAGCTGTAGCAAGCAGCAGCATCCCAGGCATGTTTCTGCCTTGGTTCTCCAGGGATCCCCACTGGAAACTGACAGCAGAAATCAGCCACACACCCAAACACCCATTCTTGTAGAATTTTATTGTGCCCTCCCCACTCCAAGGACTAAGGGATTTCATTGACTTTCCAAGTGAACCTGGCAACAGGAACACATGCAGCACAATACTTGCCCCTCTTGATGTTGAGCTGTGTGTCTCGTGAGTCAGAGAATGAAGCCGAGTCTAGGCTGCTGGTAGGCAACTGAAGAAACATAGGTGCACAACACCTTCTGTACGCCTTCGCTTCAGCAGCGAGTTCACATGGTTTCTCAGCACTTTCAGAACTGACAGCCCCAGATGGCAACATCTCTGGGCTGGGAGAACTGCCTGAGGGCCTCTTGCAAACATTTAGAGCCGAACATGTGGAAAATAACTTGCAAAGCAGAACACACACAAAGCCGTCTGCTTGCTGGTCCTCAGCCGGAGGACAAGCCGTGATGTTCTGCCATCCTGCTGTCACCCGCACAACCCTGCGGGACTGCAGCATGTGCGAACATAAGCAGAGGTGGAAACGGGACCGTGGTCTGCCAAGGGAGCCCGCATACAGGGGAGCAGTGGTTGGAAGCTTATTGCCTTTCCCTATTCTAGCTCCTTTAAATTTTGCCTGAGAACGTGTTAGCAATTTGGTGCTTTTTTATTTCCCAGGATAGTGTTGAGGGAAAGGCCAGAAAAAACAAAGTATCAGTTAATCAAGGCTTTCCAAAGAACACCAGTTCTTCAAGCCTGAAAGAAAGGAGCACTGGGAAAACTTGAAAAAAGAGAACAGTAATACAAAAAAAAACAGCCCCGAATCCATTTGCTCTCCTAGCAATTTTGTCAATGCCCTATGCTAATATGACTCCAACTTCTCTTTAAAAAGACATCTTCCCCCTTGCCATTTCTCCCTTCTCCTCAGGTTGGTGGCAGACCCTCATTCTCCTGCGTTCCACACGCCACGTTAATGCTACCGGGTTGCGCGTGTGTCACGCAGGGATCTGTGCTGGCCTTGGAAAAAAACAACTCAGCCGTTTTTTTTTTTTTTTTTTTCCATGCTGGGGTTTCTCGAGTCATTAACAAAATCAGATCTGGCTGTATGGCTGTCTGTGGGAACCGGAGCCAGTGGTCACAGCTCTTAGTGAGACGATTTCCCGTCACAGAAAACCGCCTGGTATTTGTTATTAATTAGGCTCCTTTGTGACAAATCTCAGCAATATTGTCATGAGTGGAACAGGCCATGAAAGCAGTCCCTTCGAAAGCGTTGCAAGCTGCTGGGCAGAATGGGAAAAGCATGCATTGTCCGAAGCTGTGGAGAGCATCCTTCTTACAGGGCAACTTTCAGGTGCAATCTACTTTGCTTTTAAATGTAGAGGGACAAATAAAATGAAAATAATACACTGGAGAAAGGCAGGCAAGAAAACTAAGGGGAGCTGTTTCTATGAAACATGGGTAGGGCTTTTTCCCAGTGAAAGGCAGGTGCTGAATGACAGCTGAGCACCTAGCCCTTCATGCTGAAAAGATGATGTTAGTGACGTTGCTGGAAGCAGCCAGATGCTGAGAAAAGGCTGTTATCTGTTGGATCTGAGAGTGCCGCCAGCTAAAAGGCTAATTTTTTGGGCCCTGAAAAAAGGAAGATGAGATTCTAATCAAAGACAAGGAGCATCTTAAGTACCGCGTTGCCTTAAGCTCCCATGCGGGGAGAGCAGGAGAGAATTAGTATTTGCAGAGATTAAGGCCCTTTACTGAACATCTCTGAACATGGCAGCAGCAGTGTGGGGCATGGCAGGTTGGGCAGGGCTGAGAGCATGGCAGGGCTATGTCCCAGCGCAACACATACTGCCTGTTCCAGCTGTTTTGCTGTTTCCTTCTCAACTGATTTTGTCTGGTTTAACCCCATGCACCGAGCGCTGTCTCCTGCCGGGACACCGTGTCCTATTGCAGAGCTCTCTCCATCGCCACACAGCCAGAAACCACTTCTGCCAGCCCAGGTGGAGACCGCCTGAGCCTCAGCCTCACTCTTCTCCCCCTGCTCACTTCCAGCCCCTTTCTCTCTGCAGCCACAACGCAGTTCTAACGCACGTCACTTTGTTTTGACACAGTAAAGCAGCCACCGGGGCCCGACTGACATGGTTGGGCAACGGTGGTGAAGTGGCAGTGTGCATCTGGCTGGGCGAAACCCGCTCTCTGGATCCTGGCTGCTCCACCTCCAGTTGAAAATCTGCCTCTCTTGCCTTCCCCACCCCTCCAGGAACACACAACGCTTTTAGTTTACAAAACTCCCTGCCAAATTTAAAATTGAAAGAGTGCTTTGGCTAGAGATCAGCATTAAAGAAAGCAAACAAGAAGCCTCTGCCCCTACATCCCTCTGCAGTGTGGGAAATGCTGGACCTCGTCCTCAGCTCCTCATCCTGGGGGCACCGAGATGCCCCACAGGCACCCTGTGCTCAGATGAGATGGAAAAACATGGCGGGGCAGGTGAAGACCCCACTGAAAGCACTCTGGTGGCATGAAGCCAGGCTGTGTGCTTGCCATGGAGCCAGCTATCTCCAGCCCCGGCACTGCCCTCAAAGCATGGCACCGTGCCCTCGCCGAGCATGAAGGTGGGGACGCTGACAAGCCCTGCCCGGGCAGCCCCATGCCTCCCTGAAGCTCACTGCAGCCACTGCCTCCCCTGGGGCAAGGAGAAGCCGGCTGCTCACCACCTTCTGACATTTTTGTCACCCTCCCATTGCTGTTGTTTGCTCGTCTGGTGGCGGAGGCTGTGCCTGCATTGCTGCCAAGAGCTGCTGATGGAGGGGTCATGGCCCAACGCGCAGACGCTGCCCAGCCTCGCCCCAGCATGGGGTGAGTGGGGTCAGCTCCCCACAGTCAGCGGGATTTACAGAGTTCCTACAGGGGAGAAGATCCCAGTGCAGCCCCACATAGCTTGGTTGTGACCTCCTTCCCCTGCCTTTGCCTGCAGAGGGATTTCAGTCCACCCTGCTCAGCAAAAAGCAAACCTTGCCTTGCAAAGCAGAGATAGCAGCTCTGGGTGCCCAGCACCAAGTCCAGACCCTGCATGCCTGAAGCTGCCTGCAGAGGAGGTCACATCCCAGCCACATTACATTGCATTTATTTTTCTAAACAAAGCATGCTAATTTTAGCCGCTTTTCTTCCTGTGCAGCACTGCAGTCTGAGCAGCACCCAGCTCCCCGGTCAATCTGGCTCTGGTGCACAGAAGGAATAATTAAACCCTGAACGATTCCTCCCTTTTCGTCTGTTTACTTAACAGATTTTTTTCCTCCTCGATGGGAAGCCAGCAGCCGCTCACTCCCTCTCTGTTTTTTGCATGTCCATATTTGTTTTGAATTTTGCTTGGACAGTCACTGAAGTGTACGAAATGCAAATTACAAGTGCATGGGCTTTGCTGTACAATTAGAGCAAAAAAAACCACCCCAAGACCAAAAATCCAGAAAACCGGCATGAGTCCTTAGCTTGCCTGTGTTTTAACAGCCAAAGTGACGGATCACATCTGAATTATTTTTTTGCTGATGGTCTGAATTCCGAGTAAAGCCAGGAAGTTTCACTGCAAAGCTAAACTCAGTGCCAGAGTAAAGAGTGCGAGAGAAGGAAAATAAATGTAGGAGGGAAAGAACAACCTCTCAAACTGGCAGCAAACAGATTTCACATGAAACGTGATGCTCCTGCCTGCTCAGATGGGGCAAAAGGCACTCCTTGAGACGGGAAGAACAAATGCACATAGTGGCAGGGAACTGGGCCAGAGGCCAGGCACGGGATGCAGATCCCAGCCCACTCCTGTGCTGCCTGACACATGAAGGTCTGAAATGATTTTACAGAAGAGGAACGCACTGCAGTCGTTGTCATTTTGGTAATGGCCTGCCCGCCATTCGTGGTGCCAAGGCCCGGCGATGTCATGTCTCTGGGGCTCTGCTGAGATGCTGCCTATCACAGTGAGCATTCAGCACTTAAGCAATGCTAGAGAAACCCCCAAACGGCCCAAAGTGTCAGGCTGGCTGCCCAAAGCTCCCACCAAGGACTGTAACCAACAAAATGGATCTAAAAGCAGCCTTTAATGGCCTGATCTCCAGAGCAGAGCCAGCGTGCAGAGCCGCAGGCCTGCACACTGCAGCAACGGGAGCTACGCTTGGTAAAGCCCACGGCCCTCCAGCGCGGACAGAAGCGTGAACTTTTGCTGCTCTGCTTCATTAGCAGTTCTCGTTAGCAAAGAAAGAGGAAGGAAGAAAAACCCCAGATATTTGTATAAAAATATCATCATTTTATTACATTCCACACAATACATCTTCAAAGAGTTTCAAATTTCCACAAGATATTTTTCACACACAGGCAACTGGGCAACGCTGGGGATGTCACGGCTCTAGGAGCAGGGGAGAACAGGGAGTAAAAACCTTTAAGTGACCTGTTTTGTCTTTGGTGATTTGAGCTTTAAAGACAGGGTGCCCCATTCTCCTCCCTGGCACACTTACGCACGTGCGCTAAAGCCCACGGGCGAAGCTGCACTGAGCGAGGGGACGCTGCGGCCTGGGGAGATAGGGCTCGTGGTGAGGGACCTGGCCCCAAAGGCCCTGCGCTGTCCTGCTTTAGAGACTGGTGGAGGGGTCCTGCTGAACCCTGCCCCCATAAGAGGCACGAGGGGCTGGAACGGGCTGTGTGACTCCATTCACAGTGATCCCAGGGACAGGGCTCTGCCACAGCAGGGCCACTGCCAGCACAGGACTGTTGCATCCACACGTCTTCCCCAGGAAGGCCTTGACTGCAGGGACGTAGGGGGGCCACATGCCTGGGTCAGTTTTATGCAATATTCATGGACAAAGAGGGGCGGGGAGTGCTGGCAAGTCTAGGAGGGTGGAGGGAATCTGATCACACACAACAAATGAACACAAACAGGAGGGAGAACCTTGCTCACTGGAGGTACATTTTTTGCCTGCAAATGGATTAGAGTTCACGATTCAAACCACTTCTGCCTGTCATCGTTCAGTAATTTAAATAAGGCATTTCCACGACAATTTGCTGGGCCACTCAGCAGTTGGGGTGTGCTGGGGGGTCCCTCCTGCCACCCGCGTTAACTCAGCAGCAATGGCTGGCCCCACAGGCCGTGCTAGGCTTTGCTTGCTAGATGTTACTGACGCTTTAAGAAGCAGAACATTAGCAAATGCAAAACTAATTGGCATTCTAGAAAGTCAATTGGCAGTTTTTATGATTCAGCAGCTACAAATTTGGCAGAGGAAAAAGCAAACCCAAAACTCAGAAAGGGGAATTATACTTGTTCCTTCACCATTTCCAGCAGAAAGACAAGGAGGAGCCCTCTCCCCCTTTCCCACGTAAAAGCAAAACCCTCAGCACTCAGAGCGAGGATACTTACAAAATAAATAAACCTCCAACTACAGTATTTAGCATCCACCTTAGACCTGTTGAAGTCTATGTGTTACCCTAAGGCTGGCTTTAACAGATACAAACTAAACATTCATCATGAGCTTCTCTGATATAAGGCAACTTTAAAAAATTCACTTGTGGGTGGGGAAGAGGAGGGACTCCCCCTGCTTCCCAACAATGGCTGTGTTATCATGTTGGCTGCAGAAAGAGTAAGAGGGAGAGATCTTACTGTCTGGACATCTATGAACCTCTCTGGACTCTTCTAGTCATCTGAGGTGGAGATTCCTACTGTCCAGCCTGGTCTGGTCTTCTTATTTTGAACCCGAGACATTAACGCTATCAAACAAGAAACCCAGCCAAAGCTAGATAAGGCAACAAAAAGCATTGCTCTCTTCCCCTAGTAAACAAATCAGGGTTTTAACCACGAACATGTCCCAGACCTTCCAGAGGGGAGGTGGGAAGGAAGGGAAATAAAATAAAATAAAATTTAAAAAAAAGAAAAAGCATTCCCTGTGCAAGTAGAAGCAATAACAAGCAAATTAAAAAGGGGCTGTTTCTAAATATACATTCAGTCAGTCAGGCACGCACGCACTCCCATGCACACTCACACACTGACTGCACACGCGCACGAGCCACACAGATGCTTCCAGACTCGACATCAAGTTCCCTTGCAGGTTGCCTACTGGGAGGAGAAAAACCAAACCAAATAAGCCTGTCAAAGAAAATACTCCCCAACCAACCCAACCAAGGCAAAACCCACCCCGCACCCCAACAGTCCTCGACAAGGAATCAAAAGGAGCGTTCACTTCTGAAGTGAAAGGGCGGTGTGTCTCTTCTGGTGATCCAAGATGCAGCATTAGTTAAAGTGTAAAAGATTCGGGAAGGGCTGGGGGACGGAGAGGGGACGGAGATGTCTAAGAGTTCACAAGTATGCTAGGTAAGGAAAAAAGTGCAAAACTGAGGCAACATATTTGAAGTCTTAGTTTCTGTCTGTCTGTCTGTTTTGTGTTTTGTTTGCTCTCTCCTTCCCGCTGGGCTCTCAGCAGCGTGAGCTGGGGTCTTGTTCTAGTTTTATGGTTAGGGTGGGCTCCACAGCCACCGGGGCCCCGTTGCCATAGTGGGAGGTTTTGTAGGTGATGGAGTGATCGCTCTTCTTGGCCGCATAGCGGAACCGGTGGTAGTGGAGCACAAGGGCCAGCGCGACGGAGACCAGCACCACAACAGCACCTCCGGCGGCAATAACGTAATACCAGTAGGCTGGGATGGGCTGCACTGACACCGTGTCCACTGTGGGCTCGGTCCCTGGCAGGAGGGTTGCCCCTGGGGAGGAGACACAGAACAGGGTTGCTAGGTGGGAGGCATGCAGACGCACAAACAAACACACATGCTTGCACAGCACAGCACCGAGCGACCCAGGGCGGCTCCGGGTACGGGGCACGCTCCTGTGGGGAGCCAGCCGCCTGTGCTCAACGAGCCACGTGCTAACGCGCCTCTCTCTTCCCTTTTAATTAAGCAGGCTGCTTGGCTGGCAATGCAAATTCCATATGTACGCTATTATTACTGTTATTTCTGGCATCAACAAATGGTTTTTTCCCTCTTTTTTTGGCTGGTTTTGTCTCCACATGGCAGATGTTGTCACGCGGTGACAAAACCCATCACGTTTCTAATTGGAGGAAGAGTGAAATTTCAGATGGCCAAGGAAGTTACTGCAGGAGACTGGGAAAGAAATTACAAGGGAGAAACGTTTGTCACTCTTACGGCCAAGACAGGGAGGAAGACCTCTTCCTGAAAGTGTTCAGCACACTGCTTTCATTAGATGGCCCATTCACAGGCCCACAGATTTAACTACTATTCTTTAAAGTGAGAAAGTATGAGTATGATGATGCATGATGATGTACTCTGACTTCCTGCACCGACGCGGGCTGCGGCATGCCATCAGAAGCTCATGCTCTTGGCAGATCAGGCAAGCCAGGACTGCGAACTCACGTGGGCAAACCCAACCGGCACAGCAGTGGCTGGCAGAGCAGTCAGCCCTCCTGTGCACACTGCTCAGACCTCCCTGCTCCCAAGCTCTAAGTGCCTGAGGAGAGGTTCACGGCTGCACCATGCTTATGTACTGGCTGCCTCAAGGGGCCAGAGTCCCTGAGGAATATTTACGAGTGTCTCGCTCTGCTGTCAGGCACAGGCTTCCTCAGCAGGCTCGGAGGATGCCCATGGGAAAGGAAAAAATGATGCAGAACCTGGGTCTGGAAAGCACAAGGGCATCCGACCACACCTGCAGCACTGCACCACCAGCAGAGCCACCAGTGGCATGTGTGGCACTGTGAGGGCTCTGCTGTGCTTTCTTGGCCAGCCACAGGCCTTTCTACCCCTCCTCACCTCCCGAGAACCTGAGTGAAAAGGAGAATGAAAACTGCACCCAGATGCAAAACTAAAACCAAAAATCCCCACCAAAATCCCACAAAACAAATCACATGGACAAGAGAAATCCTGACACATATTTGTCACTGCAGGCAAGAAATCTGGATGTCGCAGGAGCAGTGTGCACTGCCCTTGCCCTGTCTGCCCCCTGCCTGTCCCCCCCGGGCTGTGCTGGCACTGGGGTGAGGGCTGAGGCTGGCAGCCCCCCGTCCTTCTGCCTGCCCCTGGCACAGGGCATGGGAGGCATCGTGTCCCTGCCGCCCCTGAGTGCATGGGGCACAGCCTGGGTCTCACTGACAACCTGCTGCTGTCTCCCGCCCAATTCCTGCCAGCCAGGTCCGTGCTCCCTTCCCTGCCATCCCTGCCGCCTCAGCAACACCTCTCCTGCACCTGACAGCTCTGGGATGGGGGCAGCCTCCAGGGACACTGTGGGCCTGCTCTTGGTGCAGGCGATGCAAGTGTTTGCAGTTGGTGACAGCCTATGCTTACATAGTGCCTCTTTCTGGCAAGAGATCTGCTGACAAAGAACTCTCATATGGCTGGTATGCACCCAATGAGAGGAGGAGGGGGGCTCGTGTGCAAGCAGTGAGCAAGCCTGAGGGCGGTGCAGCCAGCAAACAGTCCTGACCTGGCCTCGGCCCCCGCTTCCGCACCTCATGGCCCTGCTGGGGAGATAGCAACCGCCTGGAGAGTTCATTTAGCAGCAGCATCCATTAAGGAGTCACAAGGAGTCACACTCGCTTGCCTCCAAGTTTAACAAAGCCAATTCCCAACATTAACGATTGTTCTTCCTTACACTGTCAGCCACTAAATATAGCTGCCAGTCCACTCAGCACAGTGCTGATGTTATCTGCTGTGTTTGTACTGGCTCTGCTGCTCGCTGGAAGTTTTATATCTGCGGAAAAGTTCTCTGCTCAGGGAGATGGAAAAAAAAAAATCCATCTTCATAACTTAATAACTTTTCCACCCTCCTTTGCCTTCCGCCACACACGCGCTTGCCCCTTCCTCATCCACTCACTGGGGCTCTCATCTCAGTAAAGAAATTTATCCTGCGTAGCTGGTGGGTGTGCTGGTTAAAGCAGGATATGCGATGTGGGTCAGTGGGAACCCAGCTGAACTGCAGGCTGTGACTTCAGAGCTGTGCAACAAGCATGCAGACCTCAAACAAGCAAGAACAAGGAAGAAATCCTCTCCAGAGAGCCTCTTAAAAGGCCTTGCTCTGTCATTGCCATGTCACTGCTATGTTCCCCTCCAAAACCACTGACATAAACCACTGCGGACTAGCAACATGGCTGGACTTTTCACAGATGGCACAGACGAAAGCGAGTGTTAAACTCATCTAATTCAAATGCCACAAAACCAGTGTTTGTCTTGATCCCTCGGCCATTGCCTGTCATTCCTCCAGGAAGACAACCCTGCCTTGATTTCAGGATACCCATTGTGGGAGAATCTGCCAGTCCCAAAGGTAAATTCTCCCCACAGTTTGTCTCCACGCTCTCTGAAAGATGTTTCTTATTTTTAGCCTGCTGTGCATCTAACTGCTTGCTGCCAGCCACTTGTTATGCCTTTTCTTGAAGGGTGAGATGCGTCAACTCTCAAATGCAGCAGAGTTTAAGCACACTTGACTGGTCTTCTAAGATCCTGACCCACTAACTGAAAGATATTCCTCCTACACAATTCTCTTCTTATTTGCTTTGTGATCCTTAAGCCTGCAAGGTGCATGTTTTCAGCTTTGCTCTTGAGCCAGGAGAGCAAGGATTTGTTATTATTTTTAATGGCATTTGACTTTTCCAGCTCAACACGTAATTTCAGGAGTGGGGGCTGCAGAACATCCGAAGTACTTCCTTTACAGTCTTTTCTCTGAAACTCCCTTCTTCCTACAGCCAGGGACTCCTTCCCCTCCTTTTGCCCTCTCCTGTTGGAGTAATGGCTAGCATGCTTTCTCCAGTCTTCACTTTATCTTTTCTCTGCATTTTTCTCTTTCCCTGGCCTCTACGTCCCTCTATCCCACCTATTCCCGCCTGTCAGCCAGTGAAACCTTTTCAACTTTATGCTGCAATTGCTCCTCTGTTGTGGGCAGTGCTGGGACATCCACAAGGAAGCCAGCGATGGGCAGGAGTCCACTGGTGTGGAGAAGGCGCCGTGTGCTGGGCACAGCCCTGACCCACGCTGGTCAACGTGCTGGGCACAGCCAGTGCTGCCCTGACCCAGCTGGTGTGTGCTGGGCAATATGCGGGGAAAGGGAGGAATGCAGGCAGTGGGGCTGGGGGTGAAGAGGAAAAGAACAATGCATGTAGGCAGGACTCTGATTCAATGTGAGGATGTAGAGGGAGGTTCAAACTGAAGGTGACACAGGTCACAAGAACCAAAAGATGAGGATGCTCTCTGCAAAATAGTTACCAGACCAGGCCTTGGGAGAACATGGATAAATGGGTCAAGTGAGGAACAGTCATGAGGCTTTAGGTGTCAGCTGAGGGTACTGCTGCAGCTTTTCAGCAATGCCACAAGCCTGAGCAGCAGGATAAATAGGCAGCCTGCCCACAATCAAGCCCAAGTTCCTAGTTATTGCAGTATGGGCACAACCATAACACATGCCATTATGCCCTGCGCATGCCTCCCACTGGCACTGCTCCATAGCCTGCTTCGTGTCCCTGGGAGCAAGCTGCCCCCTTGCCTTCAGTCTCATAGATAGAATGGAATAGAATCATAGAATGGTTGGAAGGGACCTTAAAGCCCATCCAGCTCCAGCCCCTGCTGTGGGCTGGTTGCCACCCACTGGATCAGGCTGTCCAGGGCCCATCCAATCTGGCCTTGAATGCCTCCAGGGATGGGGCATCCACAGCTTCTCTCGGCAGCCTGTGCCAGTGCCTCGCCACTCTCTGAATAAAGAATGTACTCCTAATATTTAATCTGAATCTCCCCTCTTTAGTCTAAAACCATTTCCCCTTGTCCTATCACTGTCAGACTGTGTGAAAAGTCGGTCTCCCTCCTGTTTATAAGCTCCTTTTAAGTAATGAAAGGCAGTAATGTGGTCTCCCTGGAGCCTTCTCCAGACCGAACAAGCCTGGCTCTCCCAACCTTTCTTACCAGGAGAGATAGATGCTCCAGCCCTCTAAGCATCTTCGTGACCTCCTCTGGACCTGCTCCATGTCTTTGTTGTGCTGGGGCCCCAGGCCTGGACGCAGTGCTGCAGGTGGGGTCTCACGAGTGCAGGGTAGAGGGGGACGACCACCTCCCTCGCCCTGCTGGCCGCCCCTCTTGCTGCAGCCCAGTCTGGGTGTCTGCCTTCCTCTTACCACCATAGCTCCCAGCACACGCACCTGCCCAAGGCAGCCTTGCCCTGCACAGAAGTGCAGGTGCTTGTAGCACAGAGCTCAGATGTATTGAACAGACCATCAGCAGAACAGGGGACAGAGAACGTAAGGACACCGACACCAACTGGGAACAAAGGGCATGCTGACCAAACTGGCAAACAACTTTCAAAGATAAGAGGAGCCTCAGATTTGCTCTTCATCACAACACAATCCCTGGATGTATTCCTGAAGGGGCAGACAGGAAAACAAAATCCAGAAACCAAAACAGGGGAACAACTCCAAACAGACTAAACTGATCTTCCCCCAAAAGCAGATAGATTTTTCGAGCCCAGAGCAAGATACACAGCATCCCCACTGACTGCTCAAACAGTGAGGCATTTTTTTCTGAATTCACTACCTTCTATCTTACTCTGTAGGCTGGATCACAGAAATGCCAGTTTCTATCCTTCAGGCTAGTATTAAGCTATTAAATGCTCCATTTCACCTTGTTTTCCTTTTACTGACTGTCACCCTCAGAGCTCCTCATGGCAATTTGCTCTCCCACTTCTACCTCCAAACTGCTTTCCCCTTCTGAGCAGACCGATCCCACCATCATTCACCAGCAGCTTGAACACCACCACTGCCAGTGCATCCATGAACTAGAGAACACCCTTCCCCCACACTAACATAAGTCATTGCCACCTCAGTTCACATCTAATCAGCTACTGTTTTTTTTTTTTGTTTAAGTCAGTTGATAACTTTCCTTTACTTCCCAGTCTTCATATTTTGGGCTCTGCTGCCCTTCAGGAGGCCAGATGCCTCCTGGTGGCAGGTTTCCTCATGTTGCTCAGCTCAGCCCCGGGACAGCAGGACTTGTCTGTTTGCCTGCTGCCTGTCACCCAGCAGGAGGCAGAGGGTGCCATCCCCTGCTGTGGCACCAGGAGAGGTTTAGCACACATTTGCCATTTCGCTGCTCAGAAAATTTGTTGTTTGTACAAGCAAGCACTTAACTTTCCTTTAACTTTAAAGCCCATGCCAGCAGAATGAAACCACAGAGAGAAGTGCAGTTTTACCTGGAAAGTAGAAATTCTCACCTGGGAAAGCTGTGATGGGTTCTGCAAAGGAAAAGAAAAATTTAGAATTAGAGAGGGGAGTATTACACAGAATGCCACAGTTCACATCTCCACTCATCTGCAGCATGCAAATGGAGTGGGTGTGTGGCCGTACCCACAGACATGACGTGGTGGGAGCAGCGTGGGCTGCTAGCCAACCCCAACACAACAGGGAGAAACTCTGTCTCAGTCAGGGGCTGATCAGAGGCAGAAAGCTTCAGCTTGGACACAGACTTCAGACATAAAAGTGTGTTAGTCTGAGGGTCATTTGGGTCCATCTGGTTGTCCTGAGTCATCCAAAGACAAATCCCCATCTGGCTAATGATGAAGCTCTGAAACCCCCTAAAATTTCCAACAACAGTTGGTTTCTGGCTTGGCTCTGGCATCGCTATTCGCATGGGAACTGTATCACTTCTGAGTATCCATGCCATGCTCCTCTCTGTCTCACAGTGCCAATAAACAAAGGCAAGTGATTTTTTCTTTTTTCAAGATACTTTGAAGAAGTAATCTATTACAAATTACTGGATCTGAAAAGCAATAATCAGTGCTTATTACTGATTACTTTCTCGCAGAAGTAATAGACTTCTGATTATTTTTAGATTACTTCTGCATTATGCCTGTGAGTCACACAAGCAGACTGGCTCTGCTGAGTGCTATGAAATCATCACTCAAGTTCAGAACACGAAGGACGCATTTGTCAAAGGAAAAAATTATTGTGACTTATTAGAGTTCTTTCACGCTAAAAAGGAGTCAGATTACTTCCCAGGATTACATCTGAAAAGCAGTAGCCTGTGCTGGAGTCAGTTATTCTCATGGCTCTGACAGAAAGAGAGCAGCACTGTATCTCTACCATTTCATTATTATTTTGGTGACATCGGAAATGACCCATGAGTTATGTTAAAATTTGCAGTGGAAGCCTTTTGTCAGAAATAATCTGAAACAAACTATCCTTATCGGTTTTAAGATTCCCATTCGACTTCCTAGAATGGGAGAAATAATTTTGTGTAGCAGTTTGATGTTATTTTTAGGCCTGGCAATGCTTGAAACTTTATAATTTATTAATGCATTGTTTTGAAATATTAAGCTTTAGGTTCACGAGGCCCAAAATACAATAACACTGGAGCTAGGTGAATTGCTGCACTCAAGTTGGATAGGAAATGCTATTTGTGTTAATCATCAGTCTTGCTTCTCTTTAATGCCATAGAAGGCAAGGGATTAAAACACCGCTGTCAAGCCTTAATACAGGGAATTTGACATATGGAGCATTAGCTCCTTTGGCAGATAGGAGACTGGAAGAGTTCAAAGCATCGAAGAAACTGTGACCTACGGTGCTCAGGAGCGTCCCTGGGGTAGTCCCGCTCCTCTGTTCTATTATTAATGCTGGTCCCTGCACTATCTTCACCACTGCCCTCCTGTGCAGGGCAGGAAGTGACATGACACACAGTTCATCCTGTGCCTCTTCCCCTAAGACATGCACCTGGGAGGGGAGGGGAGAGTTTGTCTCATGTAGGGCTGGAGGCACCAGGAGCCTCCTCTCCCTTGGTGGGGTTTGAGGTGAAGTGAAGCGAAGGGAGTTTGAAGTGAAATCTGCTTCCCCCAGGGCATGCATAAAGCAGAGCCTAGCTGGAGCAGGCAGTTCTCACATCAGCCCCACCAACTGAGTACAGCTGGTCCCATCCTCAGCCGGGATGGGTCTAAACCCACATCCAACCTAAATGGCGAGCAGAGCCATCAGAGTGTGTATGTGATATGCCAGCTAGAGGAGCAAGGCAACTGCTCCCCCACCAAACAGCTAACATACACTTTTCTCTCTCTCTAGTTTTTTTTTTTTTTAGAAGTCCTCTATGTCTTTCACATCAAGAGAACCTAACTGGCTTTTGGCCTGTTTTGGGGAATGCTGAATTCTAGGACAAGAATTCCTTTTTTATTCTGTTAACGTCACTGTAAAACCCCTCTGCTATTTTATTTCTTATTAGAGCAGACTCCCTTTGAACTCATCAGCTCCTATAAGCATGTAATATTGACTGACAGCTGGTTTCTTTTGTCCAGCCTTTTCCTTTTAGATTTGGAGTATGTCCTTATCACACAGAATAGTCCTCAGTAACCCTCAGCTGCTTGTTCAGCTCTGCACAGCAGAGACTTGTGCTTCCTGCCTTTCACGCCAACGCAGTTAGAAAGCCCCGTCCCCTAGAGACCAATTCCCTCAGATCTCTTTCAGGGGCAAGGAAAATCCCAGCCAAGATCCAGGAGCCACCGGTAACTCCAGGCACAGAGAAGCAGTGGCTGCCTGTCAGCAGATGCTCTCCCCAAGCCTGTCTGCCCGTGCCATGCTCAGCCCTGTGGCCGGTGCTACACGTACCCATGCAGTTCTCCAGCGGGATGTCGGTGCCCAGCCGGACGTCATCCAGGGCGAGCTCTCCTGAGTGGCCGCTGCGTATGAATCCCTCAAACACTATCTGTGGGAAATCAGGACAGAAACATCAATGTTAAGCCAGGAGGCATCAAGCCGCTCCTGCTCCCCAGAAAAAGGGCAGGAAATCTGCTCCTGGCCTTCTCTGCACACCTGTGGTGACCTGAAAGCAGTCCTGCTTCCTCCCCCTGCCTCTGCTGCCCCTCACCCAGGGAGAGCTGCTCTGTGGGGACAGGTTTGCAGGAGACCGCTACCTGTCCTGGCAGCGCTCAGCATGCAGTTTGCTTAATTAAATGCCTCTCACGTGGAATGAATCAATGGTCAGCACTGCAGGCCACCTCCTTCCCTTTTGAACAAATGATGCAAGTGGCACAGCACTGACTTACAGCAGCAGCAGACTTGGGCTGTGGTGTTAATAGAGGCCCATAACCGAGCCATGATCAGAAAAAGGAAGGGAAGGACACAAAATGCACATAGCTACATTAACTGCAAAGTGCTGTTCCCATCAATGTTGCATAAGAAGTATTGAAATGTTACAGAAGGGTCAATTTATTCCTACTTAATCACAGGCAAAATATATTTACAAAAATAAATAGAGTCGTTAGCTCTAAGAACTGCTGAGTGGAGAGACTTGCATTATTTACATAATGATGCTGTTATTTAGCTAATGCCTCTATATTCATGTTTAATGCACAAAGTAGTCAGCCAGCGCCCATTATTCTTATCAGTAGGCACAGTGTGTTTACTGGTATTTTATTAAAAAGCCAGACAGACATATGCAAACTAGCCACACAGCTCCAGTGCAAAGGTTTGGCTTTACACCTCTCTGCCTACTCCTGAGGGTCTAGATTCTTTCCTGGGGACACACTCCAGGTAGCCTTTCTCCCTGGGGTGCCTGCAAAGAGACCTGACCAAAATGCCAGGTGTTCTGCCTGTTCGCTCACACATGAGCCCCATTCCCCCTCCCTGCTGCCATGGCCACAGGGCTGGGGCTTGCTCCCTGGAGCAGGTGCCTGCCTCTGGTCAGGCTGTTGGACCCTCATCAGCAAGGGGAAATGCAAAGAACAAAATGGAAAAAGCAAAAGGGAAAAAAAAAAAAAAAAAAAAAAGAAGAAAAAATATTTGCAAAGTGCAGGATTTGAGGAATATAAAAGGCAACAGGCTGAACAAAGGCCCAAGTCTGTGCAGAAGACAGGCACTCTCTGAATAACAAACAGTGTCGTTTAGTTACTATAGTAACCCAAGAAACACAATGCAAACAGCCCCACTCAGCCACATTCCCTAATGATGAACGGCCCCGGCTCTGCACCGCAGCAATGAAGCTGCTAGACACGCTGCCCGGCTGCGCACCTCACCCAGCACTCACCCGGTACTCCATGTCGTAGCTCGGCAGGATGATGCGCCCTTCCTGCCACTCCTCCCCCTGGTCCTCCGCGATGACCCACAGCGCCTTGTGCTCCTGGCTGGCCTCCCGCCAGACCCGCAGCATCACCCCGCTGCTGCCCCACACCCGGTACTGGAAGACCATGCAGACGGCGCTCCGCGGCAGGTAGATGGTGGGGCTGACAAGACGGGCACGCTGGCCTTCCCTCCTTCCACTGCTCTGCAGCTGCAGGTAGCTCTTGACATCTGCTCAAAGAGGAAAACCCAGTTACAGCACTTCCTGTGGCCACTTGCAACAAGCGTCTCACCTGCTTTCCGGTGCCTTAGGCACCACGTGGTGGGCACCCAACAGGTGATGAGGAAGGTGCTGCAGGAGCGGGTCATCCCCAGCACTAAATACTCCTCAACTAGGATCTCACTGATGATTTTATTTTGAGGACATCCACAACAAAATAAAAGCCTGGCTCTTAAGTTTTCCATAATGCAGCAAAACAGGCCCTAAAGCACAGTCCAGAGGAAGGACCTGGCCCCAGCAAGTGAAGTAAACAGGTGACTTCTGGCTAGCTGCAAACTTGAAGCTGGCTGAAAGACAGCAGGGGATTCACTTTCTTTAATGTTACTTTTGAAATTATGCCATGTTTTTTGTCAGTCCTCAAGGAGGAGATTTGGAATACTTGGTGTCTCTGGAAATGATTGATCTGAATGAACACTGTTAGCAGCAAAAAAACATAGATGAAAATACTTGTGCATGGCTGGCTGGGTCTGGAATCAGTGATTTCCAAACCTGATTGGAATCTTCAGGAATCCAGTCCTGAGAAGCCCTGTCAGGAGTTTCCCATTTGAAACTTCCTCTGCTAAGGCCCCTCAGCACAGACTGAAAACCAGCTGTGTAGCTGATCTGGTCCTTACCTGTCCCCCCCATGACTACTGGCATGGCCCCTTGGGCTGCTCCCACCACAGTGCCTGCAGCATGACGTCAGACAGTGGCAGATGTTCCTGCAGTTCATGTTTCACTCAGCAGAGAGGTGAACAGGTTTGCTCTTCCTGTGGTGGTGCCACTGGTGCTTGATGCCAGCATGTGTGGGGTTATCTCTGCCCCAGGCCACACCTAGGGGCCTGTCGCTTCCTTTCCCCACATCTTAACCCGCTGCATTTGAAGGGCAAAACTCTGAGCAGCTGCCTGCCTCCTGCTTGCCCTCCTCCCTCTGCTGCCTCAGCAGCCACGGCAATGGCAGAGAGTGCATCCCAAACAACCCCCAGACTTAAAACAGAGTGACCTGAACTTAGAGCCCAGACAGGTGTCATCCAGAACACTGGAGCCAACCTCACTGTCGTGGCTGCAGTTCGGTGACATTGCAACCTGACCGAGCTGTGTCAGTGGTCGCACAGCCACTGGCCCTGCTGCTCGCTTGTCACTGCCAGAGAGATGGGTTGGAACCAACTGCCATGAGCTACACAGCTTCTAAAATAAATGCAGGACAGCAGAGCAGAAAGATTTGCCGTCACTCTACTCCTGGGATATATGACCAAAATACTGCAAAAGCGTATCTACTCCATATGAACTTCCAGTGATTTTGCTGCATGAAGGACAAATCTGTCCCCGACTGGGCACATAAAGAAAAAGCAACATTTTCCAGCACTGTTTTCAGGACTTACGATATGCACTTGGGTCACTTGGCACTTTATGCCCATAAACATTAGTAGAAAAAGAGATGAAAGCATGTTTGCGCACTCCTGCTCAAGTGAATCACTTGAGAAAGTACCATGCCGTTCTCTAATGGAGGAGCATTCCTCTGATTTACCTCGGAGTGGTGGTGGTGCAGGAGGAGATGTGGGAGATAAACAAGTGGAGGAAGAAAAAAAGAACAAGTTCTACTCCATGCCTGAGGAGCAATAAGGCATAATAAGTAATCAAGGT
The DNA here is from genome assembly GCA_013399715.1 of Alectura lathami. Classification (NCBI taxonomy): domain Eukaryota; kingdom Metazoa; phylum Chordata; class Aves; order Galliformes; family Megapodiidae; genus Alectura; species Alectura lathami. The sequence continues at coordinate 149,815 of VXAV01001227.1, forward strand.
CTCCTGAATTAAAATCCTCTTTCTGTAATTCATTACAAGCCTCTTCAAAGCAAAAAGCAACAACAAGAAAAAAGCAGCAACAACAAACACGGTGGAAGAGCAAATCAAACTACAATCAGACAATTATCTCACAGATGAAAGGGTCTCACAGGCAGTCCTTACTAAAAGCACCAGCCAGGTTCACAAATGATCAAATCTAGATCCTCAGTGTTCAGGGCCGACCATTTTGGGTCCTAGACAGCCTGATTGTGCAAGGGGAGGTGAGCCATCCCTGGATGCATCCAAAACCTGCATCTCCTGTGCTCCCTGCCCAGCGCTGCTGGGGCCCAGAGAGCAATCTCAGGCCTGCGGGGAGGCTCAGGTTTTGGGTAGTGAACCCAGCTGCCCACCCATGCCCTGGGTTTGGGCACCACACTCTTGCTCCTGACAGCTGCCTCTGGGACACACAGTCAGGTGCATACAGACACAACTTATTGCATCATTTTGAAGATGAAATGTCTGTGTCACTCAAATGGGACCTTCTGAAGGGCCCTGCAAATTTGCTGAGGTTGGCTGGGCAAGGGCACTGTGGAGCTAATTGTTGGAACTGGATGTGTGAGCGTGGTGGTTCCAGCAGTCACTGTTTGATACAGTAAGTGGAAGGCTCTGGCACAGAAAGCACCCGAAAGGCTGATTTCCTCTGCTAAATCGCTTTAAGGGAGCCTTGCAGTGATGAGCTGATCAATTCTTCCAGGATCAGAAATGCATTTTCATCTCTTTCCTGGAACTTTGCAGCCTCTGCTCCAGCTCCTGCGGCAGTCGCTTCCCCCTACCAAAGTGGCACTGGCAGTTCAAAACCCCATTTCAGAGGAAGGCAGGACAAATCTGCTCAGGCATTTTAACCTACTGCTGTTTCTGCAACTGATGCTACTGCATAAATCTAATGGAAGATTTATGGGTTCATCTGGATGGAGAGGAGCCAGAGGAGCGTGAACGTGCAACCATCCCCAGCCTGACGATGGTGGAGGCATTGTATGTGCACGGCAGTGAGCCCCAGATAAATCACCAGCCGGGCCCGGCAAACAAACCATCTGGCCCACGCGGCTTCCTCTTGGCGCGCCTGTTCCCTCCTGCCAGTAAGCCATCTGAGAGGACGTGGGGGCAGCAGGAGTGCAGCCTGGTGCCTCAGGTCAGGTTGCAGCCCCCAGTCATAGCAGCCGCACCGCTCCTTCCCCAAGGTCAGCCTGCCTGAGTGCAGGGTCCTGCACGCCCCAGCCCCTCTCCTGAGAAACACGCCTTCCCTCACACACCTGGAGGTTTCCAGCACAACATGTTGGGCAGGATGTACACAAGCAACCCGCACTCCAGGTTCCCCTGGCATTTCCCCCTCGCTGGGTATTGCTGGCTTACAGATGCTGCTCCTATGGAGGATTGCCTTCACTTACATCCCTCCAAAGGTCACTGCACTCTTCCTCATTGCAAAGATTGTTTCAGGGTGTGTTTCAGTGACAGCTCCATGGCCCACCGGAAGCCAAATGCCCCATGCTACACCTTTGCTCCACACCCTGCTGCCTATACAGACACAAGTTCCACTCCGGGCTGGGGGACGCCTGGCAGGGCCTGATACTGCCACCATATTTCTGGGCCCTGAGCTGGGCTGCATTAGTCCCTGCCTTTCCCGGGGGCAGGGGAGAGGTCATCCCTTGTGGCTGCAGGGTGCTGTAGCGGAGGGCATGACAGCTGCATGGATATGCTGGTTGAGTTTCTGTATTTTTTTTTTTTTATTGGCAAATCAAGAAAATTCACCTCAAAAAGCAGCCACTGTAATTGCAGTGACAGGCCTCTCCTCAATGACAGACTTTTATTTACAAAGGGAAATCAATCTTCTGTAAAACTAATATTTATATTAACTAGATTAACAACTGCGTCTGCTGGAAATTCCCCTCAATTTTGATTATGTGTTAATTAGCCTGCCAAGTCCTTGCCACTTCAGTCTCTAAATCAGACCATGAAAAGGCATAAAAACCCCACACTTGCCCAGAACCAAGCCCTCAACTTGCTTGTCAGAGCCTTTCTAATGGACAGGTCATTACATCCTCTCTCTTAATTAAGTCTTGTGTCCTCCACAGCACCGTGCAATCGGAGTCCCCGGCCTCCCCAGTGAGTGCGGGGAGGGAGCGGTGTGCTGACAGACCACATGCCAATTACAGCCTGACATTTCTGCTAAGTGGGCTGCTTGCCCTGCGCAGTGCCCACCTCTGGCCTGGCAGGCCGCGCGCATGCTGCCACATGAAAGGCTGTGCGCTGGCCCCCTGCGCCCGGCTTTGTGCATGCACAATTAAAGGCATTAACCCATGGAGCCAGCACTCCTGTTGTGCACGCTGTGCCCCTCGCCCTGCTCGCGTGCTGCTCTGCCTGCCTGCTCACACACGCTTTCCTGCATAGGGCTCTGTGACTCACGGGCTGCAAAGTCCTGGAGTGATGCATGCGCTAAGGTTTGAGAAACAGCTTTTTGCTTTCCAGCCTGGTTTTTATAGCCAGCATGTGTCACTGGCTTTTGGGTCCAAAAAGTGACTAAGGACTCAGAAAGGCGAGCAAAGAATAAAAGGGTAAGCCCAAGAGGAACATCTCCCTCACCTCTGCCTCCTGATCCAAGCAAGCAGGAGCTTTGCTGGCAATGCAAGGATGGCAGTCATGCCCCCTGCCTCAGGCATGGGTGCAAGAACATCAAAGCCTGGCTGCATCCCGGCCCTAGTCTGAGACCTCTCGCACAGCCTGGCCCAGCCCAGGAGAACTCCCACGACTTGGGGACCCGGCGTCCCAGCCCCATCACGCTGCAGGGAGCCACAGCATCAATGGTTTCAGGGTGTGCTCTTCTCACTGTGCAAACGTAGGAAGGAGGCTACACTCAGCTCTGCTGAGATGCAGTCCGCACCTTAGACGAGGGGAGCATGGACAGATGTGGCCTGCTTCCCACAGCATGTAGCTGCTTGCTCATTGTACAGAAGTGCTTCAGTTTCACACCACCCCACGCTGCAAAGCTCCCTCCTGCTTCAAAAGGGACGGGAGTGGCCCAAGAGGCCAAAATACTTCCCCAAGGCACAAGCCCTGAGAGTAAGCCCCATGAGAGTAAGTGCAGACCCGAACCCACTCCATTAACACCACGCACAGGACAGAACAGAATCAAGGCCTTCAGGCAGAAGTTCTCATGGATTGCCGGAAAAATATAAAACTTTTCCTCTTAAGGATCCCATGGGAAAAACACAGGAATGGTAAAGGGTCACCATCAGCTTAAAAACAGCTCAGCATTTGTTTTCCTTATAAAATAAGCTCTTACGAAACTTCAGAGCACTAAAAACATTCCTCTGCTGGAAATGCTTTGAAACAAATAAACCCTTCCCTGCAGTGCCTGCAACCCAGTGAGCAGCATTCCTCGCCCTCAGGGCGGTGAGGCCAGCCCACAATAGCAGCTCCCGGTGGGTTTTCACAGCCTGGCCCCAGACCCACACGGCCAGGACAGCTAGGAGGCTCAAACCGCTCCTCCTGCATGCACACATGGCCTCCAGTGTCCCAACAGCACACGGTTCACAGCTCAGCCTCAGGCTCTGACTGAGCGAGAATCAGCGCTTGCGAGAGGTGCAGACCCAGAGGTGCTTGGCTAAGACCACAAGGTATTTACTGAATGACTGCAAGAGAAGAGGAGGGAAAAAGTAAGCAAAGCATGCCTAATCCAGCTTTACAGTAACGGTTTATTTGTATAGCACCACTGAGTGCAAGGCAACTGCACCTGCCAGCTAAGGATGTGTCCCAGGATCTGTACACCCTTCTAGTGAAATTCAAAGAGGTGCCCAGCTCACCAACCCAGATTTATTTTCCGGTCCTTAAGACCTCTATCTTGACACCAAGGGCATATTGCCATTGCATGCAGCAGGAGAAAGGATGAAACCTCATTGAAACTTGAACTTGCTGCTCCCTGAAGCTTGCTAGGTGCAGCTAAGAGGAATCTTTTACAGATGGGAAGCATCTGAAAATCCAGAGGGAAAAATTCTGGCTATCTCTCACAGAGGCATGGAAAAGGGAGCAAGAGTATTTGTCAGGCTCGCAAAGGGCAGGGTAACAGCTGGAACCATGCTAGGTTTCTGCTGAGTTGGGCACTTTGGGTCCACATTCACCACCAGGGTACCCAGACGTGTAACAGGAGCCTGCACGAGAGAACGCGGGGCTAATCCATGGTGCGAAGAGCCCAAGGAACACAGCGCTAAAAAAAGAAATGCAGAGCTGCCTGAAAGAGTATCTTGGAAATAAAAATAGTGGAACGAGAGCAGTGGGTGTCTTGTCAGTCGCAAGAAGTTCTCTGCGCCAAAAGACAAGGAGGAATTGCATGTAGTGCATAAAATGAAATCAGGAGATATCTGAGGAATTCAGGCCTGTCTCTCAGCAGATTTTTCTAATCAAGTGCCTCGCAGAGGATATTTCAACATGGTCATTTCCTTCCCCCTCTCTCTCACGCAGGCTGAGCCGGGGCTCCTCCTTTCATTATTATTTTTTCCCCTTTAATTTTAATTTTTGTTTTGCCATTTTCAAAAGAAATAGAAACACATCCTACATGGCTCTTAAAGGCACAGCACACTTCCTTGCTACTGTGGAGTGGTCGTGGGTTCTGGCCAGGGCCCACCTTTAAACGAGAGTAAATTGGGCTCCAGCGGCTTAGAGTTCCCATCAGCTTCTGCCCTGCCTCTAAGCAAGCACAGCTGCTCCGCTTCACCCAACTGCTCACCCTGGGGTGGGGAACTCACAAGAAAAGACCACCCTGAACGAGGGCTTTTCATTCCTTGCTCCCTGGAGTCTGTGGACGAATTTTGTAAGCAGAAACAAAGTGCTGGAGGGAGCATGAAGGAAAGCCAGGGGAAGAATGGGGGAGTGTGAACTGAACAATGCTTCGATTCTGTCCTCACCGAGGGGTGAGCGCTGCCTCTTTTTCATGTTTCTCAAGGTTTTTTTTTTTTTTTTTTAAAGCTGTGCAGGGAGGAAAAAAAGCAAATAGCTATTTCACTTTGTGTCTTGTCCTCTTTATTTTTTAGAGCAGGACCAGAGTCTTTCTGCAGCCCTGCGCTGTGTGGGCAAGGCAGGAGCATGGCTGCACGCTTTGCTGACCCAGCCAGGAGTCCAATGGCTCTGCCAACATCCACCCTGCAGCTCATGGCCGGTGTCACAGCTGCGGCTGCTCAGGACATGACCAGAGCAATGGACATCAGTGCTGCTTCAGAGCATGCCTCTGAGTCACCATGAGCAGCTGCAAACCTCTGTTGGCTGGGATGAGTGGGGCTCAGAAACTGCCTTGCTCCTGGCTTGGCTGCTGTCTTCCCGCGTGGCCATAGGCACATCACTTCATTCCTCTGGAGCCGCTGCCTCCTCCCCTCCCTCTGCTCATACACACCATGATCCCTGGCAGGGGCTGAGTGCCTGTGAATGCCCATCGGGGCTTCCCACCACAGGACACAGTGCTGCGAGGGAGAGCTCTCTGTGCTGGCACCAAATCAGAGCACTGGATCAGCAGGAGCAAAGCCTCCTGGCCGCAGGGATGGGGTCTTGCAATTCATAACCAACGAAGAATGAGAAGAAAGGTTACAAGAAGGGTAAAAAACAGAACTGCATGCTGAGATGTCTAAGGGAGCATCAGGCTCACTCAGGCTGTGCACCAGCATATACTTACAATCTTCTAAGAAACTATGGCCAACTAATTGTAGGGAGACTCAGGGGAGAGGAAATGAAATGAAAAATTGAGTCTGAGTTATAAAAATAAGTAATTTTTATCCTACTTGCAGGAGGCTTATATTAATTAAACATTATTACAGCGAATGAGATGGGGAGGGTTATTAAGTCTGGGGCTGGCTGTAAGTGTTCTCTCCTGTTGCCTGAGGCTCCACTGATCTCCAGATATTAATCTTCTAAAGCACTCAAATGCTGAAGAGATAAACACTTGAAATATGAAAATGTTTTTTTCCATGGCAGACACTGTGACCCTATGTCACACCGAAGAATTTGTCAGATGTCTGTATAGGCTGTGCTTACGGCACTACTCTGATTCTTAGAAAAATGCTGGGCACCTCAGGAGCCGACGAGAAAAATGATGTGTGCATTTGTGTGGGGATGATTTGTGTGTGGAGATGTAGCAGATTCTCCTCTTCCCATATGTTTCTGGAATACATATTTTCCTCTTTAGCACTGCCTACCAGGTGTTGGCTGCACAGCTTTCCAACTGGCTGGCAGCGCTGCCAATCTGGCCAGCGCCTCTGCCAGGTGGCTAACAGGTTAGCCCGGATGTTTGCATCTCCAGGCTCAGCCTCACCGGGGCGAGGGGAAAGCTGGGAGGAGCAGTGGCAAGCAGGCTCCCTGGGCACGACGTCTGCTGACTCTGGAGTCACTGGGCAGAGCCGAAGCCAGGTACATCAGGCAGCCCTACCTGTGGGAGCCTTGGGTTTCGTAAGCAACGAATGCAAGTGAAGAGATATCACAGTGCCACGGCTACTGTTGTATGGAAACCTTCATGCCACCCGTGCCACAAAGACAAGGAGGGTAAGGAAAGGGCACTTGTCCCAGAGCAAGCTCCAGGATGTGAAGCTAAAGAACTTGATGCATCAACCACACTGCCAGAGGCAGGGCCCTTTCCAGCCTGTGCCAGCCCATCTCAGTGAGGTCCTCAATAAATCAGGCTCTGCCACACACATGCAAATCTGCTTTCAAAGCACAGAAGAGAAAAAGAGCAAAAGTCAAACAGCAAGAAGCTGGCATATTTCTGCATTCTTATGGCTTACATCATCCTTCACTTAGAGGAGGCTGAAATCCAGCCTATGCATGCCCAGAGTGCAGAATAGCTGAAAACTCTAGGCAATCTGAGCGACATATGGGAGGAAGAAATGCACCTCTAACAAAAGAGGAAATGCATGCTGGGGGAAACAAAAAAAAAACACTAGGTCTTATAGAGGACACTTGGATCAGGATGTGGAACAAAGCCTGGACTAGCCTACACAGTCACAGGGGATTCAAAGCCCAGTGTCTGCTTCAAGACTATCTCAAGAGGATAGTTAGTACAACTCAGTGCCAGCAGTCACAGTCCTATAAATAAGTCATGAACCCATAAAACAAAGGATCTGAAAGCTTCCACAAAAGAAAACATTCAGCTCTGCACAGCCTTCACAACTCCTGATAGCTGTGCATAATCAGTCATACTGTTCACACGGAGAAAGGCCCATCAGCTCCCTCTTCCCTACTTTGGCATGATATTAATCATCTTACCAGGCATGGTCTCAGGACTTTGTTCAGAGTTGCCAATCCAGGTGCCTGCAGGCTGAAATGACCACGTATAGCCCGTTGCCAAGTCGTGTGACCAACCACACAGGTCTTCAGGGAGATCAAAGTTGCAGTTGAAATTTGCAGGGAGGCGGAAATCTTAGAAAGCAAAATAGAAGGAAAATAAACTTGGATTAAAAAAAATGACCTACCCATGAAGGGCTGCTATTAAAAACTGCTCCAAACTAAAATAGCTAGCAAGCCATAAATACTGAAGAAAGCATGAAATCTCACTCACACTGATGCTTTTAACCTATCTCACATTTCGTCAGCTCCAGGGATCAGCCTTAAGTTCTGCATCATCAAAATGCTCACACCACGTCCCGCAGCTAATCCACCAAACCAAGCAAATATAAAAGCAAGCACCAAATTCTTCCAGACTCTAATCAGCACCTTCTCTTCATCCCCTAGAGTGGCCAAATATTAAATGCCTTCTCAAATGTCAGCAAGGAGTACTTCCTGAGTGCCCTTGCACTCATCAGTTCCTGCTCTGGCTCCAAAAGGAGAATCTCAAGTGCTCCAAACCCCCAGCTCCTGAGTGACAGATCTAGCCACTTGCACCAGACGGGAGCTGTCTGTCAGCGTGGCGAGCTGTCACTCACTACTTCCTACCTTCTTGTGGAAATGCTACCAGGGGAAACATGGGGCCACTATGAGCTTTTGGATTCTGAGTGAGACAGCCTCTATTTCTAGCTCCGCTATGGACTCACCACATGGTCTTTGGGCGCGTCCTTTAACTGTGAAACAGGAGCAGAACTAATTCCTCCATGTCAAGAGTTTTAAAAGCTCTGGAGAGCCTTCCTGCAGAGATAGGTCCGTGGGCAGGGGGGCACACGCCACAGGCTGCATGTAGCAGCGAAGCAGCTGCTGGCTCCTTCAGTGAGGGAAGCAGCCATAAGGCACGGAGGCTGCAGAGATGGTCTAAGATCATCCCAAGTGCTCAGTGGACACACACATCAGAGACCAATTATAGGCTGGGTTTTTCCTGAGCGAAGAGGAAGTTTTAAATCACCAGTGCCCGCAAAGCAAGTGATAGCCAGAAGGAGGTGAGTGACTCAAGCGATAGGCATCAGGGAACTTTGCTGTGAGGGGCACAGGGCTTTTTTACATGCTCTGACTTCGAAATAAAACAATTATTCCAATCTAATCTCATACCCTGGAGAGCAGCATTGTTTCTGTTTGGCTGTCATAAATCTGATTGTCCAGAGAAATACACTCATTGTTTATGAAGCATGAGAATGAAAATTGTTGCTAAATCTGAGGGAAGCTGACATGGAGGCTGGTTCCACGCTCCACAGCATACTCTGCCCGCACTGGACTGCACCCAGGAATCGTGTTGCTGCATAGACTACTACTGGCCTAAATTTCCTCTTGGCAGCTTTCCAAATGCCTCCCTGGTAGCAGGGTTGCACAGGCTCATCACTGAGGCACAGAAATGAGAATCAGGCCCTTTGAGCTACTTCTGCAACTTGCATTTCCATGAATTACAGCAGAATCCCAGTGGGGGGTATGAAAAAGACAATTAATCTTCTTTTTTTTTAATTTATATATTTTAAAACCCATTATTTTTTTTTTCTCTGGGACTAGAGGCGGCAGTAACAGAAGCCCTAGGAGCAATCTCAAAGGATAGCATTTCATCATGAGATTTATTGTTGGAGTCCTTGTGTAAATGCCCAAGCCCCAGTGCTGAGGCCCAGGCTCTGCTGTTGTGCCCAGGGGCGTGCATCTCTGCACACTGCGCTGTGCTTCTAACACGCACTGCTCTGCCATGCCCACTCCCCTTAATCCGGACATTTCCAGCTGTAGATGCTCACACTGCCCTTGCAAGGAGCAGAAGAGTATCATGTCCGTTTCACAGGTAGGGATCTGAGGCAGAGAGGATTAGTCTTCCTGCTGCATCAGCTCTTTACAAGCAAAGCATGTCTAAACCAACATTCAGCCTCTTCTACAGTCAGAAGGGACAGACAAGAGCCACAGATACCGAACCATTCCCCATACATCTGACAGCTGTCTAAGAATAGAAGGGGCAAACTGCTGCTTGCAGTTAGTATTTCCCTCTCTCTGCTGCCTGGACAAGAAGTCCAGACTGTCCTCCTAATTTTTAGGCAGCTGATACTAAGCAAGATGAGCCATATAAGACAGGTTGTCTTCAGGACACCTGCCTTCTCTGTTCTCACATTTTTGACCTCTGCAAAAACAGCTCTGCATAATAGGCAGTTTGAGTCTCTCCCCTGAATAACCTTCTGAATTTATGACACGCAACCAAAGGGATCTGGCACTGGGGAGGCTCCAAACAGGGCCCTAAGTGAGCTGCTTCAGGTCATGTAAGGAAGCTAGGAGAGCAGCTCTTCAAGTCTCATAACCTAGGGACTGAATTAGCTGCTATCTCTCTTGCTCTTGCATCCTTCCTTGATATAACTTATCAGATTTTGGCAAGGTTTTTTTGATCTCAACCTATTACGAATAAAATTACTTTAGGCTTTCCAGGAATCAGCCCCATGCACAGGAGCAAATGGGAAGATAAGAGTGTTTGCTTAGCTCTTAACCCATCATTTATTGAGACAAAGATGTGCTGCTCTGATACATACCTTCCTCTTCTCCACAGCTATCGCCACACTCAGTTGCCTCTTCTTCAGTTGGGTATGGGGTGGTGGTCTCTTCGCTCTTCAAAGTGGGCACCAGTGTCTCTGCAGTGGGCTTTACATCTGAAAAAAAGGAGTAGAGATGTTGTTTGCAATAGACAGTACAAAAAGCCTAGGTAGAAGGAAAGAAAGCTTTTGCTTTTTCTCATGTTCTTATAATGGCAGGAAGAGATAGGACAAAAAACGCACAAAATTCCCATGTGCTGCAAATGTCAGCATGGTTTGAACTTGGTGTGAACTGGCTGTTTCCATGTGGGAGTTCTTTTGACTTAGAGTCCCCGTTGGACAACGCTCTCCTCTAGACACACATGCTACCTTTTTTCTTAATTTTTTAATCTACATGGGTGTTGGCAATCCTCTTGGCTGTCATTACTGGATAACAGAGATCACAGGCAGAACATCTTTCCCTTTCATAAAGGCATATGACACATGAAAAAAACACACACAACATTCCCACCAATAGTGCCAATTTATAAAACAAGTCACTCAAACCCACAAATGACGTAACCACAAACGGACCCAGAGAATCCCCTAGTGCGCTCTGGCTCACTGCAGAAAGCATCTGGTTTCACACTCCAGGCTTCTGACCACGCTTTTAAAGTGTCTCTGTCCAATTTCCCTCTCTCCAGCATGGTCCGTGTGAAACAACCTCAAAGCAGGTGTCAGGGGAAATTTAAGCAAGAAAGAGAAGGATATTAAGATCAACAGTAAACAACATTAGGTTCCAGCAGTCTCTCCTTTTACGGGTGCACTAACTGGAGTACAGCAGGCTTTATTCTTTTCATTTTTAAAAAGAGGCTGCTTTGCTCAGTTGTGTATGATTGTGTTTCTTTGTCAGCACCCTTCAGGATATCATTTAATAAAGCCAGAAGCAGGAAGAAATGGCTAAATACATTGAATATTTTCCATAGGCTCCTTTCTCCCCTTTTATTTCCCTGTTATTAAACATGTTGCACTCAGGATTTTTTCACTTTTTTTTCTTTTCTTTTTTTTTTTTTTTTTTTTTCTCCAGTGGCTGTCTTTTGTTCAGAGTAAAATACCAAATAACCTCGAAGTCTTTTAATTTGTAAGTTCAAATTTGTTACAACCCCATAAAACTCCACACACAACCAAGAAGCAAATTGCAAGCAGCCAGGCACAGAAAAATGTCATAAAAAAGAAGGGAGGGCTAGGGGGAGAAAGCAGCAGGTGAAGGCAACATATCAAAAGCTTCATGTTATTTAGAGCTGGTACACTTTTTAGGTTGTTGTTCTTGTATATTGAGATTTATAGCTGAAATGTGACAATGTGGAAGGACCTTGAAAGCCAAGTCCCATACGGGACACAGATGCTGAGATGATGTAAATCAGCAGAGCTGCATTGCCCTGGACAAGCCACAGAAATATATCTTGAAAAATCAGTTACCATGGCACAGCCGCAACAAGATGGTTACATGAGATAATGAAAATAGCAGGGAGGACAATGTGATGTGTGAAATGGAAAGTGAGAAAGAGAGCTCTCGCTTACTTTCTCTCTCCCTGGCCCAGCAAGTGTCTGTGCAACTGGTGGTAAAGGATGATCAAAATGCAAAGTCACTGAGCAATTGAAACCAGATGTTTGGAACTTCAAAGGAGGGAAAAACAGCTGCAATTGAACATTCATCAATCTCCACTCTTCAGAGGAAAAAAAAAAATTGGCAGGTGTTTGAAAGAAGCCAATTGCTGACTGCCTGCCTCACAATGTCTGTGCTACTAGCCAACTAGTTTGCGAGCCCAGCTGCTGCCAAGTTACCTGGTTGACTCAGTAATTAAGATGCTTGTTACTGACAAGTTGATAAGAAATGAAAACAGCTGGGCAAGGTATACATTGGCTTTGGCCCTCATTTGAAAACATTTTCAATCAGCTTGTTTTAATCCATCTCTTAATCTTGCTTCCAAGCAAGTGGAATTGCTGAGCCTTCACAGGCAGTTCTGTAACGTGCCTGGGTCCTCCCAGCAAAGGAAGGCTGTGCCGGCTGTGACAGGACTGCTGCACGCAGCCAGCCTGCATTTAGCGTGCAGATAAAGCCATAGGCTATCTCTGCTCCCCAGGTTTCATCAGGGATCTAAGCGCGCTTTGTAATGTGGTGAATCCACAAGATTACAAGCCCGGCTCTGATTACAAAGCTGAATGCCTGTAGATCAATAAAGCTAAGAATATTTATGACTTGGCAGTTGAGTTTTAAACATTACAACGTGCAAATGATTAGACAGCCACACCGGGAAATGACCATAAAGCACCCTGCCTGGAAAAAACATCGGCTGTTGCTGCTGATACTGAAATTGAACACGGACATAGCCATAAAAGAAAATTTGGACTGAAAATAGGACTAGAAAGTGATGAAGCAGAGTTCATTTGGCTTTTTAATCTGGGGGAGTGCTCTGAAGAGGATGCCACAGACATGGTCAGAGGTCCTTGCAGCAGGGGTGCAGCACTGTGATGCACCAGCTGGGAGCTGGAGTTGCCTGGGAGCTGCAGGAAGCAGTAGCATGGGGACTGCCCAGCTACTTCTGTGCAGAGCCTCAGCTCCTACTGCTTGCATGAAAGCGTCAGTGCCTGCCATCCCAAAGAGGATGTTGCAAGGTTTAAATCAAGGTTCAATCTTGATTTAAAGTTTAGATTGCGTACAATGGATTCACAGTCCAAGAGGAGGTTTGCCGTTGATTTCAAAGGTGACAAATTATCATTATTAATTGTGTGTGCATGTGTTCTGTATTTGCTGTTAACATTTGTAATGCATCTCACAGAACTTCACAGGAGGAAAGGGTAGTAGAGACTACATAAAAGGCTGGAAAAAAGCTCTCTGTCTTTTAAGCTTCTGAGAACGGGAATTCCTATAAGAAAATGCCTTCTACACATGTGTTTATAAAATGGAAATGATACCTTTTTATCACTGACATCTGGACACCAGATTTAGACTTCAGCAGATCATTAAAATAATTAAAAAAAGAAAAAGAAAGGACTACTAGCCCCTGGCACTGAATAGCATCAGACACAATGAGCTGTTGGGTGCATTTTTGGCTTTTTGTGATGAAACTATGGAGCAATCAATCACCACTGAGCCTTAGGAGGGTCAGAGGCACAGCCCCTATTGATCCCAGTGAGTGTGTTAGACAGTTTTCACCTCTGCATTAAAAATAATGGCAGCTGCAAGACGTTTCACTTCTGAAAAACAGGTGGGCAAAAGCGAACAAACTTCCCTGATCTTAGCAACATGGTGAAGTTAAATCTCCAGCCTTGTCTGCAACAGGATTTCCACATGGGGTTCAGTGAGAAGGGTAGTTGTAGTTGTTTTTAGTTATGCCTTGTGGCAGCTCAAGATACCTGTAGTGGTGACTGCACCCTACTTCTGAGCCTTTGCTTCTCTTCCTACTTTTCTGTTGTATTCATTTGGGCTGAAAAGCCCAGACACTGTCTAACTAACACTGAGAATGGCAAAGCCTGCACAACATCCAGATAAAAGATCTGGAAGGAGTAGAAGGGAGGTGAGGGTAAATTCCACGTGGGGCTCTTTGGTAAAGCTTGGATTGGGGTCCAAACATTGCACTACATCCTCTCTCAAGGCCAGCCCCAGTTGTGAGCTCTTTCTAAGATGGAGAAAAAAAGATGGGCTCCGGCCACTCTGCAGGTGCAGCCTCCCAGCTACAGCATGACCCCAGGGTGGGACAGCAGGGAGAGAAATAACCTTACTCTTGCCTTGCTTGCTTAGTCCCTGCCACAGCCCCGACACTGCCGGTGGGCACAGACACAGGTGCCCTACCTGTCCAGTCGCACCCCAGCACTTCCAGGCGCATTCCTATTCCCGCTGGGGACCACCTCTCTGGGTGCACTCGGACGTACTGGGCAGGAACGGAGTCAAACCTTCGGACTTCAGGGATATCGTAGTGGATGTTGCCTTCAAAGAGCTGCAGAGAGAGAAAAAAAAAAGCAAGTGATGCATGCGTCCCTCTTGCTCTCTGCCAGCCTTGACAATTTGGGTCTGGCAGGATGCAGCCACAGTGTGAAATAGTTTAGCTCTTTGACTGCGGGCCATTGAGTCCAGCCGAGCAGCAACTGGGCTGTTCCCCCTCAGCTGCAACAGGACCAGAGAGGCTGTTTCTAAGAAACTTGCACAATTTCTCTTGGCCTCTGCTTTATATCCAGGGGTCAGATTCTGATCCAAGCCGCGCTGGGAAAGCCTGTGGAACATCCACTAACTTTATGTATAAATAAAATCAGATCTGTCCTTTGGCAAATAAAGAAGCTTCTGCGTGTTCTAGGACAGTGCAAACACTCTGTTTTCCTTACAGTCTGAGTACTGCCGCTTTTCAGCTTGTGTGCACGAACTGAAATCTGTGGGGAATAAACACGGGGCTATAGATAGCATCAGGCCTTCTAAGACTCATTTTTATGATCAGGAAAAATTAAAACATACCTGAACTTTCAGAAGCGGATGAGTTTGCATAAAAATAAAATTCTTGGCAGTAGCAGAGAATCCATTTATTCCTCAAGCCCCCTGCCACCCCCACAGTACTAAGCAGAAAGATTACTGGTAACTCCAGCAATATGGCAAAAATACAGGAAATTTCAGGGTCACACTTATGTGTTAAAAAGTACTTCATATATAGCAAATCCCCCAAAGTTGTGATCCATCTTCCTGTTCCAGAGGTGCAATCCAAAACAGTAAACCCAAACAGTAAAACCCAAAACCTTTGCCCTTAAAATGCACAATTATTTTGTGCCAAACAAAATTTGACACACCATCTTGTGAGCTCTGCCCTGCAGGAGCTGGAAAGAGCAGAAGGTAATGTCCACATCCCCATGCCTGGTCTGCAAGCAAGAAATGAAGGGAAATTGCCACCCCTGGGGCTAGGTGGAGCCTACACCCTCTATTACAGCTTAGGAGCAGGACCAGGGGATGCAGCCTGGGGTTTCATGGTGACAACCCAAACTCCCATGACCACTGCAGGGGGAGTGAAAGCTAATTTCCTAAGACCCCATCAGACGGACTGAAGATACCCAGAAATATATCACATTTTGCAGCTGCTTCGAGCAGTGCCTACCTTTGCTTGCATCGTTTTGGGGTCCTGGATGAAGTCCCAGTCCTTTCCATTCATGCTGTAGGCTACCTTAAACTTCTTCACAAAGGAGCGGGACTCGGTGGTGGTCACACTGTCCCCCCCACGAGCCCCCTGGATAATGACGCCTTTGACGTTCTTTGGGACACCCAGGTCCACCTGCAGCCACTCCTCGCCAGGCTGGGCTTGGGGGAAGCGCGGAAACCAACCTGAGCGGCTGCTCACCAGGCGGGCCATGCTGGGGGACCAGTCGTAGCCTCTGATGGAAGAGGCTGAGATCTGTGAGTCAGGGATGAGGCCAGAAAGCATCCCCAGCAAGTTGGAGCAGGGTGAATCTGCAGGGAAGGAGAGGGCATGAGCAGCCAGCGCAGACGAAGGGCACACTAGTGAGTTCCCCTGCAGGTTTAAGCACTGGGCACTAAACCCGCACTCCTCTTGCCTCCAGGAACTGGGTTCCAGTTCCCCTAAGCACAGTTGGAGGGATGGGTGCCTCTGTGCTGCTTGCAGGGTCACCACTGCCCCCCATACAGCTGTCACCCTGGGACAGGCTGCTGGAGGGATGGAGAGGAGGGCTGAGGGAGTGAGGGTAGCACTTACCAGTGATGCGGCAGCCATACAGCTCCAGCCTCAGGGCAATGCCATTGTGCCAGCTCTGGGGACGGATGCGCACAAAGCGTGTGAGCACTGGGCTGTGGATCTTGTTGAGAACCACCTCTGTGGCATCCTCATTGGCCTGAAATGTCTGCAAGGGAGAGAGGACAGAAATACGACAATGTCCTCCCATGGCAGAAGGAAATAACCAGGTCAGCAGTCAAAATAACCTCCGCAGGGAAAAATGAGGAGAGGCTATCCCAGAAGGGCCAGCCTTCAGCCAGGGCAAGCTCCAGGGCAGCCAGCGAAAGCTGAGCTGCTGGCAGGGCTGCACATGGGCTGAGGGACTTGCCCATCCTGACTCATCCTCACACCAAGCTTCACGGGGAAGTGCCATGGGGAAGCATGGCATGCAAGCAGTGGCAGAAGCGGGGAGGACGCAGCCCCTGCCCTGGGTGCCGAGCTGCCATCCCGGGTAGCCCCTCTCCTGCTCCCCAGTGCATAAGAAGCCCTTCACACAGAAACAGCTTTTCGGGAAAGTTTATGATCCGACATGGTATGAAAAGTCTGCTGTCTTACCAGATGGCTGTAATCAATAACTACCAGATGGATGCTAGATCCACCCCTCCCTCCCATTATTCTAACAGGCCGGACAAGAAATGTAGTTGTGCTTCTGTTTCAGGCGGTGGTGCCATGAGGGGAACAAAAGGGGAAAAAAGGAAATACCCAATGTGAGGGTGATTCCAACCCTTTCTCTGCCACCAGTATAAAGCACTAGCACTCCCAGACTGCGCATGCGAGCCCTTTCCCTCAGAGCACGTAGGCTTTCAGGACAGGGCTGGAGAGTCCTCTGATCTCAGCCAGGAGAAGCATACGGACTGAGATGTTGGCTGGGCTCCTCGGCACTCTCCTACCCTGCATATGCCATGCTAAGCACAGGAGCTTCCGCTAAGCTTATCTCAGAGTGAGGCAGGAGAGGGTAATCTCCGGCATTGGTCTCCATCAAACAATCCAACTGCAGATCCCCGTGACTCAGGACAGAAAAAGGGTGAGGCTGTGTGCTGGCCTCTTGCCTCCAGTAGGAGTTAAGGAACATACATAGGCCTCCCACCGCTTCAGGCCTGCAGGCAGCACATGCTGCTCTCCTCCAGGGGTCTTGCACCCTGGGGCAGGCAGGGGGTGTTTGCAGAGAGGCTGGCGGCACTTGCAGCCCCACAGCAGTGTGGGATGCCCCTGCGCAGGGTCCTGTCTGGGATAGGGGTGTTCCTGACAGGGCCAGGGGCTGCCTGCAGAGGGCTTTGGTTGTGAATCTGGCTGGTAATTAGGAGTTGGAGTTGATGTGAACTTGAGCAGAAATGCTAATCTGGAGAATATACATCATGCTGCTACCGTTTAGCAACACAGCATGGTTTATGTGCTTTTAATATCCTATTTTATCCTGTCTGACCCCACTTCCCATCCTTTCCCTTGCTCAGCAGACACCAAATACCCTTTCTTCCAGCAGGAGGGCTGTGTAAGAACAGTGGTTACTATGAAATGCTCCTCAGGCATGTGTGTGCGTGTCTTGTATATGTGTGGGAACACACATGCGCACGCACAGGCTGAAAGGACACATTTCCACATTGTGGCACAACCTCCAGCTTGTGTCAGCACAGCAGCTGACACACAACACCTTGCCTCTGAACCTAACACCGGAGGACAGGAAATGTTTGTCTGAGCCATGCCCCAGTTTTAGCGCAGGAGGAGCACCTCAGGTCAGCCTGCGGGTCCCTGCGTCCCGGGAGCAGACGTCAGGGAGAAGCACTGGGGGGAGCCTGCTCCTGGCAGCCTCCCTCTGCCTCCCGCAGCCAGCAGTCTGATGGCTCCGCCAGCCAAAGGTTGCATATGGACCAGCATGCTCGGCAGTCACTGATGAGGTTTGCTGCTCTTTTTGGTTTAACATATTTGCAGTTTTGTTCTTTTTTAGCTTGATTCGCACATACGAGCAACAGGGGCCAGAATCCAAATTTACACCAATGTAATTTGTTGCTGATTTCTGCAAAGTCAAGCCTGACAGAAAGCAGAAGCAGGGCTGAGCCCAAAACCTTTATCACTACCACATGCATTGCTGAAAGCATCACTTATGTGACCCTGGTCCCAACCACCTGCTTCCAAGGAGAGCAACCTCAACACCACTTCAGATTTGGGACCCAGTTATTTCCTCTGACTGGATCACATTCCGTAAGCTACATAAATCTGAACCGGGACCCCCAGTTCACTAGGGCAGAAGCGCCACCTGACTCCCAGCTCCAGCATGGCTGCTTTGGCAGGATCTGCCCCAGTGCACCTTGTTTCTGAAAAGCCCCAGCTGATGGGAGTGAGCCATCATTCTGTGCCCAGTTTAGCACAGCAGACAGGAGCCCAGTTTTCAGAGGACAGGGGCTCAGTGCTGCTAGAAAAACAGGGCCCTCCTGCATGCCTGGCCTTTGCAGCTCTTTCCCAGTGGGACTGCATCATGAGCATGCAGCTCCCTGAGCTGCTGACCAGAGCCTGGTCATCAGTCTGTGGTTTCACCGCACTGCAAACGCTGCTCCCAGACCTGAGAGCACTGTGGAGAGCCCCGTTGACTTCAACAGGCTCCTCATCCTGCCTCAAATTAGCACTCAAGGCATGGGAAGAACTAGCAGGAAGATGTGTGAAATTGGGAGCGCCAAGAAAGCAAAGATTTCTTCCCTTTTACCAAAATAGAATGTTGCTATTCTTCCCCTCCTAGCTGCTTTCCTTCCCACTCAGCACATAGTTTGAGCCAAGTCTTTGGATGGTGTAAATCAACATACTGCCATCGAAGTATAAGAAGTCACAGTAATTTACACCAGCAGAAAAAAAATCCTGGCTGCAATCTAGGGACATGGGCACATACTCACTCAGCATAGCGCGCGTGCGCAGGCACACGCACGCGCTGATGGTGACAGGGCCAGAAGACGAATGGCAAAACCATTAACAAATTAAAAGCACCTTCCAAGAAGCAGTCAAGGGAACTCATTCTCACTGCTGCCTCAGAGAGCCGCCAGTCCCCTCCCCACATACTTTATGTTTACGTTTTAGTCCAGCCGGCAAGTCTACATGTAAAATTAAATTGATAATCAATGAGAGCCAACCTGCTTAATTAATTTGCCGCAGAAAGCAAGTGGCAGAAGGAGCCGCCTAGGCTGGAGGAGGGTTGGGCAGGTTTTCCATGCTCACACACATGCTCCCAGCAGCACTTATGAGCTGTGCTCCTGATGCTTTGCAACTGCCCTCGGGTGATGGGGTCAATTCTGAGCCGTGCTAGTGGGTACAGGAACTGCCAGCCGTGGGGCTTGGAATGAAGGATGGGAGACAAAAGGGCCATGCAGTCTGAGGCACTGGGGCAGGGAGTGGGAAGGAGGTGGCCTCTCCCCTGCTGCATTCATAGTGCTGCTTGGCCATTGTGTGATTTCTTGGGGAGCAAAATAAAGTGGTGTGGGGAGGCAGAAGAGAAGGCCAAAGATGGCAGCAGCCCTGCCTTCATCTGTATGTGTGTCTCACTGGACCCACTAGATTTACGGCGGGATTATGTTACTCCCGTGGAGACAGAGCCCTGGAACAGAGCATGCTAACAGGATTAGGCCTTCAGGATTTAAACAGAGAAGCATGAAGGAGAAAAGTAGGGGAGATTATTTTTCTTGTCAGATAGGGAAGGCACAAAATGGGATATGTTTGATGGTGGGAGGATGCTGGCTCAAGTGGAAGGTGGATAGTCCAGGATTTATTAAATCCAGGAACAAGGAGGTAAAAGAAAAATGATACTTGGCAGCAGTGAACAAAGCACTACCACCTGGGCCAGGCACAGTGGGCAGGGCGTGCCAGCACGATGCCTCTGAGAGGCTGCGCTCAGATCTGGGAGCCAGCAGGGACACGAGGAGAGGCATTCTGCTAGCCTGTAAAGGAGATAGCAGGCTCAGAGACACAAAGCTGCAGCCTTGCTGGGAAAGCCAGGGCCATAATTCTCCCCTGTTACTGCACGAAGAGTGAACACACAGCGCTGCCTTTCCCAAATCCTGACATCTTTGTCCTGCCTGAGAAGACAGCAGAAGCAGGCTGGGACCTGGGGATGCTTCTGGGCAAACTCTCTTCACCATGATGTCTCTGTGCAGAAGCACTTGTGGCCTTCTGGCTGATCATGGGAGCTTTTCTTGAGATTTCCAGATAAAGAAGCCACAGGTCTGAAAGCTTTTCTCTCCCTCCTCAGGTGAATAAACATAGGAGATCTCATTAAGAACTAAAAGGGCAGAGGACTGCTCCTAGGGGAGAACATGAAGATCTCCAGAGATTTATCCTCAATATCCTCCACGAGCACTGAACACCTCTGATGTCTCCAGCTCCATGCACAGCTGAGATATTGCTGCAGCTCTTTGCAGCAATTCGCCCTGCCTTCCTCCATCCATCTGCAATACCACCCAGGAAGGTTAGTTGATAACAAGCATAAAGCTGTCAAAATGAGTAGGAAATTGAAAATGCACATCGGCTGGATCTTTCTGCCATTTCTCATCCACTGACATAGATTCTCAAAGCAAACGTTCCAGTTGCATTCTTCCCATTTCACACACGGGAAAACAGAGGTAGCAAGAGCGCCCATCCCGTCCCCCCACTACACGATCCCTGCGAGCTGAACTCCACAGTTACGGATGTGGAGAAGCTCAGACCACATGCGGACTGTAACCTGAGACCCTGCAAAGAAGGAAGTGTATCAGAATGGATGAGCACTCTGTTTTCCAATAAACTCCTCACTGTTGAATCTGCTTGATGAAAATGGCCAAAAACAAAAGGCCAAATCCTGCCAGGTGCTCTTTTCCTTCCTTGGGTTCAAGAACGAGTTGCTGTTTTCTAAAGGCATTTGCAAACAGACAGATAAGATCTCAGCATATGCCGCAGGGTCAGTGCCTGGAAGATAACCTCTGGGGCCACCAAACCCAGTGACAAGTGGGGCCTGCACCAACACCGCTGTCTGCACACAGTGACAGCAGCCCTGGCCCTGCTGATTTGAGCACATTTACAGGGAGCCTGGTTCCCTCTCACGTCTGTGAGCCCAGACACACACAGAGGGAGGTAAGAGCAGAAGCACTGCTGTTGGTGGCATGAAGGGGACCAGGGCTTCCAGTTATGCAGCTCACTGCAGGATGCAGCAAGGAGGAAGGAGCCAGTGCAGCTTTTCTGAGGTCAGGGTTGTTTAGTCCTATCCCACAGGGATGCTCTCTGGTGGGCAGTAAGAGGCAAGTACAGCAGCGGTATGTGGTGGCTGCTCTCCTGCCCACCTCTCTTGGGGACACATGGGAAGGCAGCTCTGCACCTTTGGACTCATGTCCTGGAAGGATAAAGCATCATCCCCTGGACAGGCGGATAGCTACATTGTGCTGGGCTCAGCTTTGTGGGGAGTGGGCTGCTGGGCAGTGGGGAACCCTGGCAGAGGTAAAGAGTGCTGGGTAAGCATGAGCTTGGTGCTCCCCTCCTGCTGGCCACAGCTCTGTCACCTCCCAGCCCAGAGTGCGGCAGCGTTCTGCAAGGAAACAGTCCAGCCAGCTCCTCTGCTGCGAGTGCATATTAATCTTGTTTTCTGCCGCTTCATTCTGCCTCTCCTGTTTCCTGTGCAATGAATGCCAGTGGCTGCAGACTCAAAGGTGAGCCACCACGTTGCACAGGGACACAGCCTGCTCCCACTCTCCTCCCAGACACCACCAGGAGGGGATGTGGGGACGAAGGAGAGGAGCTCAGAGCTCCCCATCCTCTGCAGAGAGAGTCCTCCTCCTCCTCCTGCCCCTCCTGCACTCGCCGGCTTTCTCTTGCTTTAGGTCCCTGATGAAGATGTAAATGTCATTTGACCTGCCCACAGTACAGCAAAGCTTTGCTTTTGGCCCACACAGGCAGCAGAAATTCAGCACAGTGTTTGATATACCCCATATGTGTCTGTGTGCATCTGCATATATATATATTCTTATCTATACGTGTGTGTGTGTGTATATATATATCTGTGTGTGTATGCATGTACAGAGAGGAACAGAGTCCCTGTCTGCCTACCCTCTCCCCTCCCCACTCCTCGTGGCACCAAATCAAGCTGCGGCAGACTTGACAAATCTCTTTGGCATGGCTCGCTCCACCATTGCAGCCTGCAGTGTGCAGAGCACCGCACTGACGCAGGGCGGTACCTGCAAGCTGAGTGTAGGCGCAAGGAGCCTTCCTTGTGCAGGAACAGAGGTGATTAGCAAGGGGCCAAAGCTCTTGGCACAGCCATGAGCAAGGGGCTTCCTCGGCCCTGCCGCAGCTCGGCTGCCAGGGGTTGGTCGTGTAGCGGGGAGGGAGAGCAGCCGCCCTGACATGAGGGGTAGCTGAGCCACCAAAAGCAATTACTTGTCTTTCAGCCTGGGGAGATGCCTGCTAAATTGAGGCCAGAACGTGGGAAAGTGGTGAGAGTGGAATAAACGAGTGAAAAAGGAAAGGTTTGACTTTTCCTTTTTCTTTTTTTTCTTCTTATTTTCTTTTTTTTTTTTTTTTTTTTTTTTTTTTTTTTTTTTTTTTTTTTTTTTTTTTTTTTTTTTTTTTTTTTTTTTTTTTTTTTTTTTTTTTTTTTTTTTTTTTTTTTTTTTTTTTTTTTTTTTTTTTTTTTTTTTTTTTTTTTTTTTTTTTTTTTTTTTTTTTTTTTTTTTTTTTTTTTTTTTTTTTTTTTTTTTTTTTTTTTTTTTTTTTTTTTTTTTTTTTTTTTTTTTTTTTTTTTTTTTTTTTTTTTTTTTTTTTTTTTTTTTTTTTTTTTTTTTTTTTTTTTTTTTTTTTTTTTTTTTTTTTTTTTTTTTTTTTTTTTTTTTTTTTTTTTTTTTTTTTTTTTTTTTTTTTTTTTTTTTTTTTTTTTTTTTTTTTTTTTTTTTTTTTTTTTTTTTTTTTTTTTTTTTTTTTTTTTTTTTTTTTTTTTTTTTTTTTTTTTTTTTTTTTTTTTTTTTTTTTTTTTTTTTTTTTTTTTTTTTTTTTTTTTTTTTTTTTTTTTTTTTTTTTTTTTTTTTTTTTTTTTTTTTTTTTTTTTTTTTTTTTTTTTAAATGAAGAGAGAAAGTAGGGCAGGAAAGAGCTGACAGGGCTCAAGGGCCAAATCCTCAAGTCCTGAGACAGTGGCAATGCATGGGGCTCCTGGGGAGACCAGGCCATGCAGCATGCCATCAGCCCCAGGTCAGCTGGGGCTCATCCCCAGGGCAGCTGGCGTGCCATGACCCCACAGATGCAATCTTTCTGACAGTGAGCACCAACAGAGACAGCCTGAGCAGGGGGCTCGGGGGGCCTGTGCTGCCCCGTGTCCCCATTTCCCTACCTCTAAAATAGCCCTAACACCACCTCCTTGTCACATGAGGAAATGAAAAGCTACAAATATTGCAGGTATGAGGCCCTGCTAGGGGCCTCGGCACAGTGGGGATTCACTCTGGGATGCAGAGCGAATTTGAACTGCTTGTGGGGAAGGGGAAATCACACGGCCCGGAAGGGAAGGAAATGTCTGGATGAATCCTGGACAAGGCAGGCTACTGCAGTTCATGCCAGCAGTGCCTGTGCCAGCAAAGGGAGGGGACAGCTAATTTAACAGAAGCGCTGAGGAAGCAGAAATTGCTGGGACGTGCATGTGGGAGGAGAAGGGCGGGCCCCATTTCACACAGTTCGTGGCACAGCAGCAGGGAGGACCTGAGCAGCAGCACTGGTGGGCTCCACAGAAGAGCAGAGGAGGGCTTTTCCAAGGTGCCCTTAACCAGAGGACAACGAGGGAACACCATATGGCGAAGGCGAGTGACAGAGCAGGAGCCCAGCACTATGTCTGCTCTAACCTCGTCTGGCTCTCCCCACATGCCCAAGCTCCTGCACAGATCTCCTCAGGTCCGCCTCAGCACGCAGCACCATCCACAGTGTCTGGAGGGGCCAGACACCCATATTTCCTCCCCACCTCACTCCCACCCCTGTGTGCCTCCCAGGAACATGGCAAGAGCACGCACCAGCTCCCAGGGCTTGAGACACCACTGCTGACTGCGCCTGCTAGCACAGATCCCACAGCTCTGGCAGACTGAATTGCTCCTCATTATTTATTGTTCATTTTGTTCTCCGGGATGGTGCGATCCCCTCTTAGGATTTGTGCCCTTTCATTTCCAGGCCTCAATAACTCCTGAACTACAGTTTCATGTGGTTTTGTGATTCTTAACCCAGCATGCAGACGAGGCTATGGCCATAAAAGCTCAATGAATCTTGTATGGCAAAACACAGGCTGTGAAAGCATTTTCTCCTTCATTTGCAGTCAAAGAACATACTCTCACCACCACGAAAGATGCAACAGCAGCCAGGTTTTCCAAGGAATCGTGTTTCCTCATTGCTGTGCAGAGGAGAAAGGACCATTTCTGCTCTGCTCAAAGCATCATCAGTCTTTTAACCCTCATCAGGAAAAGGGTCCCTCACAGATTAAACCCTGCAGGCCTGTAAAACCACTCTCTTCTCTTCCCTCCCATCGGTTACAAGAACCACCAAGGCACATGCAAAAGAGGCAAAAAGGCACTTACCTTGTGGTTTTTACCATGTCGGTACATCATCCAGTCCTCCCCATTGGTGCTGACCTCCAGCTTGTAGGTACGGACATAGTACCCGTTCTGGGTTTCTCTGGAGACGGCACCCTGTGTAGCGATGGCTGTGAGCACAGTCAGGAAGTGGAGGTCCACCTTTCCAGGGGAAAAAGGGACAAGAGATAGAGTGCTGAGCACCTGAGAGCCCAGGCTGGCTAGTTAGTTCCTGGCTATTATTCCTGAAACACGAAAACATGCAAATTCAGGCTGACTCCTTCCATCTGGGGAGGCACACAGGAACTAATTTCCACAGGCATAAACCCCCCAGGCTGAGTTCAGCAGGATGCTTGCAGACACGACCATGGGATAAGTGAAACTTGTCTTGATGTCTGTCCATATGGGACCACCACAAAGCCTTCTTCCTGCCTCAGACTAAGCAACAGGATCTGCACACAAACTGGGAGCTCAAGTCCATTTAAACAGCGCAAGGGCTGACTTTTTCCATGTAAAATAAAAGCATGATGGCCAATTAGCATGTGCTGCAGTTCCTGGTTTTCCCTTTGTCTTTTTTTTTTTTTTTTCCCCACGACGTGGGTTGAGAAAGGTCAGCAGAGCTCACTTGGTAGCATTGGCATGAATGAAGAATGAGATGTCTGCTTGAGGCAATGACATTCACCACCTCCTGTTCCTAGTGCCCTTTAGCAAGCAATGTCTCATGGCAATGTGACACAGCCAGAAACCTTGTGTGGACAGAGACTGCAGATCTAACCAGGTCTTTGGGAAAGCCTTGGCTCTGACAGCCCCCCACCTGACATTCAGCCCGCTCATGCTCCTTGTATCACTGATGAGATAAATATTATTCTAGCTGTTTTTCCACGTGGCTCCTGGAGATGTTGGTCCTCAGGCCAGTGGAAGTCAGTGGCCCTTGTAAGCAGCAGAGGTCCCTCAATTTCTGTCAGTATGCTGGAAAGTCCATCAGTGTTGTGGGCAGGAAGGAGGGGGGTGAGAGAGGGACAGCGGGTCGAGTCAGCCTCGTGCAGGCATACTAATGGGAGAGCCAGCCTGTCTCATTTCACGGAGGCACTGCAGCTCCCCTGCTGTTTGCTCCCCATGAGCCACAGAGGCAATAAAATATTCAACAAGCCTTATGGTCAAGGGTCAGTTTAACAGCGTAAAGCTCCATTTGGTGAAGGACAAGGTGCAGGGAGTGGAAAGCATACGAACCTGGAGGTACTCTTTGTTGCTGTCTACATTGGGGGTCCAGCCGTTGTCATCGCTGTTGAGTCGGCTCTGCTGGGGGGTCCATCGCCCATCTGAGTAGGTGGAGGAGGCACTGATCTGCATGTTGGAGATCCTGCCAGACTCCATCCCCAGAGGCACGTTGCACTGGAAGTCTGGAGCAGGGACACACATGCAGATCAGCTTACAGTCACTAGGGATTGAAACTCAGAGAAAGGCAGCCCTGAGCTATCCTCCCCAGCTAACTCTGAGCAAAGCTGTCTGCTTGGAAAGATGAGCAGATCTGCACCATCTTGTGTGTTGTGTGTGCTCACAGATGGCACTGCGAAATTAAAGGTAGGGCAGCTTTATGTTTGCATGGCCCTCTGACAATTAGTACAGCCCAGACCTTTCTGCCTTTCTCCTTTTTCTCTGCCTTTGCACAACTTTGACATGCTGTTCTGTCTCCTCCCTCCCTCCATCTCCATCAAGATGTCCCAAGTTCCCTTGCCATGAAGTTTCCCATCTTCTTGAAGGACGGAGATGAAAACTAAGCACTGACAAGGCAAGGAGTGTGGGCAGGGAAAACAGGAGTGTGCTCATTGCTGTGCTGCCAGCAGCAATGTCAAGACCTGGCACAGGCAGCTTTAAAGGTTCTGCATGCATGTGAGAGTACGGGTGTGTGTGTGGATGTGTGCATGCTCTATATGTGATATCAGGCCTGCAGGGATTAACCAGCCATAAACACAAAAGACTCTGGCATGTTTTTGTTCAGGTTTCCTAAGGCTTTTAAGTCATAATTAGCCCAATCTTATTGCACATCTCATATATTTTATGGTAGTTGTCCTGTAAAAACAGTAACAGAGAAAACAGTGATAGGAAATACAGCGTGGGACAAAGCCTGCCGCTGCTGTAAACCAATGCGGCTCCACCAAACTGTTTGTGTTTTTAACGTGGCCAAGTCAACCCCGGGTGGAAATGATGGGCCAAGTTACTATCTCAGTAGTATCATTAACGTTTCAGTTTACATCAGTGTGAATCAAAACAGGCCAAGCCCTTTAACAGCTCGTGCTTGATTTCTCAAGCTTTAAGTGTCATTAATGCTTTATTTCCCAGACTTTTTAAAGAATGGGATATAAAGGAGATTAAAGAACAGATCAACAGAGTGTGGAAATATGTAACAGTGAAGAACCTGTAACACTCACAGCTTTGGCAGAGGCATCCTTAACTCAATTGTAGAGCAAGAGGCTGTAACCCAGCTGCCCCTAGCCCTGCACAGTCCCTGCTCTACCCTGCTTTCCATCATGGGCTCTCAGCCTAGAGTCAAAGACATCCTCTCTTACTCTGAGACTGAAAGGTGTCCTGAAGGCTTTTTCTGTTGTATCACAGGTTCACTGCTAACAGAGGTTGAGAACTGTAGCTCTGATGCAAAAATATAATGGGAAAAGTAATAGAATTTTTCCTAGCCTGCAAGTGTTATCACAAAGAATCAAAACGCTCTTCATTCTCAAAACACACAACTTTCCTCACACCAACTTAATTTATCTCCTTTAATAAGTGATCTAAAACAAATTCTGGTTTGAATGTCTTAGAGCTTTAGGCACTTCTTAATTAGACACACATGAAATTCCAATTTGTAGTTTGGGGCTGTGAATTTTGGGAAAATTGGAGAGATTTTCCCCAGTGCTTTAATGATACTGCTGCACGCATTGGGCTGAAGTCTTACCCTAAATGGTTTGAGCTGAGTACATACACAAAGGATTCTATCCCAAAAGGTAGTGAGAGGACTCCATGAGCGAGTAAAAGGCTAAGGAAAATTCCGAGAGTGTGATTCTTGCTTAAATCTCATTTCTGTGAGAAACAGCATACCTAGAGTAACTTCTGTCTCTATGGCCAGTGGGGATCTAGGCCCACTCCTGCCTGCCTCACTCTTGCACGGAAAGGACTTGGGTAAAACAGGCAACACAACTGCCCAGGACATACTCACACATTTCCAACTTACTTTCAGGAACCTCCTGCTGGATCAAGTAGTACTGAGCAGAAAAACCGTCTTTAGCCACAGCCAGGTCAGTGTGGAAAGTGAGCGAGAGGACACCAGTGGTCGAGCGGATGTCTGATGGCATCTTAGTGCCACAGTACCTGCCTATCAAGGGGCCGACTGCAAAAGAAAGAGCAGCAAAGGTAACACTTGCCTTTCTACTGGCCTCCTGGGTCACCAGCAGACTGGCATCACTCAGCAGGGATGCCTTAGCAGGACCGGTCGGGATTAAAAAAAGGCAGGCTTTGGGGATGAGCTATTTTTTAAAATCCCCTGGCCCAGTGCCACGCCGTGTGCTGTGAGAAATATCCACTGCAGCAAATACTGTTCTGCAATTGCTGGGAAATGCTCCAACTTGCTCTGTTTCACAGTGTTAATACAGAGTAGGGAGATCCTCTCAGCAAGCATGAACCCTCTGCCCTTCTCTTAGTGAGGACCAGTGCTACCTGGGAATGTCCCATGGGATTCTTCAGATCAATGGTTATAACAATGCATTAGTTTCAGAATTAATGCATGCAGCCTTCTGTCAGCAAATTGTCCCCATGGCCAGCCGCAGAGTGCCCTGATGCCAGGCTCGATGCTGCAGCCGTAACTAACGTTAGGGACCTTTGGTCTTAACAAACAGACCACAGAGATTTGGGACTCTGTGAGACACTGAAAGATGCTGAGGAAGCTGGCATGGTGCCCCATGGCTCACCTTGAGGGATGCCGTCCCAGATGTCCAGCCAGTCATACTTGCAGTCTCCTTCCCCTGCCTGCAGCGGGTCATGCTCGAGGTCGAAGAGCAGAAAGTGGAGGAGGATTTCTGTCTTTGGCTTGGCTATGATGGTGAAGATGCAGTCTAGGTTGTGTGGATACTTGTCAGGGAAACCTGGAGACTCAATCGTACCGTTGGAGGCAGTGAAGTTTCTGGAACAGTCCTCAGAGCCTGTAGTGGCAGGAAAAAAAAAACAGTCTTAACAATGCAGCTTAATGCCGACAGCTTGACTGGCTGTGCAAACCCCATTTTGAGCTTAGAGGGGTTTTGCATTTACTTCTGGAAATTTTCTGTGGCCCATGAGCTGTGAGACTTGCCTGCAGGGATGGAGAGTGTCATTTTCAAAGCTTTCTGTGGCTGGAGATACAAAGTCCTTGCACTTAGTGGAGTGGACAGCATGTCTAAATCCCTCAGACAGCTCTGGATACACAACCCATATGCCTCTGCTGATCCCCTTGCCAGTCACTCCAAGAACAGGACTAGGAAGGCAATCCCACCCAAAGCCACTCAAAGACAGGGCTGTGACCCGGCCTGGGCCATGTCCCCAACACCAAGGTGGTCGCCCTGATGAGGAAGGCAAGTCATACCGAGCTGGGCTGGGCTTCCCCTGATAGCCCCTTGAAAGAGCGACCTGCTGCCTGCCATCCCCATTGACACAGCTGCGCTGGCAAAGGGCCACCACAGCTCCAGGTGTGATGGAGGACCCCCATGGACAGGGGACTGTCCTGGGAAGCAACAAGAGAAGAGTAATGGGGACATCGTCTTATGAAGATTGCTTTCCACAGGGGCTGGTCTCCTGTAACCTCTCTCAATGTCTACACCCCAGTTTCCTCTCGAGAAAAATCAGTGCAAATATTTAGACAGTAAAAGGATCTGGAGGGGCTGAGGAGTGCCAGTGTCTCCACTGTCAGCTGGAAACCTCAGAATCCCTGGGGAGGCATGCAGTTAGCCTGCATTGCCCTGAGCCCTGCAGCTACGCAAGGGATGGTGGCAGCTCCAGCGCTCAATGGCCACAGCAAGGGTGGGGGTAACGGGGCCATGGTGGGGGGCTCTGCTGAGAGGGGGAACAGAGCTCTCTTTCTCACAGATTCAGCCGTTCGCACCAGAAATGCAAGTTATGTCTATCCTTAAGGAAGACTTTTGCATTGCAAGTCAGGCAGACAATGTTGCCTCTTATTTATTGCTGACCTCCGCACTGGCCCCCGCTGCAGCTCAGTGCCCCCTCTGAGAGCCAAGGTGCCTCAGGGTGGCCTGCAAACAGAGAATTGGTGCCGTATTCATACCACGGTGACTTTGAAACTGCTGCTCTGTGGAGGCAGGACAATGGCCAACAGAAATTTGCAGCCTGAAGCTATTGGAGGGAAAAGGAGATGTCATGGGGGCTTGTGGCTGCTGCTGCAACCCGGTGTTAACAAAGGTTTGTATTTCAGTTTTGCTGGGACACCCACCTTCTCTACAAACCCTTCTGCTCCAGCTCTTCCAGGCAGCACAAGCCTTCCTGGGACTAATGGGAGACTTGTTATTCAATTCAGCATTAACCTACAGGAGTCAGGCCGGCAGCCTGCGGTAATGGCAGGATCCCGGCACTGCATTATGCAGCACCTAGCTGGAGAGCTACTCAGGAGAGTCTCTTAATTGACTACCTAATGAAGCAGCCAGCTTTTCTGGTGTGAACCTGTGGGGCAAAACGCAGAGGCAAAAAATAAGGCCAAACACAAATCACAGCATAACGCTGTTAACGGGGATAAGGGCGTACTTCATTCTGAACAGCAGAAAAGACAAACAGATAAACAGAAAATAACGCAAGCTCCAAGCTAGTGAGAAAATCAAAGACTAAACCCAGAGTCTGGAGTCATGAACTGTCCTCTGGAGAGGGAAGAGAGACATAACTATGTCACTGTATTTGATAACAAGTTCCCTCATGTGGGGCTCTTATCAGATTTGGCATCTTTGTCTCCAGTTCGGCTGATACCAGCAAACAATGATCAGCTTTTCATAAGGATGCTGTAGATAATAAAAAAGAGTCATGCTGGCTTCAGCAGCACTGAGAGCAAACTTTGATGCCCAGCAATGGAGGGCTCAGGCTGGCCCAGCCAAGCTGACTCACAAAGTGAGCAGCAGAGAGGCTGGGCCAGGCAGGCGGGCNNNCGGGCGGGCGGGCGGCTCTTTTGTCAGCCCAGAGACCGCTGACTGAGACCCATCAGGGGACTTGGAGACTGGTATGCAGTTGTTTGTATGCAGATTGCCCCTCTCTCACACAGTGGTAAGCAAAATTTAGCACAAGGTGTGGAAATAAATGCTCAGTTGAAAAGAGATGGTTTTTTAGGTCACCTTTAAGGAAGAATGAAGCTGCAGCAATGCTGCCTTTACTAATCTGGACAATGACAATCCAGTGACCTTTAAAGCTGGTGACACCCTTGCTGACTACCCTGGCAGCTCAGACTGAAGCTTCACAGTGTCTGAAGAGAAAAGGCAAGGTTTGCTTGCATACAGTTCCCTGCAGCCAGCACAACCACTGCTCTCCCGGGATCCCTGGCAGGGCCAGGACCAGGGCCAGGCAGGTGAGATGGGCTGTGGTGCTCGCGATCATACGCTCATCCCTGCCCCTGTGCTGAAACCTGCCTTGCTGGGCTGGATTTTACAGCCTGTGGGAAGAAAGCATGTCTCTCTCGAGAGGTGGGCTGCCTGCAGAAGGGAATGGCGGCCAGAGGAGTGCTAGCGGGACTTCAGACCTGTGGGAAGCTCTGCAGGGATCTACATCGAGGGACACAAACTTGTATCCAGCCTCCAACCAACACCATCTCCCTCCCTCCCAGCAGCAACAAGATCTCAATTTCCCATGAAGTTGGCCCCTTTCTGGCTCCCAATCCTAGCAGGCTGAGTTCCTGCCTGCTGTCCCGTTCCTTCCCACCTGCCATGCTCTGCCTGGTCTGGCCACCCCTGCCAGCTGGACCGCTCCACACCACTCTGTGGCCTGAGGCACATCATGGACCTGATCAGGGGACAGGCACAACTCCATGCACAGCCTCTTGGGCACAGAGGATGTGTTCGTACAGGCAGGGAGCGGCAAGGGATGCCTGAACACAGGCGCTCTTTGACATCTTCCATGCTGGCAACTGGCCTCAGCAGATCCCCACAGCCAGCTGAACCAGTTCACAACCTAACCATTAACAAACAGCAGTGGCCTGAGGTGGCTGCACCAGGCCAGCTCAACGGCTGCTTATGCTGTGCTCCCGCCTTCGCTTTGCAGAGGCTTGGTCAGCCATCTCCTTGTGCTCCTTTCTGATTCCTTCCAAGGCACAGGCACATTTTTCATGCTGGATGTGATGACATGAGAGCTGCATGTGTGCTTTCTCCCAGTGCACCACCACAGGAATGTGGGCAGAGGGTGGGCACCGCATCTTCATGCAAAACATGCTCTTGTTCCCTCAGCACGAAGCGCACCTCGCTCACCTGCACGCACAGCACACAGAGCGGGTTTTATGCTCTCAAGCCTCCTTTTCAGACACACAATCCTGACAAATATTTAGATAGAAATACTATTAAAAGGCCTTTGAGCAGCTTTTACTTCCCACAATAACAGTTTGGTATTAAACAGAATTATGAATAGTTTCTCTCACATCTGCCTGGAAAGGCACCATCTCAGCCCCTGATGGTTCTGCTGACAGCAGCCCCTTGAAAACCAGAACTCCCCAGTTACAAACCCAGCTTCCAGGGAGAGAAAACACAGCATCATTTATCACTCTTCAATCGCAGTTCCACGGGAGGGGGAGCTCCACACTCTCCTAACTGAGGGACAACCCCCACTTAGCCCTAACAAACTCCACAGATGCCATGAAGAAAAGATGTATGTTTCTAAATTCTCAAATTCAAGAGAGCATTTAACAAGGAATCCTGCTTTTGATGCCACACTATAATCCAAAAATGCACTAACATGTGCCACCAACATCTTTACCTTCTTGGAAGTGTGATGAAACAGACTTGCTTAAATTTAAAAAAAAAAAAAAAAAAGAGTCCTCTATCTGTGGAGAACATGCTAAAACCACATTGAAAAGGTGGCCAACAACACCTCCTTGTGAAGGTCGTCGTGGCACATAGCTTGGGAGAGAAGTGCTGACTCAGACACTGACCTGTCTTGTAGATCTCATAGCGCAGGGAGAAGCCGGCCCCTTGCCGTGCGTAGTCCGAGGTGAATTTGATGTAGAGAGAGGAGCCTGAAGAGATGATGGTAGCAGGTGCTATGTTCCCACAGTGCTTGCCCAGCAGGTCGGCTGCTTCACTGTCCCCATCTCGGATCTCAATGAAGTCATACCTGTGGAGGCAGGGGAAATGGCAGGAAAGCCCTCTGTCAGGCAGGTGCTTCAGCATGCTGGGGACAAACACTAAACACTTCTTCATCTGCATATTTCACAGAACTACCTTCCAGACAGGCATTTGAAGACTCAGTCACTCACGTGTACACACACATGCACATACGTTTTTCCCTTTTGTCTGTCTGACTACATTAAGTCCCTTGCCCTGTTGTGACCTCACATCATTATTTTGTTGTACCCACACCCACTCCACCTTCAGAGACAACTTGCAGAATTTAGGACACAATTTGTTTGTATTTCAGCGAGACTCCTTTGGCAGGGGAGAAGCTCAGCTACAACTCTCCCCGGCTGCTCTCCTTCCCTTCCCTCTCTGCAATGACATCATGCTACTTAGCACAGCTCAGTTTATTCCACTCTCCAGGTGGGATTTGGCAAAATACTAAAGAAATAGCTGATGTTCAATTGGTGTGAGTGGGTAGCTCCCTTGTGCCCTCTCTGACACTGCACTGGTCATTTGACAAGTGCGGGTGCTATACTTATTTAGCTCTTGGACAATAAGACTGATCCTCTTCTGTCAAGTGCTAACAGAGACTCGTATGGATGAGAAGCACTGCATGAAGAGTTGGGCAACCACATCCACCACTGCCTGGCCCTTGCACCCCTGTAGCTGCAGCCTGCTTTCCACCTGCTCTGCCTGCCCACCTGCGTGGCCCCTGGGCCCTGGCTGGCTTGGGAGAACTGCCTCCTGGTGCTGAGGCAAAGGCTTGTTGCAAAGTCTGGCTGGAAGGGGAAACTCCCACGGATTCCTTCGTCTAGGCCATGACTAACAGGTAGAATCAGGCTGCCTGCGCTGTGAAGAAACAAACAGCTTTTAAGCGAACGTCTTGTTCCTCAGCTGTCTTAGAACACCCGTGCTCTCCCATCCCTCTCCTTGTCTCTGGCTAGCATGCTGCTATTTACTAACACTGCTCATCTCCCTTCCACTGCTTACTCGCTTTGTATCAACCTGTCTGAACAATGCTACTGCTCTTCTTGTGGGGCTGGGAGGGAAGCAGTATTTTTACGCTGCCAGAAATCTGCCTTTATTCTTTGTCACGAGATCTCCTGTTTGGGTATTGAGAGTTGAAAGGAGAAGTAGCTTGCTGGATACAGCAATCCTCATGTGACTCATTCCTGCTCGGCAAAGCACACATTGGCGCGCAAGAGCCTCAAAACAAACTTACAGGGACGCAGTGTGCTCCTCCACAAAGAAAGATGGCCTGAGCAGCTTCAGTTTCACTCCTTTCTGGGACTAAATCAGGCTGAGAGCCAGAAGCAAAATGCCTGCAGATAAAACGCTGTCTGTGCTGGACCAAGTACTGAGTTAGCTCTAATTGCCCAGCCCTTAACTTTGTTACAAATGCAACTGGCTTGGCCAAGGTGAAATCCAAGCAGTCTTGAAATGAGGCACTGGCACAGGAAGGGCACTTGGCTCAGTGGTGGGTGGAAGCACAAGGATGTAAGGGAAGATCTTTTCGCCCCCACCCCTGGGCAGCTCCTCATCACCTTGTGACCCTGTATTGCCCTAATGCCACCCAGCAGCACCCGCCATGACGCCACTAATGTCCATAACATGTGGTTTGATCCCATCCTCTCCCCAGAGAGGAGGAACAGAGAGGGCAGCGTTAGTACTTCTTTTAAGTGGAATTTTTTCCTCCTTGTTTGTCTGTTTGTTTAAAGTAGTGCTGAGCAAACAGCAGGAACATTTTGTTCTCTGAATAACTGCTTGATCTCACTGTGTGTGCAGCCCTTCCACATCTCAAGTACACGCCTGTGCTGCAGGGCTGCCGGCGACTACTGAAATTGTGAATTTGTTGAAAACATGAGTGTTGGCAAAACACAGTTAAAGCACTGGAGTGGAAAAGATGCCAATTACATGGCACGGGCACAGGTTAGCTGCATCCCAGGGAAACACATCTCTGTGTCCACGTGGGGTTTGGACTCACCAGCCCCGGACACTGCCTCAGCTGCTGGTGTGCAGTGATCCCAGCTCCTGCTGCAGCCAGCACATCACACTGTGATGTGCAGCTACACATCACACAGCCCATCGCTCTCCACATGGCTTCTCAACCACCCAATGCTCTTAGAGCCCTGGCAACTTCAGAAGCAAATTCTGGACCAAGAAATATTTGCTTTTTGAATGGGTGAATGACTTCCAATAATATGTACAATTTGGGAATACTGCAATCTGCTCTTGGGCAATCTGCAAATGGAAAATTAAAAGAATGAATCTAGTAAGTAAACCATGAGGAAATATTTGCCTCTCTCTGAATTAAACCCTGTTTGGCTTCATCTGAGTATCTAACTTGAGCTTTCTCCTACTGGAGCTAATCCTTCATAAATCAAATGTTACAAACAACTAAAAAAGCCCCTAGAAGAAGGTCAGGGAATCATTTTTGCCAAATATAAAATGAATATAAACACATGCAATCTTTTGTTCCTAGTTAAAAAATTTTGGCCCAAGCCCTCTGTTCCTCATGAGGCAAAATTCTCTTTCTTCAGGTCATGTAAACAAGAGTGTGAGCTGGGAGAGCATTACGGTCAGGATACAGCTCCTGTCCAGATGAGGGGGAGCACCTCCTTCCACTCCAGCACAGCAATTAAGCTTCAGGCTTTAAAAATGAAATACCAAAGACAGCCGGTCCAAACCAAGAGACTTTCAAACTTCAGTGAGAATATCGGCTATTCCCCACCACCAACTCTTTTGGCAACACACGCTTCAGTCGTGTCCATGCCGTGGCCCACAATCAAACAAGCCGATAAATCTCATTCTCCTCATGTTGGGTCACTGGCCATGTTAAAATCTAGTTTGGCCAGACCTTTGCTTCTGTTAAGCTTAAGCATCATTTCCAGGCTTTGCTCATCTCATGTGAAAAACAAGAAGAAAAAATTGAAGGAACAAAACCCAACCCTGAGGATGCTTTTTTACTCTAACCATTTCATTTCCAGATAATTACAGACTAGTGCACAGCTGGGTGGGTCACAGTTATACAGTGACGACATCCACACCGCCTCGACCAGCACCCAGCAATTTGCATTTCACTCACTTAACCAAATCCATTTCTTCAGTCAACATGCACTAATGACCCCACTGGGCTGACCACTCTAGCTCTACCTCCGGTGGGCAGGCTACTATTTCCAAGGTTATATTTCACAGCCACCTCTTCTCCCCATCTAGGCACTGCTCCAGCGAGCCAACCATAGTTATGTGAGGGCAGGGTGCAGCATCCGTAACCCACATCTGTGGTCAATGAAATCGCCAAGTTTTGATCCAGGGAAGTTGACCGCAGTTGGCTGCTCCTCTAGCAGCAGGGTATTTTCAGCCACTGCTGCAGTGGAGGGGCCAGCCAGATCATTTGAAACCACCTCAAACCCAGGGCTTTCCACTAGGGAGCTTTAAGACAGGGAGGCAAAGCTGAAGTGCTTTTTACTACCCAGACAATGTTGGGTTGAGAAAGGAGAGAAATGCAGTGCTTAGATGCTCTTCTTGTAACTGTTTAACAGAATTAAACGGAAAATGTAAGATGCTTACAAATATTGCTGTGTTTTTATTAAAGATTTTTAGTAGAAAGTGCTTGCGGATGTTAAGAGAGCTTTTATAAACTAATTATAAGGCACTTCTAATGCCTGTATTACACATGCTTGCCTGCTTTTGCCTCCAGTGAACACCCTCTGGTTCCCAGCCCCTTTCTTTCTCTCTATTTACCCTAAGTCACACTTTGCTGCTGGCCTCCCGAAAAAGGCTGCAAGGCAGAAGGAAGACCAATAACAAGCCCCAGTTGCAGTGATTAGGGGACTCTGCCTTTTCAGTTGCTTTCTGTTGTGCAATGCCTCACCTGCTCCCGACCATCCAGCTGTGCCCTGCTACCCGAGGAGGCCAGCCCAGACCTCCCGGCTGCCCACCCAGGTACCTGTGTGCTCCAGACATTGTGACCCACCCGTGAGTAGCATCAGGGAGATTGCTCTATGTCTCAGGGTGCCTCTTCCCCAAGGCACACTGCCAGCAAAGAGCACTGTTGGGACTCACGTTGCTCCATGTACAATCAACAAACCTATTGCCCCTGAGCCCCAACTCCTAAGAGATGCCGAGTCCTTTTGCACTGAAACATGCTTCAGGGGTGTTACAGGGATATTAACTTAGGATGGACAGAAACACAAGCGATTAATGGTTTATATGTTCACAGCCATAGCATCAGCCCTCCCAGTGCATAAACGAATGCAAGTCCTGCTTCAAACCCAAGGCAGGCAGGTTTCACAGATGAATCTCTGGCCTGGCTGGCAGTTTTCTCAGAGCTATCATTTGGAGAAGGTGAGGGCTTGCACACAGCTAAGTGGGCAGGAGCCAAGTTGCAAGGCTCCAACCTGAGCTTCCCCAATGTTTAATTTGGAGCTGTTATTTATAGGCATTTCCATGGGGCTCATTCCTGCACCTGGCAAACATTAATGAAGGGGTCCTCATGAGACCCTGGGAGGTGAAAGGCAGAGAGGAGCAGTGGTTGGCCCAAGGTCACACAGGAAGCTCACGGCACGGCCAAGAATAGAAGCCAGCCTTGATTAGACAGATTACATTATATTAGAGGAGTCTAGATAGACTCCCATCTGCCTAGATAGACGCAGAGACAAATAGGTACTGACTGCATGCCAACAGCCCCCAGTTTGGGAATGCCCAGTGTTGACTTGAGCCTTCGAGACCTATGGTGTGCTTGAACCATATGTCACCATATCTCGAATGCATCTGCTAAGAATACAAGAGAAACCGCAATGCCAGTGAAGTTCAGCAGACATTAATATTCTGCAGATAGCCAGGGTAAGGTGGGAACCTGCTTAGCCACAATGTCAGCTGGTGTATGCAATCATTTCCTTTCAAAGGGCAGTTTGTTTCTGAGAAAATGTTACAAAAAGCACAAGGTTTTTACACATACTGGAAGAAAAAGTGGAATTAAACTTAGGAATGAGATAGCAGCAGCAGTATAAAGATGGTTACAAAACAGTGAGCCAGCAGCTCAGTGCTTGTTTTGCAATCAAGGGATTGGCTAGAATTAATGTCCATTACATGCTAGCCGGCTTAGTCAATTTTCCTGTGTCACCACCCATCTCCATGCTGTTTCTTATGCCACCTTCAAACCAAATCCTCATTTCATGGGTGGTTACTTTGTGAAAGACAAGAAAACTTTTCTATGCTGTTTATACAAATCTTGAGCTACTGCAGGACATACCCTTCAAAGGTGAAATTGCTGCAGAAACTACAGAGGACTTTTAAATATATATATATTTTTTTTTTAATAGCCATAATACCAGAGGCAAACACCTCTGCTGTCTGATGAAACAAGAGTGATGAAGTTTGATCCTAGCTGCCAGCCCTTAATCAGAGTAATTAATTATAAATACAGCAGATGAATTGGATTCTCCTTTGGTTTGAACTGGTTTTACACTTGTGTAACTCATCATTTTAAGGGTAATCACTCCTAATTTATCCTGGGGTGAGGAGAGAATCAGTCCTCATGGGTCCCCAAAAGGATCTGTGCACAGACCTAAAAAGCTTGTATCACAGCCAGCTGTAGCCAGCTATCACCCGCTGCTCTCAGTGGACACAGGCTCACTGCCCCATCTTGGACCAGGGTTAATCACTGCTCTGACTGCAGAGGAGGCTCAGATCACTGGCTCTAGGAGGCTGGAGGCAGGACATGCATCTGTTCTCAGCCTGCAGCTTGCAAGGCCGTTTGTGCCCATGCTGAGGCAAAGGATGCACCCAGAGCAGGCAGAACTTGCCCTTCTTTTGCCTTGACAGACCCCCAACAGCAACAGAGACAAACAGGCTATCATTGCTCTGCATCTAAAGAGACTTCACTGGATGTTAGCCATTAAAACTATCAAGATCTGGTGGCAGCAGATGCTGAGCCAGGCCTGGGGGTGCATGATTGCTTAGGATTTCTCGGAAGTT
The DNA here is from genome assembly GCA_013399715.1 of Alectura lathami. Taxonomy (NCBI): domain Eukaryota; kingdom Metazoa; phylum Chordata; class Aves; order Galliformes; family Megapodiidae; genus Alectura; species Alectura lathami. The sequence continues at coordinate 188,326 of VXAV01001227.1, forward strand.
TGTTCTGAATTTGTTGCATCCAATTATGCCTTGTGCAACCACAGTACTGTGGGGTTTTGTAACCATTCCACTGTGCTTTGGATTATTTTATCTCCTCAAAAAGCTGACCAGAATTTCTGAGAAATGAGAAAAATCCAGTCATCCAGTCAAAAAAATAAAAACAGAGAGAGAGACACAGAGAGAAAATAACCCTAACAGATTGGAGAACTTCTTCAAAAATGCCTTGAAGACAAAAAATGGAAACTACAAATAGCCTCTATTTATATTCCTTGGACTGTTTTCACCCCCGTACAAGCACCGCTGATAGGAAGTGTCTCAGCAGCAACTGTTAAGCTATGCAGAAAAGAAAAAAAAGGTAGCCAAGCAAAGGGAAGAATAAAACATATCTGTAAGCTGCTCCTGTGGTGAGCTCTGATTCCAGAGGGAGCTTCAGCTCCAGCCACACTGCTGCCTCACCCCCAGGATGGGAGAGCAAAGCCCCCCACGCCTGCTGCTCATCCTCAGGCTGCACTGCCAGACCGCCGCCGAATGGCACGTTGGAGTGGAGAAGTGCTCTCATCTGGGGCATGTCTGCAAAACCATTCATTATATAAGAAAACAAGATGTGCTAATGTGCTCTTTAGGGGTTTTCTGCAGGCTGTTGTTCAGAACTTACACATGGCTGTTTAATTTTATTTCTGTCTCCAAAACCATCTCTATAAATTCCTCACCCTTCTATCTTTAGCTGCAGGGGTTGTTTTTTGCAAGATGTCTTCGGTAGCCTTTTTTTGGGGAAAAATCATGGTGAAACCAGAAATATGATCTATAGAGCATGTTCAGAATAGCCGCTTCCTCATGGTGTTCAGCCTTCTGTTGCTGCTGCAGGGGAACTGAAGCAGCTCATAACCCTTCTGTAACCCCCAAATGCAGGACACTTGAGAAACTGCATTTGCACTTTCCTCCTTATGCTACAATCCATCTGTGGAAAAAATTAGACTCTGCTTTCTGTGTCATCTTACTGTCACCACTCACAGGCAACTTGATCACTAACAGAAAGAAAAAAAATGTATATAATAAAAGAAAACAACCACAAGTGGAAAATATACTTCTGAAAAGCAGCAGACCAGGCAGAAGGCAGAGGGCAAATGTTCACTTTACAGTGAAGCTTTGCAGTGGGGGAAGCAGGTGAGGAGCTCCAGCTCCTGATGGCAGCAGCCATGCCAACAGCCCAGGCATGAGATGGGCACCTGCTCTGGGCCTGGGGCTGTGGATTGGCTGGTGGGAGCTGGTGAGGAGGGGATGATGTTCACATGCTGTGCTGTGTCAGCCCACCGAGGACACCACCCTGCACAGAGATGTACGAGAGGTGTCCCGGCGCACGTCGCTGGCACGGCACCGGTCTTGCCTTCAGACACAAGAGACACAACTGGCTGTGAAGAACGAAAGAGCTGGTAATAACCAGGATCAGATAGGAGCTTTGCATCTTGGCTTTACATGCATCACAGATTTGCACTGGCTTTTCTCAGTACAAACCTGAAGCAAACACATAATTAAGCCACAACTGTATAAATGACTTCACAGGAACAGAGCCCTGAGCAGCCCGCTCCAGCTGCCGGCCACCTACATCCCTTCTTCATGACGAAGGGTTCCCCTGGAACCAGCTTCCTGACCCCACAGCGTCTCACGGCCCTGATTCTCCCACAGGCGAGGGCCTTGCCGCTGCTTTGCTCAGGGAGTTCCCTCTGCAGTGATCCTCTCTGCCACCCCTGGCTCAGCCCGGTGAGTGTCGGCTCTGTCCTGCCAGCTCAGCCATGGAGTGTTTACAAGCTGCCCTCACCCTCCCCGGCTGTGGTTCAGCTCCATTGACACTAAAGGCAACAGACTCCTCTCTCGGCGTGTGATGAATCAATTACTTCCTCTGACACTCTATTACTATAGCCCTTATATCTCCAGATTGCAGATGAAAAGACAGGCTGAGAAGGGGGACAGGGAAGGGGAGAGGTCTCCTGAGGTCTCCATCAATTGAGTTGTTGGACATCTGAAGAAATCCCCATCTGCCATATTTAAAGACACAGAGAGATGTTTTGCTCCTGAACGGCAGAAAAATCAGAAGGTTTTCACAAAAGAAAACCTAAGAAATCAAATGGGTCAAAAAAGGGGGCAGTGAACAGAGATCAATGGTGAGTCAGTCCCCTCTGCTGATGGAGATCCCAGACCTTGTTCCTGCTCACGATTATCAGCCAAACATCAGCGTTACCAAAGGCATGATGTGTGAGAGACAGGCATTACACCTTCCCTTTTCACTGCAAAACAACAACATAAATAAACACTCACACTGACAATCACAGAAGAGGAAGGAAGCTGAGCACATGCCTCACACTCTCATGCCGGCAGCAGGAGACGGGGGGGGGTCTCCTGCTTGCTGGACATCCGTCAACAACCCCAGCTCCGCAGGTCCCCTGGGGGTTCCTGACACGCTGACCGCTTCCATGCAAGCACCATGCAGGCACTCAGGCTCAGCACGGTCTCCCACCACCTCTACAGTGCTGGCTCCAGACACAGGGGGACCCCTCCGCAGGGAGCAGGGTCATTTCCCTCGCCACAGCCACCGCAGCACCTTCTGTCCCTCCGAAAGGAGTGACTTTTGGGACAACCTTTAGGCACACGTACAGGGCAGCCGCCCGCTGCTTTCTGTGCCGTTCTTATCAGGACTGAGGAAGCCTTTGGCATAGGGTTTCTGTTATCAGACCCCTCTGCTTCTACCAGTTTATTAGACACAAATATCTCCAGGGCTGACCTGGTGCTATGTTAAAACACCATCCTACTGGGCTGGGATTGCTCAGCAATGCTGTACACAGGTCCAGTGAAGCTCTTGGGATTCAGGGAAACATTTAAAAAAAAAAAAAAAAAGAGCAGAACAAAACCAAAACAGGTTATTTACTCTTTCTAATGATCTGCTGATCTACTTACTAAGCCAGCATAAGGAGGGTTTTCCTTAGTGTGTTTGAACTGACGTATCAAAGACAGGAGCTTAAAACATCCTAGCTGTGATTAGTGGACCATGACTGCTATTAACTTATAAGGAATTCTAGGATCACCAGACTGTGGTTTGCAACACGTTATTATGTTGCCATTCAACAACAGTGATATGCAACCACTTGATTTAAAGAAAATGGAGAACTTGTCTCATACTAAAAACTAACCCCTCCCAGTTCTTTGAAACAAGTTCTGTGCTGAGCTCTGGCCAAAAGCAACCAGAAATTTCTGTTTTCAGTCTATTCTTTTTATTTTGCATTCATATTTAATTGCAGAATTCACACCTGGCCAGAAAAGGCTGGGAAGGAACCGATCTTTGTATGCAGCGCTCTGACCCGCTCCTGTGTGCTGCTGCAGCACAGCAGCCTTCGGTGGGGAATTTGCTGCTATCTAGACTGGTTTGTGAGCCTGCAAATACCCAAGTGTTCATCTCTTCTTTACAGGGTGAGGAATTTAAAGTGATTTGTGCAAGCAGGAGCAGTAAATCAATAGCAGGGAAGGGGAAGAACTCAAATCTCACAAATCCCAGCACTGGTACTGCTGGCTAATCTGACACTCCTCTGCTACAGCCCAACAATAGGCATCCATTAGAAAGGCTGTGTGTAGCTAAGGCAAACAGTTGCTCATTAAAAGCCTAATTTGGTTCCTGAGGAAATCAAGGTAAAACCTCCTGTTGCCTTTACCGGGCTTTGCATCTGGTCCTTACCAAAAAAGGATGCTTTTAAAAATATTCTGGCCCTCTCTTTACATTCACAAAACCTTCTAACTCCTGCAGCAGACAGCAGACCCATGACACAGAAGAGAATTGCTAACCCCACTACATGATGCCAAAAGAGTGATCAAAGCCCAGATCCCCAAAGGCATTTATTTGGTCTCCCGCGGCCACCCGTTTGGGTTGAACCCCTCCAAACCCAGAAGATACCGCATGGAGAGCCCAGAGCATACGGCATATCGTACTGCTGTGGTAACCTTTGGCTGTTTGAATGGGATCGCAGCGTCCACCCTGTCCCATCCTGCACCAAGCAGCGCCAGTGAAGGTGCAAAGGCCTCACAGCTGGAGCACAGATGGCCCTGCTGGCCCACAAGTCACATGTGCCCGCTGCTGGTAGCTGGACCCTGAACTCCATTACTCAGGCACTACACAGCCAGCTCCCTGCTTGCCCCCTGATCGTGCTCCCTCTCTCATCTCCCAGAGGCTGAGGAGAAGCGTGACCCGCCAGCTCAGCAGAGCAGGAAGGAGGGGGAGAGAGAAGCGCCTTGCACTATTGTTCCAGTGTCACCAGCTGGTCCTCGCTGTATCATCAGGCCAACAGGATGCAAGATGCAGAATTAGACCTGGCTCTCCTGTGCACCGGATGCTAGTGAGCTGGCGTGACGCTGGAGCCCAGCAGTGTGCCTGCAGCCCCCTGTCCATCCCCCTGCCCATCACAGGGCCTGGGCCTGGCCCGGCCCCCTGAGAGGCTCAGACAAGCATGGCTGCAGAGCGAGCTGAGCTCTCAAACCTGCAGACAGGCAGAAGCTGAGAGATGTGAGTCACCCCAAGCTGGTCAAGTGGCACTGCGACTAGGAATTATGAACCATGCAGCGGATACTGGACAGAGCTAAAACAGCAGAAGCTCATCTGAAGACAAGTTGAACCGCAGTGTCATGTTACCCAGACTGAATTATTTCCTGTACGTTAGAAATGTTGCTTCTGGCTACCCTTGCCACAAATGTATGAGCAAGCAAATGCCTTCCTTAACATCTCATCTTTGACTTCCTCTCTCTGCAGAACTACAGATCAACTTCTCCAGTGGTACAGCAGATGCAGTCACTTCCCACTGCACCCCAGTGAAGACCCANAACCCCCCCCCCCCCCCCCAAATGTCTGCATTATGCCAGATTTCTCTTTTCTAAGCATTCACCCAATCTGGAGATGAACTGCATTGTTTCTAAAATGTTTACTAATGAGCTAATTATGCAAACTTTTCAAAGCATTCCCTAATTAGCTGTCCATAATTGCTGCCTTGTCTACTCTTAACCTTGGCTGATGGAAGGAGGGCATCTTGCAGTATCACACTTTTGTTTGAAGGAGACAGTCAAGAGAGACCAGCCGAACGTGGCAGGCCCCGGTTCCCTGCTGTGCAAGCGTGGGACTCGGGCCAGCGCCTGGCTGCTCTCTAAGAAGTGCATCCCCATGCCCCGTTCCTGGAAGCACAGGAGATGGCATGCTGCCACAGGGGCCCTTGCCGGCTAGTTGTGCCCACATCCCTGATCTGCTGCAACGTGACCTAGGAGAACCTGGTGCATTACTTGCCAGCTCTGTGAGATGGACACTGGTGTGTGGCACCTTCCCATGCCAAACCTGGTCCCCTCTGCCCTGCACACTGGGATGGGGGGCATCTCCTGCTGTGTCTGCCCAGAATCTAGCACATGCCAGCATGCTGAACTTTGCTCTTTTCTCTCGGTATCACAGGCATTTATGAGGCCACAATGTCAACTGCACAAATTTCCTCCTTACAGTGGCCACAGTTCCTTTTTCTGGAAACCCCCAAGGCCTGACATAGTGAGCCAGAGTGAGGACGAAGCGCATGTCTTTGCAGCTGCCTCCCACGTGCCACCTCCAGCCTGTTTCTGGAGCCCAGGTCCTGCCTCCAAAGCCCAATGCCAGCATTTGGCAAGAGTCACCAGAGGGGACTGAGAGCTGCAGCACCAGTCCCCAGATCCTGCCCAAGCAGAGAACAGTGGTCCCAGCCAGCATCCTTTGCCTGGCATCTGTTGGAAAGCACTCCAGAAAATCCTGCCGGTGTGGCCTGCCTGTGGGACGGGCTTTTCAAAACACAACGCTCTTCTGGTGCAGATGCTATGACTCAATCGAAAGGTCTTCTGCTGGCAGAGGGAGTGCGAGTCCGCCCGCAGAGGTCTGGACAGCGTGCCTGTGCCACGTGCACGTGGAGACGTTCCGGCACCCAGAGCAGCTCTGTCCAGCCTGACCCGCAGCCAGGACGGCAGAGCCCCTGGCCAGTCTCTGGAGGAAGCCTTTAGTGGTTGAGAGACAAATCTAGCAGAGGGAGGGTCGCACGAATGGGAAAGGTTGTAATAGAGGTGGTGATTCACTCAGAGCTGAGGTTTCTGACTTGGATTTTCCAAGCAAGCAGCACAGACAGAACAGAGAAACGGCAACTGGGCAGCCGGGCTGCGTGCCTGTGAAAGCTGGGGGGGCAGATCCCTACTGCACACTGGGAAAGATGGTTCAAGTCGCTCCTGGGATTAAAAATAAAACCTGAAATGCATGAGGCTGCCCAGCTACTGCCTCGCCATGTGGCAGAGTCAAAACCTTTTGCAGCAGCAGCACCAGCAGTGTGCTCTTTTCCATGGGCTCCCATTCAGGGAGCAGACACTAACAGCACAGGTCTCACTGCCCAAGCCAAGCTGCGCTTGCAGTGCAGGGTGGAAGAAATGGTGAGCAAACAGGCTATTATGATTATTTCTGAGCAGTGTGGCAGGCTGCTCACAGCAGTGCCCAGCTTCCCTTTTGGCTCTGCTGTCACACTGTATCCCCATGGGTGTAGGACAGGGTGAACAGGCTAGGGTCCTGGTTCCCTCCACAACACGCCCACCCTCCTGCAACAGGAGCCCCACAGTGACTGGCACCAGGAGCTGCAGTTGCATGAGTCTTCTTATCTGAAGCGCTTTCCAAAGTAAGGCGCTTCCTCACAGTACAGATGAAACACAGAGATAGGGAAATATCTTCTGGGGCTTCAATTATACCAATTACTCCTTTGATGATAGCTGGGGGGTGCAGTTACTTCTTAATGCAGCTGGACACAGACGAAAAATAAAAGCCCAAATGTGCCTCCAGAGGAACAATAGCAATAATGAGCGCTGAGCGAGCCACCCGCCACTGCCCCCCCCGCCAGGCACCCAGGCCTGGCTGGGGCTCCTCCCTCCCTCCACAGGCAACTCTTGCTCTGATGTCCAGCAGCCCCACACTCACAGCCCTTTCCGGCCAGCTGCCCGGCAAGGGGAAGCCACTGACCTTTTCGCATAGGTCCCCAGGGTGCAAAGCACGGGAGGAAATGACTTTTGCACCAAAGGGAAGCCTACAGCTGATACGAGGATGGCCAGAGGGGATGCAGTAACACTCCTTAGGAAGACTTTTGCAGATATTTTTGTAGGCCTTAAAATGGGATTTTGGAATGTAAATGTTATGCTTGATGAGGAAGAAACTTTAGCCTAATAAGGTAAAAGAAATGTCAAAGGAAGAAGCAACAAAGGAAGCGGTTATGGTGTTTACCTCTGGCAGCTGGAGCACAGACTGGCCCCGCTCCCGCTCCGGGAACTGCCAGGTAGCAACACCACACCAGGAGGAACCTCATCTGCCCACAGACTGAGTGCCAGTCAGATTCATCAGCCTGCCATCCTTCTGAGAATGTGCTTTGTATTAATGATCAGATGTCAGAAGAAAGGCTCTGCCCTGAGATGATGTTTCTTTGATGCTGAAGTCCTGTTCCCATTAAGATTCCCACCTGCAGCTGCAACAAGACCTTTGCTTCCTCATAACACACCCTCTGACACTCAGATGAGATTTATTATGAGATGGTCACCTGTTAATACTGCTTAATGTCCAAGCAATTACACAGTGTTAAGATTTGTCTCTTTCTGGTAGGTCATTTAGAAACAAAGTCTCCCTCCTATCTGTTTCTGTTAGGCAGCGTTAATCTTGCATTGTTTTCACTGATATGTGAGATTATATGTTAGACATGGCTCCTATCAACCACTGTCCATCAGGTCCTCTCAAACCCACACCTTTCCAGTGCTTGCTCTGCGGGACAGGCACTTGGATTCTGCTGGCTCCCAGACTGTACCTGGGGCTCAGCGAAAGTCCAAGCATACTGTGAATGAGCCCTGTCTCACTTGTCTGACAACTGAGGGAACAAAGGTGCAGGCAACCTTCACTTTCAAGAGAAAGGTTTGATGTGAATTCCTGGTTCGTAGAGGGCAATGCTGCTGCACTGAATCAGAGACCCTGAGAAACCTTCCACCACTCATGTCCCATGGAGAGCCCTGTGAGACCCAAACCCTCCAGTACAAATCTTTCTGCAAAGCTCCACTGTGCACACACAGAAAGGGAAAGCACAATACCACACAGCATCCACTCAGATGACCTGCCACAGTATAGAAGAAGGCAGCAAAGGGACAATGTCTCCAGCAGTTTGTGCAGCCCTTCCGGCACGAAGCACCTGCAGCTTGGGACCAGACCCTTCTGTCTCACAGGCACCGAAATGTGGCAGAAGCTCTCCAAAGCACACAGAGCTGTAGGCAACAACTTCACAGATGCAAAGGAAAAGCCAGGTGCCCATGGACGCTTCTGGCACTCTGACAGACCCGGCTTTGCTTGCCCAAGACCTTGGAGAGGCAGGGTCCCTCTGCCCAGCTCAGCACCTGCCCTACACACATTGCCCTGCCAATACGTATTGCACACTCTGCAGTCTGAGAACATAGGCCTATAAAGCTTTTATGACAATGAATTTGGGGCAACTGCATTAGCTATGATAAGGCTATACAGTTCAGCCTGTGCAAGCAATAATAAAACTTGATAGCAACCATCATTCTCATGAGCACTGCCAAGGCCTTGTTGTGTTCATTTATGCCCACATTAAGCCTTTCTCCACCTTCTCCCCTCTTTAAATGCAAATCCTGCAAAGTGCTAAACTCCTTGCATGCAGAGTGACTTCATGGAGAGTTGATGGTGCTCAGAGCCTTATTAGCCCAGGCTTTATCTGCAGGGGGTGATCAGATCCCCAGTGACATCAATCAGCACACCTTCGTTACAGTTAGAGGAGCTATGCTGATTTATGGTAGCTGAGGATTCAGCTCTAAGCTTTATATCCTTCAGTACATCATCAAACCCATGCTGAATGCTTTGTTCTCCACAGGACCCGTCCTACAGCCCCATAAATGGTTCCACAGTCCCTCTGTCCTTTCTGCAACCAGAGTCCCCCTCTCCATATATAACCTCTTTTTAATCAACAGGAGCAGCGTGTCTGGCAGGACTGCTGCATCAGGTCTGCTTTAGGAGACCCCGAGCTCCTTCACAGCTCAGACTACCCTGTAGCTGGCTGTGGGTTCCAGATGAAACACACAGGTTTATAAGTCTGCCGGGACCACGTTATTAACTCAGCCTTTTATGGTGCCCTTTGATGCTGTTAATTATTCTTTACTAGCTGCTAATTGTTTTTCCTGGACATATAGTTTCTGAGCTCCTTCTCAGGGGAAAAAGAAACGCAAACAAAACCAATACCCCTGATTACTAAGCCCAGCAGAACAAGCAGATCCAGCTCAAACAGCTCAGACACCCAAGCCCTCAGCCTCACATTGCCCAAGTCTAGGCCACCAGCCCTTGGGCTCCCCATGCCCTACCTCTGTCCAGCTACCCAACAGGAAATTGCTTTGCTCTCCCAGCATGGCTTAAAAGTGAAGCCACAACAACACGGAAAAAGAAAAACAAGCTGCCTTCTAACCAAAGTCAGACACAGGCTGAAAGCCAGTTAGCTCTTGCCTTCAGGTGATTTCAGGCTAAAACAACATGTTCAGTGCAGTGTATGCTTGTCCTGTGTGTCCGAAGAAGCACCTAACACAGGCAGAACCACACCTGCCCTGAAAGGCAATGACGCATGCAGCACCATGGAGGCTCAGGCTGATGCTTGTTTTCACACACAAGGGAGCACCATGCCCATACCCCTACACGAAAGCGGGAGGCGAGCACTATGTACTAGAGAAGAAGAGGAATGCTCTTACTTGCAGTCATGCTTTTCGATTTCAAAGTGAGGGTTGAAGTTGAGGATAATCTTCTGGTTGGGCTCAGGGGCGTAGATGACCCACTCGCAGTTTTGGTGGGAGGGGTAGTCATTAGGGTACCCTGGGGAGGTGATGTACCCGGCGTCCTTGGAGTTCAGGCGGCCCCCACACGGCTGAGCTGCAGAGACATGGAAGGGAATGAGGCATTAAAACAGGTCTGGGGCATTGGCTGCGTATGGCGGGTCCCTGAGAGCTGCTGCTGGCGGTGGTCTGATAAAGGTCTGACGTCAGGTTGGCACTCTAATATTTCAGTATCAATCTCTGGGCTAGGGAAAATTATTCTAAACAATAAACTTACTCCTTTCTCCTTCCACATCCTGCCACACTTACATACCACATTTCACACAGACCAGAAAATAGAAATAAATGCTCTTGTTTAGACAATTACAGAGCAATAAAGTAAGAGACAAACTGATATCAGATCATCTGGAGCTGCCTCATTTTATCCCTTTGTTTGCAAGTTGCTCCATGGTGCTCTCCCAGGGCCACCTCTAGAGACACCGAAGTTCAGACATGGATGGTACAGCTGCAGGGAGCTTTGCTGCTCCCAAGGAAAGGAATTGAGGCAGAGCAGGGCTGAGCAGCATGCCCATGGCTGGCTGCAGAGGGGAGGACAGCGTCCAGCCCTCCTGGCTCTGGCACGGAGTCCTTCCCCACTTGCTTCCCTCTCCCCCTACGGCACCCACAACTCCATCTCAGCAGACTGGACGCCTCCTCCTTCCCAAACCTTTCAGGCAATCCGAGCTGTTGGAATTGCAGACTCTGGTATTCAGCAGTGGTGGTTTTGTGGAGCTAGCCCACAAATGGCTGGCAACAATTACATGGTGAGCAGAGGAAGCACTCCCAGCTTTGGGTTAGAACAGGCCCTGGAGGGTGATTTCATCTTCAAAAAAAAAACATTTAATCTCATGAACGCTGCAAATCAAATTTATTATTGCATTACTTGCTGGGAGGAAAATCTGCATCACAGGGTCAATTGATAATGCACTACAAATCCCAACAAAGTCCCTTTCTCCACAGGGCCCCCATCGCATGCCTCCCCTCTGCCATCACCCTTTCCCAGCTGCCTCTGGATGATGGCACTGCCTCCTCCCACCCAGCAAAATGGGTGAAAGCCAGTCAAACCCTGCAGGCCCTCTGCAGAGCAGTCAGCCAGGGAAACAGAGTGGAGCCGGCACTGCTCTGATCCTGTGCCCTGATATGCTCTGCCCTCCCTGCCCATGAGTAGTGAGGTGAAACATAGGACACAAACCCTCATGCATGCCCATCCACTCTGGAGCCTCTGCAGTGAAAAGAGAGTCAGAAAGAGGCACCACAAAGGACGGGGCAAAGGTGAAGTTCTGTCCCCATCACTGGGCTGTGTCTGCCACAGGGCTGTCCCATAGCCTCCCCATCCCAACAGGGTGTGGGTGGCCTTTCCTTCAGACCAGACATACACATCTGGCAGTGCAAGGAGCAAAAGCAAGGCAGGACCCTTGGTGGAGATGCTTCCAGGAAAAAAGGCACTTTGAATAAACCGCCCCCTGCCTGCACGCACCCTGTGGAAGGTGTGACAGCTGCGTGGGAGCCACGGCAGCAGGAAGGTCCTCCCAGGTTCTGGCTGCCCTGCGGGAGCCAGGCTCCCTTCGCCATGAAAAAGCGCTGCCTCCATTTCCTCCATATTTTTCGTGCCCTCTAACACATTCATTCTTTAAAATAACTTTCTTCTCACACACCCAGAGGCATCTCTGCAGCCTTGCCTTTTTCTTAAAATAATCCTGTAAGAATCCTGAAAAATATGAGGGGAAAAAATTGCAATGCCACCACAGAGGAGCTGAGAATACCAAAAAACATCTGGTTTTGTTCCACAGGAGAGCTTGCTCGACACACAAACATTTACAAACCTAAGGCTTTGCACAAACCTCTTCTCTCAGCAAAGCATATTTGCCCACACACGTGTCTATGTGGGTTTGAGAGAGAAAGAGAGAGAGAGAGAAAGACTTTCACGTGGAAGGAAGAAATTCATGGACTTGTTGACATCAACGTACAAATAGACGTGTAATTCACACTTCACTCATGTACGCACTTTCACACCTTCTCCGAAAAATTCACACCTCGTTTGCACACATGTCCACCCCCTCCAGCAAAGAGAAATATTCAAGCTGCAGATTATTTTTCTTGGAAAGGGCAAAGTCTCGAAGCAATGAAAATACAGTCAATCCTTCCACACCTCGTCGTCCCCTCCCCGTCTCTCCTGCTTTCACACACATGCTACCCGCTAGGCTGATACCACCAACATCACCCATCGCTCAGAAGCTGCTAGCCCCTTCCTCGCGCCGGATACTACAAACACTCCACTGTGATTCAGCCAGTCGGAGGGGAACTGCAATGTGAACAAGGGGACCATGCTCCAGCTCACTCTGGCTCCTCCCTGGCAGATGCACTCAGTAACAGAGACCCAGACCTACCCTGATGTTAAAATCTCTCCCCTTGCCCTGTGAGGCCATCACAGCTCAGCAGGACCAAGCTAATGAAGTACACCGGGCTGATCCTGATTTCAGGTCAGCTCAGTGCTTGGGTGCCAGGCTGAAAGGGACCCGAGCACAGTGCTCTGTATCTGTGGTCTCTAGAGCAAAGTGAGACTACTGAGCAGACAGAAGCACCCACCACGCCTCTCAGGTGTTTAAATTCCACCAGGCAAATGTCACCATCTTTCTGCAGCCTTCCATTTGCAGGAAAGCCTCTCAGCCTCTCTCAGAGGAGCAGACTTTGCCCCTTCACTCACCCCCAAGAAGCTCCACATTAATGAAGCGGGCTACTTCAGCACAGGGCGGTCTTGTGCACACACAGCACTGCCTATGCAGTGGGCAATTGCATACCAGGGAAATGGGCTTCTTAGAGTTATCTGAAGAGGCAAAATGACTCTAATATCTTTGTAATTGTTCTGTTGGGCTTTTTTTTTTTTTTCCCCTATTGATTCACTGGTATCTAGCAGACAAACACCTGCAACAAAAAAATCTATCACTGCACCCGCTGACAGACAAAGGGTTTGTCTCAGCAGATGTGCCCAGCACTGACTTTCTCTATAAAAACAGGCCTGTTTTGCACTCAGCAGAGGTTAAAGCTTCTACATAAATCTGTCCTTTGAAACTGATGCATTGAATCAATGCAAAAATTTATTAAAAAAAAAAAAGAGTAGCATGGCTACTGCCCAGGCTGTATGCTCTAGAAGCAAGATGTGCTCCAAGGCTAATGGGCTCTGGCAGCTTTTGTCAGCCCTGAATTCGCTTAATAAAATTAAAATTGAATTCTGAAGTATCAGCCGAGGCTGCCAGGTGCGTGGGACATCCCACTGCTCAGTAAGCAGAGCGTGGGCTCCAAGAGCCAACTGCTGGGGCCCTCCCAGGCAACGTGGCACAGGGCCGGGAGGCTGTGCCACGGCCAGGCCTCGTGGCTGGGGGCTGGGAGGCTGTGGCTGTGGCACGGACAGGCCGCAGGCTCCACAGTGGATGCCACAGAGCTCAGCACTTCCTGGCAATGTGGCAGCAGGCAGGGGTCAGGACGGGAAATCCTCCGATGGCCTCTTTCCTTGCAGTCCACCAGGTGCCCTGGGTTATCCCTGCAGCCTGTTCCTTGCAGGAGGGCCCCACCAGAGGGCAACAAGCAAGTCATAGGGATGGGAAGGGAAGACCAGGAGATGCTCACAGGGAAGGACTCCCACAAACACTGTAGTGCACCATGGGCATTTCTGAGCATCCCCCAGGTGGGTGTCAGCAGCTGAGCTCCTCACCTCCTGCGTAAGGCAGACCCCAGTCTGCTGGAAACATCCTGGTTGGATGTGGCCTCCCGCTGCCCCCCCAGTCGCAGTGAGCAGTCAGCACTCAGGGGAGTCGAAAATAGCAGCCAAGCCCCAGGAACTTCCACCCACACTTGGGGCTTTTCAGCTCTGCAGCTCATCAGCGTACACTGAACCCTTCGGACGGGAGCAGAGAGTTCTCCCGCTTGAATTTCCTGCCGATTAAACCCCTCTGGATTTTCCTCACCCCAGGAGAGCTGGGCTCACTGTTATTGTTGGACCTGCAACACAGAGACTAAAGCCAACTCTGCCTGTAACAAAAATAATCATCACCACATAGGCCCATTTCACAACAAACACACATACTACAGCCTCTCAGAGCCTGCAGCGTGCGGCAGGGAACCATCGTGTGTTTTGATCCGCTGGGTTCAGTTTACTTTGGGGATATAACTCAGGGCTGTGTGCAAAACGCAAGGCGCTCCTGTTGCCACAGAAGCAGGCAGCAGCACCGGTGTCTGCTGCTCGGGAAGGGCAGTGAGGGGGCCCCACGCCGCCAGGACTTGCTGCCTGGCCTCCTGACTGGTTTCCCTGCCTTGCACAAGCCCCTCCACCCTGACTCCATGCTCTCATCCCACCACGGAAGATCTCTATGTCCTGGGATTCAGCACTGGGCAGGGGAGATTTGCCTGGCAATACCACAGCAGAATGCAGGTCCTGGCGTGGAGGACTGAGAGATCCCAAAGCTACTGAAGCTGGCACAAACATGTTCAGCAAACCCTGCTGGAGTCAAACAGCTCTTCAGGAAGCTAAGTTTTGCAAGGTCCATGTGCGTCCAAGTACTTTGCCAAAGCCCGGCACGGATGGAAGAAACAGATCCCTCCTGGCAGGAATTCGTTAGCACTAACGTCCATCCTGCCTCATAACCAGAGCTTCAACCCCAGGGGACGCTGCAGGCTGCCAGCACGGGCCCTAACCTACACCCACAGCACAGCTTACGTGAGGGGCGGGAGCACAAACGTGAGCTCTTGGATTTAAATGTACAGCTTAGCCATTGGCCAAGGAGAGACACAGTACAGAGGAAGCTAATAAGATTAGATTTTTTTATCCCCAGTAGCATAGATCATATTAGCAGGAGCATGTTTGCTTTGGATTGCGAGATAAAGCTTCAAAGGCTTCCTGAACGAATTAATGGACAAACACACCCAGACAACACAAAGCCCTTACACGCACAGCTCATCCCAGAGCGACACCCACATCCACATCTGGGGATTTCACATGACCAGGCAAAGCTCCTCTACCACCTCGTCCAGGGCCTTCATCACTTTAACTAAAATTTCCCTTAAAAGTAGGCTCACGGCAAGGCAGAATGTAAAGACTGCTTATGTGATCTGAACTAGGGTTTTGTTTGATTCAAAGCGTCTCAAGCCTGTCATGAGACAGGCTCATAAAAACACTGTCTGGGCTCAGGCAAGAAAGGAACGCGCCAATCCATCAGTTCAGGAATGCGGCCGTTTGACCACTTCCTAAGGCAACTGGGGAAGGATGCAATATATTCACTTTATAGTGCTGGACAGCAATGAGAGGGGAACTCCGGAAAGCTCAGCAAATGGAACATTTTAGCTGTGAGCCTTTGCAGAAAGAAATCACTTAAAATTATTTTTAAATAAGAAGGGAGTGTTGGAGGGAGGAAGAGAAGATCTGGAGATTTCTCATACCTGCACTTCCTGTGCCAGGTTAATCCACATACGAATTAAATGGAAATAGAGACCAGCTTGAGCTTCATTGTGGAAAACTAGAGGGCCAAATCCTGCATGCAAATCCAGGTAATTTGCTTTAAACCCACTGGAGTTCAGCTGATTTCCCCTGCAGTTCTAGATAACTGCTTTCCAGGGGCTGGCGTCGGTTTCTACCACTTGAGTCAGTGGCAACCTTGACCTTTAAATGTTGCTGGTTTTTTTCCTTTTTTTTTTTTTTTTTTTTCCTCTCTCCTGTTTCCCCAAACATTTGTACCTTGATGAGGTTTCATATCCTGGTTTTACATGGTGCCACCTCTGCTAACTTTGTTATTTGTCATCTTATATTACAGGCTAATGCAATTCCAATAGGGCAACTGGCTTAATAGTGTTAGTCTTTATATAGATGTGTGCACACAATTCTCCTGGCTTGCCCATGAATGTAATTGGTGGGTCTGAAATTACAACTCCTGGCTGCAGTAGTCATTCGAGAGGTGCATGAGCATGTGTGTGTGTGTGTGTGTGCATGCACAAGGAAGGGGATAATTACATATTGAACTTTCAGGATCCATGTGTGTTCCTCCTGCCTCTGTGTTACGTTCCCAAGGGTTTGAAATCACATGGAAACACACTGCCACCTCCCAGGAGCAGGTGGCAGCCTTGGGAGACCTTCAAGTGGTAGACTGGGTAGTTTCCAGGGAAGCCTCACCAGTATGCAGGCAGGGAAACAGAGGCTTGGAGGCTGGGGCAGAGGCAGAAATAAAGCAGAGGCTTCCTGCACAGCAGCCTGCCGCTTCACCTGTAGGCTACACCAGGAGATGCTATGAGGAGAAACGATTCACTGAGCCACCCTTGCGAATGCTATCAAAACCAGACTGGTTTGATGAAAAGTAGGAAAAGTGAGAGACATTTCTAACTCCACACATTAAAGAAATTCACCTAGGATTCCTCTCTAAAGAGCTTCAGGCTTGATGTGAGATGTTCAGTGCCTCTGAAATACTAATTAGCATTGTTATTATTACAATTTCAAGAAACCAAAAGTGCATCTCATCTCTCACAGCCCCTTGTGATCTCCCAGCTTCCTCACACCTTTCGAGCCCATCTGTCGTGGTCCATTCTTCACAAAACCAAAGATCCTGGCTTTCCCCAACAGTTTACTTCTGCCTCTCTCCAAGGCTGCTGGCAGAGCCTCCCTGAATCCTCTACACCCCCAGCACAGAACTCTCTCCCCAAGTTGCCATCAGAGCTGCAGATCAAAACCCCGTGCCTTGGCTGTGTGGCCCCATGGTTGGGACGAGATGGGACGGAATGGGGTAGGATAGGAAGCAGCTCCTCAGGATCCACTTGGGGAANCGCGGTCCATTCTTCACAAAACCAAAGATCCTGGCTTTCCCCAACAGTTTACTTCTGCCTCTCTCCAAGGCTGCTGGCAGAGCCTCCCTGAATCCTCTACACCCCCAGCACAGAACTCTCTCCCCAAGTTGCCATCAGAGCTGCAGATCAAAACCCCGTGCCTTGGCTGTGTGGCCCCATGGTTGGGACGAGATGGGACGGAATGGGGTAGGATAGGAAGCAGCTCCTCAGGATCCACTTGGGGAAAAGCCCCAAAGCAGCTCTCACTGTGCATGCTGCTGAGCAGCAGCAGCTTCAGCTTTTACAACAATTTGCTAAAATCCAGCCACTGAGGAAAGCAGGAGTACATGGAGTGTGCATGAGGGAGAAAGTTGTAGAGAGTGCCTGGGCGTGTGAGGACAGCACAAGGGCAGAGCTGGATGTAGAAGCATGCATGGCAGGCAGCAAGGCTGCGGGGACCGGAGGGGTTGTGCATGTAAAAGGAACAGACTTGGGTGCTGGCGAAGAGAGGGGAGAAACCAAGGAGACTGTGCATTTGTGTCTGCATACTCAATGGGTCAGGGGCTTCCTTCCTCCTTCCCTCTCCCCACAGGCATCTCTCAAAAGCTGTCTCTTTCAGAAAACATGCAGCAGGAAAGGACGACATCCTTTCCTTCACCATCTTCCTAGGAGGGTGATGCAGAAAAGCAGGCATTCAAGCCTCAGGCCGACAGTACTTCACAGCCAGGGGTGACCCACCACAACAGCTGGGGCAGATGCCTTGCCATTGTCTCACATGCACAAGGAGAAACCAGGGAAGGTTTCAAAGACATGGAGCCCAGCAATGCACCTCTGGGGCCCATTTTCTTTGGCTTATCAAGTATGAAGAAAGGGTGAGAGACATTCAGACAAAAAGTCTCTGCAGACATCCATCGCTGCTAGCAACACTTCTAGCTATTCTGCATGCCAACTCCCCGCAGCTGGGCTTCCTGCCTCCTCCCTCAGTCTGTACCCCTTTCCCCAGCTGTTTGGGAAGAGGCAGTTCCACCAGCGCTGTGGCTGGGGCTCTGGCCCGTAGTGTTACCCCAGCATCCCCCCCTGTGCCATCCAAGTGCACGACTGGCACTTGGAAAGGCTTGCAGATCTGAGTTGTGATTTCGAGCGTTTGGCCCTGTGCCTGCTGACCTTGTCCTAACAAGCCTCCCCTCTCGTCTGTGCTTGCGCCTTTTCACTGCGCAGGCATCAAGCCTGGCTCCGGATCCGGCCTTCTGAGACTGCAGTTTGGCTCAGGCAGGGAGAAGGCTGACCCTTTGATTCAGAGTATGATTAAAACCATGCTACTGTAGCGTGAAGCTGTGTGCAACACTGCTAGCAACAGCCCTGATTTATGTTGTTGCTAGTATTGCGGTTTCCACCAGGGTGTAGACAGGGATTTCGAAAATAGCCCAGCTACCTCTTTGTCTGTGTGTGTATTATAATTAGAAATGTGTCAAAGGGCCGTTACAGAGTAAGGATAGAGCTGGAAACGTTCACACCCGCTTCTGTCCCCACTTCCATGCCGGCACGGTCAGCCCCAGCCTGGGTGTGTGCAGGCACATCAGCTTCCCACACTTCCCGGATCAGACAACTGTACTGCCGAGACCCGTGGGGACGCGGTGCTGGTGACTTCACTGCACAACAGAGAGCAAGTTTAGCAGCTTCCAGTTTGCTCTCAGGCTGCGGCAGTGTGCCCCCACCACCAAAGCTAACTGCCGACTTCTATTTCGATTTCAGAAAGGATCATGGGTCTCAGATATAGACGATTTATTTTTCCTAGCACAGCTGGTCTGTCAGAGGTCATATAATTTGGCAGCAATCCCAGTGCTTAAAAATTAATTTTTCCTTATTAATACAACTGGGGGTCCCACAGGATAGGATCCCAGCCTTATCTGAACCTGACAGCTTCCTAAACCCCATGAAGGATGCTTTCTCCTCTCGGGCTATCTGCAATACAAGGCCACCACGTCCTGGAGCCTGGTGGCACTGGAGGTTTCTGTTCGGAAACCAACCCACCTGCCCAGTGGCATGCTGCTGGGACAGTGCTACCTTATTGTCTGGCAGAATGAAATGCGTTCTCATTCTAACCTGCAGAGCAGAGCCATGCAAGTACCAAATGCAGGGTAAATACTGGGAGGTTGTGAGCGGGGAGTGTCCCCATGAGGCCCTGGGACCCGTGTGTCTGCCTGTCACTCCAGGCACCACACAAAGAGATTCTGCTGCAGCAGGAAAGTTAGGAAAACAAAATCCAGCATCCTAACTCGGGTCAGAGCCCCCCACCAAGCTTGTATCAGTTCTTTTCAGTGATGTTCCTGACAACTGTCTGCTTCCTAGGCTAAAAAAGCTTTTGTTTCCCACAGGAGCTGAGTTAACAGCACAACGGGCAAAAGGCGTTACAGCAAGCACTTGCGTGGGTGTGTGTGCGTGTTTGTATGTGAGCGGCTGTGCGCCTGCTTGGCAGCAATTTGTTTTGGTCCCCTCCCCACCTTACTACATCTCTTAAGTCATTACTAAAAATATCAGCTTTAAAGCAAACTATTTGGAAGGCTTCAGGGGTGAGATTTGCTTCGAGCAGCATAAACATCGTCTGAGTGGCTCAGCACTTGGGTCACTCAAACCTGTTACTTTATTACTTGATTGCTTTTTACTGGAAGATGAAAAACACACAGCCATCCAGCCTCCAGATTTATCTTCCAGGGTCTCCCACCCACTACCCTCCATGGTTATCTCAGGGTTTGCTTGGCTACCTACAAATTGGCAGCTGCACTGTTTATCTCTTACTGTAGAAATATTACACGAGGGTTTTTTCCATGTGGATTATCATATTATTGTCTATTAAAATCCTCTCCCCTCTCTATTAACCTCCCTCAGGGAGCCTTAAGAGGGACTTTAGTAATGGGGGAAGGCTTTCAGATACACCAGACTGGAACATAAATCAATCTACCTCAGGCATGCTTTCTTACCAGGCTGGCGCATTTACTGGGGCTGCGCTCAGTCCAGTGGGGGTTCACATCCCGTTACCCCACACCTTTGCCCGCTGGGCTCGTGACGGAGCCATCTGACCAGGTTTGTGGTACCACAACAGTGCTTGCAAAGAGCTGCTGGTGTCAGCTGCAGGGAGACAACTTCCTTGCTGGCTCAAACACCATGTGATGCTCTGCTTAGCCGGGAAACCCTGCATTCAAATAAACATTTCTTACAGCGGCTGAACGGCCTCAGCGACATGGCCAGCTTGCACAATACATCCTGGTGAGAAGTCCCAATCCTGAGCCCAGTGGAGGACGGGAGGAGGTGGACACACAGCACACACAGGCATGCACTCAGGCTCAGCAGCCGCAAGGATCCAGCCAGAGCTGGCCATGCATCCCCGGGAGCAAGCCTCAGGTTACCGCCCCAGCACAACATCCACTCCAGGAGAGCAGACAGCGACTCCTACACGGGGACCAGCTGAAAGGGTGGCTTCCCTCAGCAGGGGCTCCCAAGACTCTGCCCTTTCTCTTTACCCCATCAAGTGCTTATTCATTTAGTTTCTCATTTGAACAAAAGACGTAATTTTTTTCTCTTTCCTTTATAACCATACAGAAGGAGGCGACGCCAGCCAGCAACTGAGTGTACACGGTGCGAGTGCCGGGAATATCTGTGCCTCGCTGCTGCAAAACAGGGACTTTCTCAGCCAGCAGTGCCTCTCTCACTTCCCTTTCCAAGGGGGTGGCCATGCGGCTCGGGGCAGGGCTAAGACAGGGTCCCCCGTCAGCCGCCCCTCGCCACCTAACGCTGCCTGGGTCGCACCGTGAGCAGGGACTGGGCACGTCCTGCGGGTCCGGCTGGCGGAGGGAAACCCAGAGCTCGGCAGCTGCCGACTTGGCACCGCTGTCCTGCCAGGCAGCGCCTGCAATGCTGACCGCAGACCGAGCCCCGGGAGAGGCCGGGGAAGGCACATCCTTCCCCCTGCAGAGCCTCCTCAAGCAGGGACCTCCAGCAGCCAGACCCAAACCCAGGGAGCGCGGAGCACAGGGCCCAGCTGGAGCACCCCAAGCCTCGGGACTTCACCCTTGCGCCTGCTGGCAGCCCAGCCGGCTCCGAGCGCACGCCAGAGCAGCAACACGCTTTTGCCCCCGGGTCCCGGGACTCGCCCAGCACCCGCGGGCAGCCTGGCCGGGGCCGGGTGTTCCCACCGCAAGCTTCGCCTGCCGCCAGCGCGCCCTGCCGCACGGTTCTCGCTGCCAACCTAAAGTTTCCCGAGGCTGCAACGGGCTGCGGTGCCCGGGCTGCAGCTGCTCCCTGCCTCTTGCTTTCCCTCCGCAGAAAGCAGCGCGCAACTTTGCAACCTGGCTCTGTCCCCTCGTCCCTTCGCACCAGGCGACTGCGGGCGACGGGCACCGGACTCGCCCCAGCCTCGCAGCTGTGCGACGAACGCTGCCCTGGCACCCAAAGTTGTGCTGCGCTGCCCGCGGGTCCCTCGCCCACGCCCCGGGAAGGCTTACCTGTCTCCGCCGCGCTTCCAGAGCCGAGCAAGCACAGCCCTAGAAATCCCCACGCCAGAAGAAACGTATCCATCCTTCGCGTGGAATCAATAACAACAAAAACCCACAAAAAGGCTCCGGGGCCGGGCTTCGCCTCACTGCCCCGGGCGCCCAGCGTGGGCGCCCCACGGGCGAGCGGCTC
>VXAV01001227.1:210309-238699 GCA_013399715.1 Alectura lathami
CGGGAGCGCAGAGCACCGGCCGGCGCGGGGCTCGCTGCTGACGGCGGCCGAGCGGTGCGGTGCTGCGAGCGACACGCGAACCTGCCCTGGAGCGCTCCGCTGCTGGCGGTCACGCTCCCAAGCAGCTTCTCCAAGGCGCTCTTTAAAACCCGACCTGAGAGCAGCGTTCGCAGCCACCTGGAGGGCGCTCGAAGTTTGCTCGCCTTTTCCCCTGAGCAGGTGCAGAGCCCCTGCCGGGGCCAGGACCTCACCTCGCCTTTGAGCTTAAATCTACAGAGCCGGTACCTGGCAGACAGGCTAAGGCACATCTTCAGCCCGTCTGAGAGGGGGAAATTCAAAGCGCAGTAGTGGAACAAGCCCTAGAGCCCTGAACCAAAAAGCTACTTTAAAAACATTATTTACCTTGTTAATCAGTCCCTAGCTTGTTGATCGTCACTTCCAGATTTACAGTAGACAAAGGGATTAAAACTACATTGAAAGCTCAGTTTTTTAAAGTTAGTAATTAGTGAAGAGACACCGGCATGTGGCAGGAACGAAATACATCACTGTGTGGGTGAAAGTACGAACGTTTTGCTGCTCTTCGCTTCGGGTGATGAGACTAATTATTTTGTACTCTGCTGTCTATCAGCTATGGGTGGCAGCACGTCAATGGCATCACGATGCCAACCTGTCTGAGCACACAGTGAGACTGCACCGAGTTCCTCCGGGGCCAGAGAAAGTTCACTGACAGCAGCAGATTTGGCCTGCTGGGCAGAGCTGGTATCTCAGCCATCGCCCAAGGGCCACAGCACCCCTATTACTTCTGTGTGTTCTGGTACCTTATTCTGCATCTTCTGGGGCTCAAACGTGCTCCAACACCTGTTGAAGTCAATGTAAAGCCAGTGGCAACTGAGTCTACTGCCTTACTTATTGTATTTTGGTGTGGAATTATGCAACTATTATTTACTACTTGCTTATAGTCAGAGTACTACCGAGATAGCAGAGTGTGATTTCTGTGTGTATAAATAGCCCTCGCGAACCATAACACAGATATCGGAGTGCAATACAAACCCACAGCATGAATCATTCCTCCCCTGAGACGTGCATGGAAAAGGAAGATGCTGCCAAGCCCTAATCCGAGATGGCCCCATCTAACACACCACAGGGTGCAGGGGCCATCTTCCTCCAGCTGTGCTCAGCCATCTCCCCTGGTTAAGGTCAACAGCAGAGTGCAAACATGGCCCGGAACTGGGATCAGCTGTGATCTGCCACTGAGTGAAGAAGAGAAGATAACTTTAGGAGAGAACATGGCAATGGGAAATGAAGGTACCTGCGACTCCCAGAGGTTCCTCTCAGCTGCTTCTCAACAGCTCTCCATAAATCCAGCCATGTGCTTAGTGTCAGATCTCAAGTCTCTTCTCAATGTCCTGCTGTCAGGAAAGGAAAGGCACAATTAAAATAGCAGACAGGGCTCCTGCAGCCTCCATCACTGCAGGCGTTCAGGACAGGTTGACAACCAAGCTGGTAACACCTGCTAGTCCAGCTCAGGTACAAAAGGTTCAAAAAGTACTTCTCTGGGAAGCAGGTAAGACTCGGATCTCCTCTGAGGTTTGAAGGAACTGCGCATAATGTGAAGCTATGCACCCTGTACTTACCGCTGCCTGTTTCCAGGGCAGCTGCTGCCACGAGCAGCCCAAGCAGGGCAGGACCTCGTCAGCTCCCCATGCCTCTGAAGGCTGCTTCTGCCCAAGGGCTGGAGCTCTGCCTGCCGTGGCTCTCCAGCCTGTCCTCCCGTGGGTATTTAAAACTTGCCAAGCCCATCAGGAACGGCTGTGCTTTTCCATACCTGTATGTCAGAACCATCCACAAAACCTCTCCGAAAATGAGACAGTATGTAACATCATGGCGCTGTAATATTTATTGTGCCTTCTGCATTAAATTTGGTGGAAGGAATTTTGCAGCCCAAGCGTTAGTCAGAGCGGTGATGCAGTTAAACTTCTCCCATCTCTCCCCCCCCCTCCAGCAGAAAGCCTTCGCCTCCGCACACAGCACACCGTTTAGCTCCCTGCTGCCGACCCAAGGGCCTGCATACCTAGGGTTTTCCCTGGCACTCTCCAGCTCTTCCCTTCCCTCTAATTGCAGCTCCTTTTCAACATTGATTATGCAGACTCGCTTATTTTCACTCACAGCTTCCTCTTTCTAAATGAGTCCTTCTCACCCCATGAACTGGCCATCGGGAGGTGTCTGTAAGGCAGGAAACCCCCAGCTTTTCCTTACAGCCTTTCTCAACTTGATTCAAAAGAAAATAAAAACCCAACACGTCATGTATTCCTGTAACCTCCTCTGGGCTCCAGAGTAGCTGGACAAACAGGGTCTCTCCCCCAGTCTCATGTCAAAACACACTATTTCCAATGCAGAACTTGACAGCCTTCCAGAAATAACAACATGGCAGGACAGAAACAGGGTTAGGAATGACAGCGGGGAAAAATGATACCCGGCCTAGATAAAACCACAAGTATTGTCAGCCAGCAGGAGAGCAGGGGCTGGAGTGCTTTTGGCAGGATACCCAGGAAGGGGAGCGTGGGGCAGCCACGCGGTTGTCTCCCTGACCCCTCGTGGGAGCAAGGCAGGCTGCAGTTCTCCTCCTGCACAGAGTGCTTGGAGATTCTCAGCTAGAAAGCTCTAAGTGCACCGTATAAAATGTTTTTATTAGTCTATCAGGTGCATGATTACAAGGTCTCATTTTATAGCCACAAATAGCCAATAATTACCTTAGCATCCCATTAGCCTTAGTGTTCAGCCAGACTACTCACTTGGGAATTTGTCCATATTCCAAAAGCATGCCAACAACCCAACTCGGAAAAAGCAGTTGGGGATGTTACAGTCAAGTCCATAAACTTCCAGTGTAGAGGTGGCTTAATCAGCAAGTTTCCCAGTTAATTTTTCATGGGGACACCACGGCTGCTACTTTGTGGTCAAAACCAGTGTCTAGAGGGTGAGCCCAGAGGCTGCCCCAGACTGCTCGCCTCCTAACACACCCCCCACATCTCTCCAAGCTTGTCAGTGGTGGCAGGGAGCTGCTCTCTGCCCCTGCCCCTCGTGTCCACAGGTGTGCCACACCAGTGCTGCTGCTGTGTATGGAAAAACAGAGAAAAAGGGAGAGAAGAGCAGAGGAGGGAGGTGGCAAAAGAAACAAAGAGCCAGAACAAGGGGAGGGGGTAAAATTAATAAATTGAAGAAAACAGGGAAGAGACTAGAGGAAGCAAATTAATGGAGTTAAAATCCATCATTCGATTAGCGCAGAGGGGGAGCGATTCCTCACGGCTGGGAGGTGCTGGGAGCCTGCTCCCCACTGCCTGCTGGGGGGGTCGGCGGTGCTGGCCAGGGAGGAAAGCCCCTACATCTCCTGAGTTAATAAAAAAAAGCTTTCAGACTTCAGCAGGCTGACTAAATTAGGCTGAATATAAAGGTGCTGTATTATTTTTCAATACGGCAGCAGTATGAAAAGAGGGAATGGGTTTCTTTTGAAGCAGCTGCTGTGTAATCCAGGGCTTTCAGGTGTACTTCAACCAAACGCTCTCCTGGTTTCAGCAGGTTAACTTCATTAAAGGCTCCATCTACCACTTTATTGTTCACTGAAATCCTACTGGGTGGGTACATTAGGCAGAAATAAGCCCCGCAAGATGATTGCATGCTGTTGTTTGGTGCAGTGAATGCAGGAGGGGAGGGGGTGACACCGTAACCCAGGCTGGAGAGGAGAGATCCCAGCCCACTGTAACACACCAACAGGCCTGGCCCTTGAGTGACAGCCGCAGAAGCCATCTCCACAAACGACCCGTCTGGTTCCTTCTGTGTTCCAATCTTCTGTTCTCCATGCAGCCCCTGGTGCCAAAGGCTCCTTGTACAAAGGACGGCTTTGCTGCAGATGCTGGTGGGTTTTCCTTCTGGCCTCAGCAATTCCCTTATGGACAGGCATCCGACAATGCCCAGGGATGGACTGCACGTGGCAATGTGCTGGGAAGACAAGGGACTGAGTTAAAGCTGCCGCAGCAGCAGCCTGGCACAGCCCCTAGTTCACAAGGAGGGTGCTGAGTCCTCCACAGCTTCTCCTTTCTAGCAGAAAGGAGACTGTGGAGCCATCTGTCTTTCCGCCAGGCCCTAGTAATTCTCTTGGCTTTGCTATTGAGGGCTTTGAATTGGGCTTAGGTTTCTTACCCCGTTGAAACTGTGGTTAAGGCTCACAAAGAATCAAATGATCTCTTGCTAGCGTGAGGCGACCCAAGCTCTGCACGTTAATCTGGTAGAAGCACCCAAAATGACCCACCATCCGTGGTTTCTGCAGGTCCCTGCCCACAGAGCAGCATCTGGCCAGCTTCACGCTGGAGAAGCTCCATTTTGACCATGCTCCAGGCAGGGTCAACAGTAAGTTTTCAACAGACTGAATTAGAGGGGCATACTTGTGGGCCCCTACCCAGTTAGAGTCACAAACCAAGGGCTTCATTTAAAGTCTGCTGAAGCTGGTGGGAGCTCATCCATCACCTTCACTGATGTCTGGATGCGACCCAAGAGGCTGAGCCCTGCAAAGCCAGCATGATGCCTGTAACTGTAAGTGCTGCCATCGACTTCCGCTGGGCTGGCTTCCACGGTGCGCTGTGCTCTGCGGTAAGTGCTTACAGCGCTGTGTGCTCAGCATTGTAAAGGGCCACACCAGCAATCTTGTTAAAACACCACCTTAAAAATACACACATTCTTAAACCAGCAAGTCATTTCGACTCCCCCTTGCCTGAGACTTGGCAAAGAAATTCTTAGGCCAGAAGCAATTTCTTTTTCCTTATAAACAAAATGCCATTACCATGCTTTGGCTCTTGGCTTGATAGATACTGGCAAGAAAATGTGTGTGTGTATTTTAAAGGGCTTTCTCCTTTGCTTATCATGCTTTAGCTTTTGACCTCTCCTCTTCCCCCGTGCCCAGGCACATTCCAGTGCTGGCTCCCGTGGCAGTACATTGCAGAGCCCCCCCAGTGCCTGGGCTGGACTCTGCCTCCAGCAGAGAGCACATACTTTTGGAGTACTATCATGGGAGGAAGCTTTGAGCTATGCAAGGTTGTCTTTCCCTTGTAATCTTTTATTTTCTTTGATGTTCATTTTAAAATAAATTATTGTGCCTTATTTGTATTATGGTACCTGGCTCAGCAAGGACTGGGACGCCTCTGCTGTCCAAACATAGAGTCAAAGACAGTTCTTCCCTCAAACAGTTTACAATCTGAAGAGACAAAGCAGATGAAAACCAAGAGCCAGATACAATGTGGATGACAAGTCTGTGGATTACTTTTGCATTTAGCCTAGTTGTAAACTATTGAAGGAGGGATTGCCATTAGACTATGCCTGTGCAATATCAGAGGTGGGAACTTCCTTCTGATGCTGCTGGATCCCGGCTGTTTGGAGATGGGTTTTCAACACAGAGCGCTTAGGTGAGGACGCCCCAGAAAGTACTAACGGAGCTGCTGCTTTTCACCTGCCACCACCAAGCATGTTTCAGTGACACAAAAAAGCAACCCACACCAGAAAAAGGCATATACGCTGAGAATAAAGGACAGATGAGGACAGGAAAGAGAACAGATCTAGTGGATTCCAGCTGATAGCTACAAGAAAGGCTGAGGTATGTTTTCATCATAGACAAACGTTCCTGCGTTTTGGGAACATTTCAAAGCACGTTTGGCACAGAACTTTTGTACATGTTTACCTACCAAAACATTCCACAGTGACGGCTACCATCTTGCTGGTGGCAGCTCTGCTGGGTGCAGCAGGTGGAAGATTGTCTTTGTAATCCTCCCTTTGACACACATGCACACCTGAAAGCAAGACTCTCTGTTTATGTCATTTCCTAGACAAGAATAACCACCCAGTCATTCTGGGGACAGGGCTACTTCCTTCCCATTGCAGCATAGCTCCTTTTCCCCGAGAGGTTTCTTCCTTCTCTCCTCAGGATCCTGCACATGGACCCCACTGATCTTCAGTAAAATGTCTTGTGAAAATCAACAGTGCTAAGCCTGCTTCACAGTCAAGAGGATGGCACAGCAGGGCTGCTGAGAGGCACTGAGGGCCATGCCTCAAGTAACTACACTGGCTGGTCCTCGGGGGAATCGGGACCTACAGAACGATAACCAGGAAGCTGCCAATTGTCCGGGCAGCTTGTACCACAGGGCAGCATTTTCACTCTTGTGCTAAGCTGCCTTCATAGGACTTTAGGAGAACATGGGCCTCCTCAGATTCAGGCTATTCTCAAAACTTAAACTTAGGGCTTAGCACTGAGAATCTGCCGAAGTAAAGAGATGCCTAAAATAACAACTACCAGGCTCCAGGAAATGAGGGGTGATTCTGTGGCCATCCAGCTGCAGCTTAGGAGAATCAGTAGGGTCTTCTTGTCTTCCTGAACTGGACAAGTGATCCAGGCCCCAACCGAACGTCAGCCTGTGGGCAGTACCGGATGTGTACGGCACCGCCTTTCATTCCCACATTAGGAGATGGGACTGCAAGTATCTTTTCTCTCCGACTCCTTCTCTGACTTCTCTACTCGATTATGAACTCCTGAATGGTCTCTCTCCCAGTGTAGCGCAGTAAGTCCAGTGGCTACTGTAATACAAACAATACTCAGTTACAGGTTTTTCTTTATCCTCCTCAGTGTGCTACATCTATCAGCATCAACCGTGAGCCCAGCACAGTCAGGCTTTCCCTTGCTCTCAGCACCTCAGAGCATCTGAGTTCGTGAATCTCTGTATTAATAATACATTGTGCAAAGTTGGTACAGAGCTCAAAGTTTTCCGTGTGTGTGCTGGAGTTTGATTGTAACTGTGGGTATCATTATCATCAAAGAGACTGAGGAATGGCAGCTTTTAGTTAAACAAATGGAAAGCTGTATTTAGTCTCTTTTGCCACATTGTGATAGGGAAGAATAAAGGCTTTTAAATATATTTTACAGCTGCTGTTTCTTAGGTTTTTCTGCCTTACAATAGTCTCTGTGGTTCTGACTGGGAAGTTGTTGCAAAAGCTTTTTGTTTTTAAGCCTCCTATTGAAATAATACATATTAATTGCCTCATTCCTGAGTTTTCTGTTGTGGTGGAAATTTCAGATGGGGGGTGGATGGATGAGTTGTAAACCACCAACAGCTGAGAGGGGGTGCACAGTAAGCAGGGAACGAGGGAAAAGCAAAGTCTCCCTGGAAAGTGAGGAGACAATTGGCAGAGGAGCACAGGGGCCTTTGTGGGGAGGCAGAGGCAGAAGGGGGTGGGGGTGGGGAGTGCTCAATGAGGAGGCCAGGTGGGAGCAGGGACAATGCCAGAAAGGAGCAGCATGAGAGTACACTCTTTGAAGGGACAAAAAAGAGCGGGATTCACTATGCTGCGGCCACCGAAAATGAATATCAATGAAGCAATTAGCTCTGTGAGCAACAGGGCAAATGAGCCCTGCTTTCCTAGGGGTGTGTGGTGTGTGGCTGGATCCACTGCTCTATAGTGAAGGTTGAGCTCAGGTTTTTCCTGTTGTGATAGCACTAACGTGGTCTCTGTCCTCTGTCCCCAGCTGTTTTCCCAAACCTTTTAGGAGATGTATATTTCTGATGAAATTGCCCAAATGTTCAAAAGTTACTGTGGCAGCAAGAAAGAAATATATAACCATACAGAAGCATCTTTTCCTTATACTGAAGATGGAAGGGTGTATGTATAGCATAAGGAATGCTTGCCAACACAGTGCAAACTGGAAATGCTACAGGTGACTGCATATACCATAGTGACTGCAAATACCTTCATTTTATACGATGTGACACAGAGTCATCAGAGCCACTCAGAGCAGAGCAGAGGCCCCTGGGCTCCTCAGCCATCTTGTGCTACCAGCACTCACCTCTGTCCTTTGTGCTATAAGAAAACATTTCGGCCTCCTTCCTCTGCTGGAGCTGAAAAATAGAGGGAGTGGCTTTCTCTCTTCCAGGTGCTCTAACACATTCAGACTGCAGGTACCCAGCGAAGGCAACAGGAACTCCTGCCTCCTCTCAGCTCAGTCCCACAGCATGGCCACAGGTCCTACATGTGCCAGGCTCTGGGTGGCCATCACCCAGATGAGACCTGTTCCAGTGCTGACACCAAACAGGTGAGCAGCAAAGCAGCACCATCTGTTAAACACATGAAAGGTGAATTGACTGGAGTTCAAGCCAAGTATTGAAACGTAGCTCTGAATCCGAAAGCTTTGTTCCAGAGAAACAAAGTCCCACTTTAAAGCAGGTCCAAAAAACCCCATCCTGCTTCCACTGAAGTCAGTGGCACAATTCCCACTGGTTTAACCAGGAACAGGATCGGGCCACTTCCAGACAGATTTACAGCCAACATATGCTGTAACGCTTGCATACTGCATGCACTTACTTCTATTTCCAGCCATGTTTTAAAAAATTATAGCAAATGCCTATGGATTTGTGCGTATGAGTTATTGTGCTGCTAATGAGAGGAAGAATTACCCGAACATGGTTTAGATGGTCATCTGTTGCCAGCACAGATGAAATTGCTGGGTCATTCACTGGCTTCGTATCGCTGTTCATCCCATTAGCATTTCCATTAGAATTATTGCAAAATATAACTCAATTTATTTCTCTCTCTCTTTTTTTTTTTTTTTCTTGGCGGATGTGGGGAGGGACTCAGCCTGGTTTTGCAATTAGATTTGCTAAGGAATTGGAAGTGAAGTTCTGGCCAGACTTTTGCACCCTCTGCAGCCACTGAGGGGACATTCCTCCAGCAGGGCTGCTGCTCCTGAACTGGGGAACAGAGGAAAGAGTTCCACAAAAGGAAACACACTGCAATGACTTCTTGCAGCTGAAGGCCTCTAGACATCATGTGTGTATGCTCATGCACTAGAAAGCTTTGGCTAATTCACTCCCCCATGCTCCTTTCTTTGGGCAGCTGAGTCCATCCCTCTTAAATGTTAAGTTTGCAGTCTAAAGCCCACAAAGATCTTGTTTTTCAAAAGTGCCGTGGAGCCCCAGCAACCAGTGAGTTCTCCAGAAGCTGCTGTCTGCCGGTTCCTTCGGTAACCAGGCCCCATGTTCTTTGCAGCTATTGTTACACAAAAAAGAAGAAAATCATCTCATGGCTGAAGACTCCCTCCCCTCACTCCTCCCACTTGGAAAAAAAACCCATCCATTGTTTTCCTGTAATTGATCAAGCATAAACATTCAGCTCTACAGTTTTACGACTAATCACTCTACTTTTAAGACACGTGCTCGCAGCTATGCAAGGCACCAGCTGCTGTCATTCCAATGGATATTAATTTATATTGTCTCCCGCTCCCGTCCTCCCTGCACCGACACACAAAGGGAGCGGGGTGGCAGCGGGCGCTTTATATGAAGACATCTGTTTGAAAGGAAGACAGAGCTGTGCTGCTGAGATTGCACCTGGACTTTCACTGAGAAATCAGGCACACCAGTTGCTTCCTGGCACTCCAGGCTTTGTTATACGCAGGCATTTTTGACTGCCGCTATTTATTTATTTACCTCACTCCAAGGGAAACGAAATGTCAGGACAGAGGGAGGGAGGCAGGTTTCAGGGTGAGGCAGAGCTGGTTGAAATAAAATAACAGGCAAGCAATATGGGAAGAGGGGTGGGGAAGGGGAAAGCAGGCACCTCTGATTTTAACCCCGAAAAGGTTCTCTGGAGGAGAGGCAAATGGCTGGCAAAGCTCAGCTCCTCTCTGGAGCTGCTGGCCACTGACTGGGCTCACAGGCAGGATGAACCCAGCCACTGCAGCCTCGGGAGGAGGTGGTGGAGAAGATGACTTGTTGGTTGTCCCTCTGTGAGATCCCACAAAGAAAGAGTGTGCGCCTGATGGCCCACGCCTGTGACTCACGCTGCAGTGTTTGTGCAACAGGAACAGACAAATTTGGATCCCCCCGCCTCCAGCCAGCTCTCAATAACCAAGGTTAAAAGCACCCAATTTTGCGAGCTCTCCCCATCCATGGTGTTATGGCCACGACCCTGAGCACAGTGGGTGCACAGGTGGGCTACAGGCCTCCTCTGGGACTGCTGCAGGCCACTTCTCCAGCAGCCAGCACCCCTGGGGGAAATCCTGTGCACGGGAATGTGCAGGGACAAAGGCACTCAGGTAGCGCAGCCTGCTCTGCTGAAGTGTTCAGATACCATCTCCCAGATAAAACAAAGCTGGGGGCTTGGCTACAGGGATATGAAAGATTTCTTTCTCCTAAGAGAAGGGCTGCTTCCAGTCCCTTCGTATTCGCTAATCAAATACCAATGTGACTGGGGTCACGTTACATTATGGCTGTCAGCTCAAAGTGCATACTATATTTTTCATGTCCTATCCCGGTCTGTTGTGTTGTGCTGCCGTTTCACTCCCAGAGGCAGTACTAGAAGACTTTTCCTTTTTCCTTTCCTCCTTGCCTTGTGCTTTTGCCTAGAAGCCCCATTTCAGTCTTGGACCCTGTGCTGCCACATCCTATGCAAATGACTAGTGAAAAGCTTACTTAGCAAAGAAGCTGGTTAAGCAGTTGATCTGTGGGATTTTATTACACCAGTAAAGAACTGAGGGATGGTAACGTGCAGTTCAGATGTGAGGTGCTGTTTGCCCATGTTTCCTGCAGCAGTTTTTTGAAATAAAGAACCAGGCTCAAACAGGGGATGCATTTCACGCTTTTTAAGACCTAGATGGACATAAAGGTTTGGGATTCTTTTTTATAACGTCTGAGCTAGCAGGGTTCCTGAGCCAAATCTAAAAATCCTTTCTTGTTATTACATTACATGCCTGAATTCCCACTGCTGTATACCACATGAAGTCACTTACCCTCTGCGAATAGGTATAAAATACTGCTTCTGGTGGAGAACTCATATCTAGGCATGTTTTATTGTGCTTTTTGCCCACGGTAAATGAGAACGTGGGTGCAGGAGGGGGAAGAAATCTTTCTTCCCTGCTTTTTTCATTAGCTTAAGCTGAACCTATTGATTCTGTTGGTAACTGCCTCAGAGCCTGTAGTTATGGAAAGGCAACACAAACATCTCTTTTTGCACCTCAGAATTCTTCCTGTTCCTGTTCCCTGGGCTCATGGTTTCTACTCCTCCAGTCTCCCCACATCTCCAGACAGTTCTTCTTCCCTAGGGATGCACATATCACAGGGCACCAACCACGTGAAGTACTAGCACTCCTTTTACCCGTACGCCTTTGAATGAATCAAGATATTTTGGGACAGAAATGTTATTTTTAGCACCTCTGTCCCTCTGCAGCAGCCACTGAGAGGAAGAAGTTAAGGAGCACTGACCATTGTGCCATTAGACAGTTTTGACTGACTAGTCCCACTGTAATATATGACTTCTTAAAAATGACGTCAGGAAGTAATAGATTTTAACAGACGCTCACCACCCCCTTCTTTTCTATAAACAGAGCCGACATCTAGAAGGGGCAGGCTGCAGATGGTATTGTTTGTCTCTTAGCGACACGCGTATCCCAGGTTGAGGTTTCATGGGGAACTGTACCCAGGCCACTGGTAAGTCAATACTTCTGAAGTAACGTCCATTTAAAGGGTTGCTTTCTAGCTGCACTCTTAGGCAGAGACCTAAGCTGTCAAGGCAGATCAAGGAAGAGTCCTATCTTACAGGCTCATGTTCCCCAAAACTCTTCCACTGGATTTCCCAATCCATCACCCACACTTTCTCTCAAGGTTGCCCAGATTCCTAGAAGCTCTGAGCCAGATGATACAGGGATGATTTACTGAGGGTGAGATGACACGCACATGGTGGCAAACCTTTCCTAGTGGCCTTGACTGCACAGGCAGCTTGGAAACAGCTTAGGGAGTGAAAGAGGCTACGAAGCATGCAAAGCATGAACTTTCACTGCCCCAGTCCATTCCACAGCATGGCCACACTGAAATCCCCACAAGCCTTGAAGGGAGAAGAATTTTTTTTCCTATTAGATGAACTCTTAAATGTAACTTGGGATCAAAATCTCAGGACTTACCTTCATACTGATGTATATGCTGCACCTATGCAACACAACTCCATGTAGTGACCCATATTTGAAAGAAATTGCTTTTTCTCTTTCTTTCTTTTTCTTTTTCTTTTTCTTTTTCTTTTTCTTTTTCTTTTTCTTTTTCTTTTTCTTTTTCTTTTTCTTTTTCTTTTTCTTTTTCTTTTTCTTTTTCTTTTTTTTATTTTTTTTCAGCTTACTCTGCTTTTTTGGATTGCCCGTGCATTCTGTGTGCAGCTATTGCTCCCCTCCACGCAGATGAATAGGGTTTCTCTCTCTTGCAAGTGTTAACTGTGTTGTGTTTGTAAAGATCTTGGAGAACTCCTGCCTCTGTGCGTACCAAGTCATCTCCTTCTTGCTCTCACTTCCAAGTATTATGATTCTGTGGGCCAAATAGGAATTACTGTTACATGCACTGTAGCTCAGTCCAAGGGAGAGTAGGGGGCAGCTCAGATCTCCAAGCCCATTCAATACCCACATGGTGCCTTCGTGCCCGTGGGGCTGTCCTGCAGGTCAAACTGTTGGGGTGCCAAGGCTCTGGCTCAGCCTCTCTTGGGAAGGCACAGAACAGTTGTAAAACTGCTACACTAAATACTTCTTCATGCAGCCTCCATCTAGGACCTTCAGCTAATCACAGGACCACCAGCTGCTGGTACCACCCCTTCAAATGCTGCCCTGTCCCCAGAGGCCTCTCATTGTAGGGCCAAGGGGAATGGCATCTCCCCAGCCAGGGGGTGAAGGGCTGTGGAAAACAGGAGTGGAAGACTGGGGGGGGGCTGGCACAATGCCGCAGCAGAAGCCTCCTTCTCCTGGTTGGTTTTCAGCCATGTTAGCAGCCGGCGTGCTTGATCCCAGCTGATCAAAGCCTCAACAGGACACTGCGCTCGCCCTCCTGCCCTGTCACAGTGGCCGCTTCCCATTCAGCAGGGCGTGATTTACTCCTCTTTTGTGTGTGAGGCCCTCTTCACAGGGACCACGTCTTCCCTGTAATCAAATAATCAGATGCGTTTACTGTTGTGGAAATCATGCCCTCCCCTGAAACGCCTGACCAGCAACAGCTTCCTGGCTTTGTCTGCAGCCCAGCAGCCTGGATCCCACCTCTCTTCCAGAGCAGCCGGGGGGGCTGCACACGTTGTGCCCGCACAGCGCACACTCAGGCTGATAGGAGTTACGCTGCCCTTCTGAGGTGTCCCCAGCCTGGTGGGGGCTGGTGCCCCTGGCCTGGCCCTCCCTGCGACTGCTCACCAGGAGGAGCCCAACGGTGCTGAACCAAACAGACATCTCCCTCATGCCACAGCCGGGCCTGCCCATCTGTGGGCACAGCACACACCACCATGGGGCTCTGCTGCAGAGCTGCTGCCTTCAGTGGGCTCCCCAGCCTAGCCAATAGCCTGCTTAATTTGCCTGCAGCCCATTGCCCCCTGGCACACGTTATATAATGCATTTGTTTTTTTTTTTTTCTTTTTTCCCTCTGATCTCATATCCTGTTAGGAAATGTCCTGACTGCACAGCATCAGCCTGAATTTTTTTGGTGTCTCTTTTTTTGTCCTTCTTTCCTGTGCTTACACTCCTGCAGTGCAACATTTATTACTCTGAGTATAAGGACAACATAAAACATCTTACCTTGAGAGTGCTTGCAGCAGGGGTGAAAGTGAAGCCAGCCTGCTCGGTCACCAGCCAGAGCTGCCCGCAGGCAGGACACCCCTGTGCACAGACCCACCAGGGGCGGCAGGTGCCCAGCGATCATGGCCTGGCACAGTGATGCGCCTGTCCCCCCCGCGGTGTTTTTTGGGCCCGTTTTGTGTTTTCTCATTCATCTGCTTTCTGGTTTGTGAGCCTGGCTACAGGCATTGCCCAAAGCGGAGGGCTCTGAGCTACCCACACCCTGCTCCAGCAAAGCTGTTTGCACAGCACGTTTTTGCTCCTGTGAGCACAGGGACAAGTAGGGGGACAAAGCACAAGGACAAGCTCACGTGCCCAAGCAGCACTGCACCCAGTTCCCTCTGACAGGGCAGCTGATGGGTGCATTGTTGACTCTCTGCACCTAAAACATAAATCCAGCTGGACGCAGCCTTGTTGAAGTTAGCAAGAGAACAAGTGACTCTTGCTCAGCACAAGCACCCAAGAGGACACGTGTAACTGAGCAGACAAACAAAAGACACACTGCTCAAAACATGGCCCAACACTGCTGTCTTGGGCTGAGGGCCCCCTTTGTTCTTCTAGTGATTACAGGGCAGGGAGGACCCTGGAGTTCAGCTGGGAAATGGGCTCCTGCGATGTCTGCAGGGCCCAGGGAGCCCTGCCCACATGCCACTTCTGCTGGCCAAACCCCTGACTGACAAAACACACGTTGCAGGGCCACTGGAATCATTTGCTGGCAGCCCTTAGGTAGCCCCTGCCAGGGGAACAAAACCGCTCTGAGAAACATCTAAAACCCCACTGCGACCGTACTGTTGCCATGACAGTAAGCACCCTGGCCATGTTTGCAGCTGCTTGCTCTGGTTGCCACCTTGCTGACCCCTGTGTTCCTTTGGGCGCCGTTCCCTGTGTGAAGCCTGGAGCTCCACCAGGGCTGCAACCCAGGGCGATGGTCTCAGCCACCAATACCACAGCTGCTTGGTGGCTGTGGCAGCAGCCATGCACTTATTGATGGACCAACACCCCCTCACTGACAGAAAGAGAACCTGGAACCATTCTGAGCTGAGGAAGCCCGAGTAGGTGGGAACCTAGCTGTGTCCTGCACAGATTGACCGACAACTGTCCCTTCAGCCCTGGTACCCCACGTCCCCAGGCCACTGAAGTGATGTATGTGCTATACCTTGCTATACCATCAGCAAGGGACAGAGGGGTCCCGGGGCCCCCTGGTGCCTCCACTCGTCTCAGGACGTGGAAAAGCCACAGCCAAAGTTAAGCCTTGTGATTTCCCCTCTTTTAATGTTGAACACAGAAGAAAATCCACAAGCAAGAGCCTCAGGAGTTCAAACTTAGAGAAGTCTGCCTCTGCTTAAAGGAAACTTGGCCAGGAGTAAACTTGCAGAGGAATGTAACCATTGCAGAGGATGGTGCTTGGCTTTTCAAATCCAAGCCCCTAAATGCATTGCGTTTTGGCTGTGATCTAGCGTTCTTGCTTTTCTTTTCCTTTTCTGTTTTGTAGCAACAGCAGCCTAACCGCTCTCCAACCCATCTTAACCCCCCCAGCCTTGTTCCCATCACTGCTCTATCCACCCTCTTGTGCCATTAAAGCAATTTGGGGGACTGAGCTGGGAAACAGTTCACATTCAAAACAGCCCAGTGAAGAAAAATGACTTTCCCACTGCCCCCACCCCCAAATAGCAGCTCAGTTACCTTTATCCTCTCACAGCAATGAAAGCCCCTTAACCACTGGGGAAGGAGAAAGGGCCTGGAGGATGGGGTGGGACCAAGTGCTAGGAGGGAGGGATGCAGCAGGAGGGGGACCTGGCAGCACAACTAGGTTAAATGCACTTTGGACTCAGGCCTTGTTGTCCTTTTCCTATACATAAAGAAAATGACAGGCCTGGAGGGCCTGCTTCCATGTAAGGGATAGAAGAGAGGAACAAAGAGAGAAGCAAGGAAAGACACTCATCACTATAAAAAGGATATGTGCATGTGCCTCCAAATGGACCTAGAAATACCCTTCTGGCACCTGACGCCATAGCTGCGACTGATTTGGCCAAATCTGGATGCAGAGCTGGCACCTGGACATGCCAAGAGCACCTTTGATTTCCTTTGCTTACTGAAATAAGCAGCAGGCTGTCAGGCTACTTAACACACCCTCAGAGCTGCCTAAGGATTGCTCTGGCTTCAACCTTTCCCACCCTGGCCAGGCCAGCCAGCACACTGCCACCGTGCCACGGACCCGGCGCCAGCCATGCTGCACCTACGTGCTGTGGCAACTGTGGTGAACCCTTCCACAGCCAGGGCAGGGACCTCCCTGCAAACTCAGCCCACCTCTGCGAACTGCCGTTTGCCCAGGTGCAGGTGTCGGGCCGACACAGAGCGCGTGGAAATCCTGCTCTGTCTGAACACCTCCTGCGCGCACAGCTCTGCCCTACCTGTTCTGTACATCCATCCACCAGGGGGTCACCATTTTCAACAACTTCTCTCACGTGCCTGTATCACTGTTACTCCTGACTCCTGTTTCCTTCAGAGAGAGGGAATGGCTAAAAATATACTGGAGAAGGAAACTAGTTTTTAGATCAAAAGCAGCAACACCTCAGTATATGTGCATGTGTGTATGTGTATATATAGACTTACCTAGCAGGAAGGTGAAAGGGAAGGAAGGACGAAGGAGGGCTGCTTTATTTACTTTTATTTACTTGTAACCTACTTTCTTCATATTTGCTCTACTTTTTATTCTCTTTTCATTCCTAGAAAAATTATGGCAGATGAAGCCTCTTAAAATCGTAGCTTGCTGGTTTGAAAATCTAGCCTGCAATTTAGAGTAGCAATATATATATATATATATTTTTTGCTTTTTTGTACTCTAGATTGAAGGATGTGATGTATGAAAACTCAGATTTAACAGCCTAGAGATTAAATCACGTTGCGTAGGTAAGGTTTTGGCAGAGAAGCAGACATTGCTTCCTAACCAGTGCCCAGCATTCAGAGAAGAATGGCGTAAGTTTTAATGTAAGTTTACTCTTCTTGTAATGAATTTTAATGACAGCTTTCACATCTGCTTCTGTGATTCATAGGAGAAAATTAAAAAACCACACCTTGAAACTTACACGACAATGCTGCTAACATCTTGCGGTTGCTGGCATTATCTTGGAGAACCTTTCAGTCCTGTTTCTATGCCACATTGTTTTCCTCACAAAAAGTATTTTAAATATAAAACATTGAATGCTCATTGCTTCTTTATATCATTTTTATTCATTACCTGCTGGAGGCAAAGGGCACAGTTTTATATAGAATCCCCATTGAATATCTTATTTTGCAATTTTACTCTACAGTACATATTTCCCAATAAATTATTTTCTTTCAGATGCAGATATTCTTCTGGAAAAGCGAAGCAGGGCTGTTTCCTCTGCAGAGAGTTTTTTTGCTATGAGAGCAGCCAACTCATCTGGCTTGGGTTAGTTTGTCAGGCATATTTTGGGAATGTTTGGAGAATTAATTCTCTTTTAAAGACTACAATCACCTTTTTGGCCCCTGGATTTTGTGCCAAGGCAGCGATAGAACAGCTTTTGAACACGTCAAAGGCTTGCTCTAGACAAGCAAAAAGACTGTGGATATTAAATATGTCTTTCCTGCAACCTATACCCACAAAGCAGCTGATTCAGAAGCGGCCACAACTTGTCCCTGTCCGTAACGGCGGCTCAGCCCCAACCCATGCTGTACGAGAACGCCTGCTCCACGGGCTGCGTGCTTCGACTCCATATCGCTTTCAGGTGCCAGGAACACTCCTGGTGTTGGTTGCCTACACTGGCAGATGGCTCAAGGCTTCTCAGGACTGAAGGCAAAAGTTGTGTTTGAAGGTCAACATGGCGCTGGGCACTTGTGGCTCAGGGTGGGTCTGGGAGGGGACTCGGTGTTGGCAGTGGTACCTAGGGAGGTGCAGGGAGGCAGGTGAGGAGAGGGCAGTGAGCTCTGGGTGGCAAGGTGTGACCTAGGGCAGGGGGCAACAAGGGCTATCTTTCCCTCTCTGTGCTGGTTGATGGCTTTCCTCAATCCCTTCTTGCCCTTCTGTTTCCTCCCTGAGGCAGGGGCTGTAGCTTTGTGCTGCAAACAGCTCCGGACCCACTGGGCTTAGTTCATGGGTGTCACAAGCCTCGCATGCAGAGCGGAAACTGGGGAACAGTGGTCATCATATTGGAAAGTGTGCTGTCCTTGTTGGCACATGAACTTCAGGTGTTGGGGACAATCCTCTTTCCATCTCTTACTTCCTGCTCAGGCCTGACCCTCTCCCCTGCCCCCCACTCCATCCTATCCTAACTTCTCATCCCTTTTCCTTTGCTCCAGTTGCCTCTCCATCATCTCCCACACTCCCTTGCTCACCTCCCCTGCCAATTCCCAGACCAATCCTGTCTCTCCTCAAGGAGCACTTTCTGGAACTCTGATCACTGAGTTCTCAGATTTTAATCCACCCTTAATTTGTCTTTTCCTACTGTGTATAACTTGAGCAGAAGGAGAAACTGTTTTATCTGTCCAGTTTTTAGCAATGAGTGCAAATTATGACTCGATAACTTTTAAAATTGGTGCCTATGTAAATTGTAGTTTAATATGGGCTAAAATTGACTCAGAGTTGCCCATGAACTGCGTCTTGGCCGTAAGTGCCTAGATCTGCCTTCAAAATGTTTTGGAGTGCAGCACACTTTCATTTTTACTGAACCAATACTGCAATTTCTGCCAACCTTCTAAACTTCTCCATCTTTCCACTTCATTCTTTACTCTTTCATTTTCTTTGTAGCAAAATTTTCATCTCAGAAATGCTATATACTTCCTTCTCTGTGTTCTAGTGACTTTGCACTTAAATATCTGCTATTTTGAAAATTACATCATCTAACATAACACTCTTGTGTGAATTTCAGTATGCTCGGCAACCCACAGATCTGATCCTACAAAGATTTATGCGTGTGCATAATCTGGAACGTGAAAAGTAGTGTCATCAGCGTCAGCAAAATGACCCACATACCTCAAGTTAAGTACCCGTGTAAAACTTTCAAGGAGTCCTAAATCTCTGGGCAGACAGCGCCGCAGCCGTCTCGCTGAAATACAGCCTCAGCTAGCTGGACCTGGTACCTGCTACATGGTCACAGAACAGCTCGGTTCTTGCTGAAGGCCAGAGCTCGATGTTGAGATGAGACTTGCTGGGGAACTCTAGCAACAAACATGGTTACCGAAGTTGAAATTCGCTGAGCTGGCAAGGGACTTCTCTCCCGTTTCTCCTTTCAGTCAGGGCTACAAAGTCAGGGCTCTGTCTCTACAGCTGAAGACAATGCAGATTTGATAAGGAATCAAGTAAGCTTGGTGATTGTTTTTTCCACAAGACAGCACACTGCTGTTGCGGTTTGTTCAGCTGAAATCACCTTACCAATTCTGATCCAGCCTGATCACGTACAACCTTCTAACATCAAATCACATCCAGAGGTGAGGATGACTTTGTAGACACAAAGAAGAGAAAGACGCAACATGCAAATACATAATCATACATAGTCTTAAAGCCTTTATTTTAATGCAAAATAAAACAGGTAAAATTTATATAGCCATATGTAACAAAAGATCAAAATCTTTGATGCGATACTAGAAAAAACTTCTCAAATCGTGTGTTGCATTTCTCCCCCAAAACAATCACGCATGATTTTGAATTCTGTTTCACTTAAGCACAGGGGTATTGTCAAGATCATAACACCTCCCTCTCCCCTGAAACAGCACAAAAGTGTCTTAAAAAGAGTTTTCTTTTATGCAGACAGTAAGGAGTGCTTCCGACTTTGCACTTAAGGCTTAGAGACTCTGCAAAACTGTGTGATGGAGAGCACAGGTGCAGGGCCTTTAGGAAGTGCAAAGCAGCCCCTGCTCAGAGCAGAGCATCAGGATGCGGCCCTGGCAGAGCACTCGGTGGGATTCACTCACAGCACTAACTCTGATAAACAGATCTGCGGTGGCTGGAGGAGGAGGTAGCACAATTCATCTGTAAAAAGATTAGGCAGCACGTGAAGCAATTTCTAGTTCAGGAAGCTGGAGTGAATTGGAATGCAGGCTGCATGCAATTCTTCAAGGCAGGAGTCTTTTTTTTTTTTTTTGTTAGTATTAAAATGCTTAATTCCCCTTTTCTCCACAAAGGGCAACTGATATTTCTTTATGCGTTCTAGGGGTGCCTAGAGACTCCTGCCTGCCCTTATATCACAGTGGTAACGTCTGCTCCCAGGCCAAGACATGGCTCACTAGTGGGTGGTCACTCCGAAAATCCACAGACTCTCTTCATATCTCTTAATCTTTCTGCTGCTGGGCCGGGCTGGCCGCGGGCCAGGGCCGGAGCTGCCGGCTGCACGCACCAGCTCTGGAATCAAAGCCTGCAGCGCCGGGCGGGAGCGTGCCTCTCCCCTCGCCCCGCTCCCCTCACACGCACACTCATGGCACGCCGCTCCTGCGCAGACCTCGGCCCTCCCCTCGCGCCCGCTGCTACGTCAGGAACTCTGCTGCTGGCCTGGTACATTTTGGATGAGGGAGCGCGAGGCATTACGTGTGAAGAGCATTTCAGACTCGTAATTTTCCAAAACATATGGACATATGGGGAAAAGAACAACTTGTTACTTAACGGCTCTTTTGGATTTTTGCAAGTGTGTATTTTCAACCGTCAGTTGTAGCACCTCGTGAATTCTGCACGGTACATATTTTTCCACAATATGGTGCTAAAATCATACATTTTACACTGCAGAGAAGCTGACTATATACTGTAGTTACACATGATACTTTTGAAAATACCATACCTCTACCAGATACTGAACCAGCAAATGGCAATTTGCTCTCAGAACAATGGCACCAGAGATTTATGAGATGCTCTGTAATACTTTTCGGTCTCGTTCCCCCAGCTAGGTCAGCCTTCTTAGCTCCTCACCTGCAGGATGCATCCATATGTTATGCTTGTAGCACTTTTTTTTTTTTTTTTTTTTTTTCCTGGAAGAAGGTCTGTACTGATCTAACACCAAAGCATCATGTAATAACCTGTTGGTAAGATGAACTGCTCGGAAGGTGTGCGTGTGATCTGACCGCCTCTGCTGAGGAGCTAATGCCGTCAAGGGGAGTCGTTAAGGAGAGATTCAGGTTTATGGGGAGACAATTGCACAGGTCCTCCAAAGGCTATAAATAACCCAGGGGCTGCTTCCATCCAGATTTCATTTGGCCCTGGCTCCTGAAATACTGTAAATAAGTTCTGCTCACTGTGCTGCGATGCCATTTGAAGGGTTAGTTGAGAGTGATTTATAAAGGTGGTAGCTTATATTCAGAGCTGTTCTTAATTGTGGCCTGGCTTGATAAAGCCACTGTCGCAAACATATTAGTTTCTTTACAGCTGGATCAAATGTATCAGGGGTTATATTTCAAGCAGGGAAAGGAAAGTATTTTAATTTGTTTTCGCTTCACTTTCAGCGGGCCTTCATAACACTAGCATCTACCCTGCGGCTGCCAAGCCTTGGCTGAGTATCCAACAGCATCTAAAACTCTCTTGAGAAGGCTGCGTGCAGCACGTATGCGACAGGCAGAGTTTCCTTGGGGAATGTGCCTTGTTTATGGAGGGTGCCAAGAGACACCCAGCTTTACACCCAGCCCCTCCCTCCAGAGCTTTTTCCTCCTGCATTTCTAGGGAAGAGGGCAGGAAGAAATGGAGCAAGAACTGAACACGCTTTACGTCGGTCGCATTCCTCTCCCTCCCACCAGTGCTTCCTCCTGACTGGATCTAGAGCTTGCCTGCCCCTCCCCCAGGGAGCCTAGCCCTGCATCGGAATTGCAGAGACGTGCCCCCTCTGCAGCCCCCCAAGGCTGCTTCTCCTCACTGCTTCCAGCCAGGCTGGTGGTATAGATGGGTGTGAACGCAGCTGCTAGGGCCCACGGGCCAGCAGGGTGGGTGCAGATGCTCCCAGTGCCTCAGGGTTACGCCAGGCTCTAGCTGGTGCTAGCAGAACACAGTCAACACTGGGCTGACTGGGATATGTGCTCATCCTCATCGGTGGCAACCAGCCATGGCCCTGCAAAGCAGCAGCGCACAGATCACCCTGCCCTGTGCCCCACACACCTCTTGCTCTACTGAGGCCTTTTCACAGGGATTTCTAGCAAAGGGATGCACTCCTGGCAGGATAGACCTTCCTGTGATATTTAATGCCTAGAAGTGACCTATGTGATTTAATCTATTGCATACCAAAGGTGTCAAAAAGACATCAAAGAAATCCTTGAGCTTAATCCTCAAGGTTTGGAGGATTGGCCAGGTCACAGTCTCTCACTGATGAGGAGAGGAGTCCAAACCATTTAATAATACTCCCAAAAGGCAAGAGTAGAGGAATTAGAGGCACTTGGAAACTTCATATTTCTAGGTGGCAAGACTGTACGGTTTCCCAGCAACAAAACCCTTGAGACAAACCTCTGAGGGCCCACAGCCCTGCTGGGCCGGGTAGCACACGTCTGTGGATGGGAATGTGAATTTGTGGCTTCCTGGCAGGCTGGCTGCACAGCAAGCTCAGACTGCGCGGAGCAATGGGCTGGCAGGTGCCCCACCACCCTGTGCCCCAGATCTGCCAATCCCCTCTCTTCCTATGCACTGTTGCAAATAACTCACTGCTTACAGCTCTTTTCTCCCAGTGTTTTGAAGCTCACCCTATTGCTTTCCTCGTCTCTTTCCTCACCTCTTGCTGTGCAAAGCCCCTCTCCCGCTGGTCCTGGCTGCAGGAGCTGGGGTCGTTTGGCACTT
The DNA here is from genome assembly GCA_013399715.1 of Alectura lathami. NCBI lineage: Eukaryota > Metazoa > Chordata > Aves > Galliformes > Megapodiidae > Alectura > Alectura lathami. The sequence continues at coordinate 232,719 of VXAV01001227.1, forward strand.
GGCACGGGGCTGGTATTGCCATCGACTTGCATGCCACCAGCAGGCACTTGGCTGTCATCCTGGCCAGAGCGGGCCAGAAGCTGGGCTGCCCTGCTGCAGCCAAAGCAGCACCTGGTACAGGAACTTCATACGAGTTACAGACTCCATGCCTGCGGTCACCTCCGCAGCCACTTCTCACAGACTAGCTCCACTGAAACCTCAAGAGCAACACTTACTGACAGCAGCTGAGGATCTCTAGGGTTTACCTCTAAAGAGTGCACGTGGTATAACTAAGAAATGCTCACAAACACACGCACACTGCTAGACACACATCTCTCAGCTGGCTGGCTGCCCTGTCCTCTGCAAGCCTGCCCACACGCAGTGGATAAAGCTTTTGCCTTACTCCAAATGCAGCAGGCGCAATGAGAGGAGAATCTTGCTAAGCAAACTGCAGAAAAATGAAGGCTACAAGATAAATGCTGCCACCACCAAATAGAAAGGGGAAGACAGAAGCCAGATCACAAATCTGGAACTGCAGCATCCTTAACACACAGTACTTCTGGTCTGAACATGGCTGGAACGTGGCCGCTGCCTCCACGAGGTCCCTGCCAGCTGATCAGCAAGATCCCCAGCTCCACAACAAGTCCGCACTGCACACTGTGTTCTTACGGTGAGGCTCTGCAGCCCTGCTCTGAAGTAAACAGGTGACACTGCTGCCCTTAGGCAGACAGCTATGCACTGTATAGGTGTGACCGGGTTCAGTAAATAGCCCTGAGGTGTAATAAGTGTAGCGCTTCGTTTCCAGCAGCCACTTTCTACTTTTAAAAAGGAATTAAAAAATACTCAACTGTCCGGTACCTCACGTACTCAAAACACATCGTACCTCCCGCGGCTTTAGTTCGCCTGTTAGAAAGCACTGTGCTGAGCCCAGCTCAGTACAAACGACTCCAGGTCTTGTGCCACTCTTACACAGGCTGCCACGCTTGGGAACAACTCTAAAAGGTCGATGTCTGACGGGATTCCTCCCGGGCTGTGCTGGCAAGTCTAGTGCGTGGCTATACAGCTGCAGTCATGGGGTCCTTCTGCCTGGGATCCTGTTGCCTGTACTGGTACTGGTCTGGACTGGTCCCACGGTGCCGGACAATTTCATTATAGGCTGGAGCGCGGTGGGGCTGCGGAGGGGATGGTGGCACGTCCTGCCGGAGGGGTCCTTTATGCTGGTTTGCAATGGGCTGGGCTGCGTAGTACTGGGGGTACCTCAGCTCTGCCACTCTTGTGTCTGGTGCACGAACGTAGCTCCCCTTAGACGGGTGGACAACAGGCTGTCCTCCTTGGTAGTAGGGAAGATCTCTCTCTTTGTAGATTACTCGTGGCCCTGTTAAATACTCCAGTGGCTCTGCAGGTCCACGCCTGAGGAGGAAAAACATAATAAAGCACATTAAAAAGGCAGTCTACTGCCCAGCGACATGTTATTGTACTCACAGTCCATGTTTACTTTGGGAAAGGAAATGCCACCTCAAGCATGACAGGTCCAGATGAGTCAAAAGAATTTCTGAAGGATAACAAGCCTCCCACCTGCAAGCCACAAAGGTCTGCAACACCCAGGACGCTGGAAGAAGGGTCCGGCGCACATCACAGCCCTTTTACAATGGGGGAGCACTGGAGCCCTTCAGCTCCCAAAGTAAGCCTCCTGTGATCCATTTGCCATAATGGAAACAAAGCCCCTTTAAACAATGCATGTTTGACTGAATCTTATCTGGCCTGAGGATAAACAGATGAGTTGGGTCTGCAAGCCTGCAAATCCCATAAGCTTTACATGCACAAATATTCACGCTTTCCAAGCAATTTCCCACTGTTTTTTCTCTTAACACATTGGACTGTAAAGCTTTCCAAACACCAGTTGGAAAAACTGGAACTCCTGGAAGAAACACTAGGGATGTCAGGCTACAATACCTGTGTTTAATGGGCGAGCTGCCAATGGGGTTTCAAAAAAACCTCCCGTGATCTGGAAGGCCTGACATTACAACAGCTCTGTAACCTGTCTGTAACTTGTCTGCATCAGTATGGATCTGACAAGCTCCAGTTCACATGGAAAACAACATGTGAACATGTCATCCCTGAGGATGTGCCACGGAGCCCTCTCTGTAGCTTTCTGCATCTTAATTCCATGATTTGCACTAATGAAGGATTAATATTTTTGCCTAGTACAGCTTAACTTGCGATACTTTTGAAATGGCAAAAATAATTGTTCTTACAGACATGTCACCAAGGCACCCACAAAAGTTCAACTCAATTAGGAGTTTTTGCCAGTCTGATTGCAAATGCCTTTGCACTTTGGCAAAATCTCCCATTGACTGCACAGCAAGCTCCTCTCTGAGTGTGAGCTGAAGGAAGACGGCAGGGTTTTGACCCAAAACAGGGGCTGAAAGTATAAATCAGTTACACCTGCTCTGTGGGTTTGGGACTAAACTCATGAACTGTTTAAACAGTCATTCCATAATTTATTAAAAAAGCCATCATTCTGGTACAGCAGATCAGGTGTTCACAATTCCTCAATGCCTCTCTTTTGTTCACACACAGATTTTACAAGCCCTTCTTCATCTGGGCTCCCAGACTCCACTAGAACTTGTTTTGCATGAAATAAAACAAAACATGTGGTTTTCTGCTGCACTCGTTTAAGCCCATGGGGTAAATCATGGACATAGGCAATGAACAAACATTATCTGCCTTGAAATGAACCTACAATTCTCCCCACGGAATAACTTAGTGCAAATGTTTCCTGTTTAAAATGGAAAGAGCAAAAGGAAGAATTCCAGGCCTTGGACTTTTAGGACCCCATGCTCCCCAGAGACTTTTTGCTTTAAAAACAGAATGTTATAAAAGACAGGCACTCCTGTTTTTTTTTTTTTTTTTTTTTTTCCCCCACTCTCCTTGTGAGACAGTCCAGACAAAGTGCTGAAGGGCCTGAAGCCACCCTCTGAGATGCTAAAAGGACTCTTAATCGCATGTGTTGAGACAATTGCTATCTCTGCTCACACACCTATACCTTGCAACAAAGCCTAATTTCCACAGCAGGCCAAAGATTTGCTCCACGTGTATCCATATCAGGACTTGTTCACTAGTCAGTCCCATCGCGCTTAGCTGTTAATTCTTCTGTGCACAAAAGTGCGCTTCCAATCACAAAAGGCTTCTGTGATGTTAAGAACTGCTTTGTGTCAAGCAGCAAACCAACAGGAACAAACATCAACCCTACAGCCACCACCTTGTAATTAAGGGTAATGCTCAAGATCCTGTTTATTAGATTTGAAAAGATGCTCTGATCAGCAGCTGTAATCAACCAGATTCTTGTGGATCACATTAGAAAAGGACTGAGCCTGGAACCTGACCCAGAATTCACCAAGGAGCCAGGCAACTTTTGGACAGAGATCTAACTACAAAATTGAATTACTCTAAAATAACAAATTCAGGATTAGTTGGTACCAACAAAATGACTGCGGAGAACAGGACTGAGCGACAGCATCATCTCCCGAGCCTCCAGCACAGCTCATCCCTCAGCTCACAGGGCAGGCCTGCCTGTGGCAGGAGAGAGGCATGCACTTTGCCACCCAGCCAGGGTGCTCGGCTCCCAGCAGGGCTGTTGCCAGGAAGGTTCAGGCAGGCCAAGTCTGGGAGAAAGCACGACTGTGCACAGGGTAGCACATTCAGGCAGCTCTTACCTAGGATTATGCAGCAAAGCTGTGCCAGAGCACAAGTATGCCAGAGACATGAAGCATATATCCAAACAGCTTGAGCTTGTGCCACTAGGTCTTCATCGCTATGCAAGAAAATGGAATCCACCTTTGGTTCACCTGAAGTTATACCATCTCTTCTTGTGCACGCAAACTGCAAACGAACATGCACGAAGGGCAAAACCTCTCTTAAAAAATGAAAAAATACACCAGCTGTTTTCTTTCAGAGCAGTCTCCCTCCTCTGAAACACCTGGAGCTGCTATCATTCTTGAGTGCCTTCCTCAGAGTTGAGGGTAGCAGCTGGAGGAGAGGTTGTGCAGAGACAAGGCTTGAAGGCTTCAGGAAAGCCCTGGAAGATGGGAAGGTATGCAAGTTTTTCTGACAGCCTTGGCAATAACACAATCAGTGATCTAACCAATGTTTACTGGAACCATCTCATGAGCAAAAGCTGGGGAAACCCCAGTAAGTCTGACCCAAAATCAGCCCCCAGACAGCATGACCAGGGGAAATTTCATGAAGGACATCCTCGTGGCTGTACCACCCTCTGCAGCTCACTTCCCCTGGCGATTCCAGTGGGGGTTAGGTGCACCAGTACATGTGCTTCAAAGGATGGTGCTTTTCTCCCCCTTTATGACCAGCACAGCATGCTGAAGCTGATTTATTTCCTGAGGATTAATTCTTCCCCACCTACCAGCCATGCTCACTGAAGTCTGCTCTTAGGGAGCTGCTCACAGTAAAAACCACTAGCCTGTGGAGCCTTTGACATGAACCTCCACTTGACATGTCTCCAGATACATGAAAGAACAGCCCTTCCCTCCCTAAGTGCTTCAAATTAGCCATCAGAAGCTCAACCTTTCTGAGGCAGAAGAAACATCTACAGATGCTAAGCTCTGGCTACAGAAGTGCTGTCACCATTAGGGACAAGTCTGGGAGACTGGGGCAGGTCCAGGCAGAAAGAGCAGGGCTCCTCTGAAGAAACACCATTTTCACTTGATAGCTCATGGTTTAGAAGTACACGCTGTTGTTTACCCTTGAAGAAATTACCATAACAACTCAACCCAAACACTTTCTACTTGGCAGCCCCCTTGTAGATGCTGTGCTTGTTTCTGCAAGAAGCAAAACAACCCCTGCCTATTGTTTCTGCAGACACTGCCACCTCTGAGGAGACCCTAATGAAATTCTTCTCCCTTTCGTTACTGTTTTTGTAGGCTCCTGATGAGTTCAGAGTTCACAGAGCAGCATCACACCTCCCAAGTGACCCATGGTTTGGGGGTCAAACCAATAACCTCAAATGGAAAATCAGTGACCCAGGGGAGTGATCAAAAATCCACAAATTGGGTCAAGCAGGTCCAGCCACTCAAAAGGACCAGGCCTGGAGCGTGCCCTCAGAGGGGGCATGCTGAGTAGGAGCTGCCCTGACCGTCAGCTGTCTTGCAGATTTTTGGCCAGTTGTTTGACCTGTGGGTCCAGTGAAATTAACAGCAGGCAGAAGGTAGGGAAGCTGACACAACATCCTGGGAAGGAACTGATCTCAGAGCTCAAGAAGTGTTTTTGCTGATAGTTCAGTTCTGCCATCTTTCAGTGGAAGATGCTTCAATGACATGGGTCTAGCTAAAAGCAGAAGCTAGACAGAAGAAGCAGAGGAAAGCAGGCAGGCGCACCAGCTTCAAGAAAGGAGCAAAACTACTTGGAAATACATTCCTCAGAAATGTCATAGGCAGGGTGGCCCTTAAAACGTTCTCGCCTTTGTCTCCCCTATCATGAGAAAGTGAAATCTCACCTTTTCCTGAAGCAGAAACACAGATTGCACAAACGGGTAGCTGCAAACATGTTTGGCCATATTGCTTCACATGCTGGTTAGCTGCTCTGTTGGTTTATCTGCTACATGCTTGACCAGGTAAGATCTGTGATCCACTTAGAGCTTTAAGATCACAAAGTAGCTTTATCCAAATAACTCAGGTAACTTGTGACTGATGTTCAATTAACAGTACCTGTTGTTATTTTCTCTAGGACAAAGCCTGAAGTAGTTTGCTTTTCTATCTCTGCTTTATTTACCTTCCAAGCACAAAGCATGCAAGATCTAAAACGTTGTGGCTTTGCTGCAGATTTTTTGAGAACCTCTGGGTTTATTTAAAACAGGATCAAAGGATTCAGAATACATAAGAAGGGCTTCTTTTACCCAAAATGTTATTTAGTCATTGAAGTCATATGGGTATCTGTAGGTTTCAAAAAACCTAACTAAAACAGCTTTTGCTTTCAGCAACTCCTTTTTT
>VXAV01001227.1:238713-304067 GCA_013399715.1 Alectura lathami
CCCCATTGCAGTAATTCTTCAGTTGCCAAGAGTCTCACAGGGCAGACTGCCCTAAATACCTAATGTTTAAAAAAAACAACCAGGAAACAAAAAGAAAAAAAAAAAAAAGAAGTACATTTCATTTCAGGTTTACTGTGTTTCATTGTTAACCCCCATTTGCAGGTCACCTTTAACATTAGCCACAAAGACACATGCTTGGGTTATCTCAAAGCAAAAGAAAGCAAAAAGACGATCTGGCTGTTCATGCTGTGCCCCATCATGTCGGGGGTTTGGATTTCATCATGACAAAAGAGTTTTTCTTGCCTCTGTTCTGTAGGGAGAATCAGAGAGGTCACTCTCTTAGTACGTGGTAAAAAGCAAGGAAGGGAACGCTCGCTTCTTACATCACTGCCTCCTTCTAGCTGCTGAAGGAATATTTTGCAAGGGATATAATCTCACATGAAAAACCGTCTTCTTACTTTGCCAGGCAGTACTTCTTGAAATAAACTTCAAAGACAGCCACAGACTAAGTGGCAAACGGAAAGCCCACATTTGGCTGCAGTCTCTTTCATGTCTAAGCAAGACATACAGAGACTCTGGGTGATGGCATCAGGCAGCTCAGGCTGTGATTAAAGAACAGGAGAAAGCAACACGGTCCTATCTGTGTCCAGATTCTCACTGAAGAACTCTATTGTATGCATCGTGATTGCATGCTGTTTGTTCTCAGCCAGGAGGATCTACTTTTAACCAAAAAGGAGTAGATGTATGAATTAAATTATGTAGATAAACAATCATACAGTATCAAATGCATTACTATGTCTTCATAAAGCCCTTCTCAACACACACTAAAAACAACTGACTGGAAAGCCCATGTAGTCCGTCTCTATCCAGATACAGTATTAAAGACATTGCAGTGCTGTTTGTAGTCTGTGGCACTGAGTTCTGCTGCTGAATATTCAATGTGCATATAACTGAAAAAAAAAACAACAAAAATCACCATGGGTTGCAAAAAAATTGCTGCATGCTTCTGAGCTTCATTGAAGTCTCTCTCTACATCTTAATAGAAAATATACTCCTATAACGAATATTCTTTGCTGTTTCAGACCAATATTTCCTGTAGACGATGATGGATTTTGCATCTAAAAAGCCACAGCAAATCAAATTTGGTAACTTAGCGCTGGGATGAATCCGCAGCACAAGGAAGTGCTCTGTGGCTGCTGTCTGCGAGAGAGGCTTGTAACTCTCAGCAGAAGGCAGATGTCTAGCAATGCCAAACTAACCTCAAACACACCACACACAGATTATTTATGGGCTGAGCTGGTGGAGGTGCTTTCTTCTCCTGTTCTTTTATCAACAAGGCAAGGCTAAAAAATCAGATAACGTAAACGAATACAATCCCTGGCTCTCATGTAGCACATGCCATGTGGAGAGAGCTGTTTTTAGTTTGAGGACTGTGTTTGGAATTCCTTCAGTGTCAGGTTTCCAGTTACCAGACCCTCATCCCTGGGCCAGGCACGACTGCGGTTGGACAGGATTAGCAGAACACTCTGCAATGTGTATTACATAGCTTTGACTTCTACAGGCTTTGCAGTCCCATAAAAATAATGATCATTTCATGACCTGCATTACTGGGAGAAAAAAAAAAAAAAAGGCAGAAAAATCTCTCTTTCCTTTCTAAAGAATCTGTATTTGTTTTGGATTTGAAGAAGGAGAGAACCATATAAGTTTGTTTGAAATTCAAGCAAAAGTACATTTCAGATGCAATGCAGGCCTGGTTCTCTACCCTTGTCTTCAGTTTTGCAAAGTTTAACAGTGGTCTTGACTGGCCTTGAACATAAGAACTCTTATGTGCAGCTCTTATCTCTCTACAGTACTATGGCTTTGAATATTTAGAAACAAACAGCAGAAGCACCACAGTCCTGGAATGCAAGTGTACAGACATGTTTATAGTAGTCCACTTGAAGTCTAGCCTTAAAGCGACTGAAGAACAGACTATTTTTGTTTTTGCAGGGGGCCAAATTTTGAGAGGAGTTGGGCTCAGCAGCTCCCTGGGCAGTTACTAGAAATTGGAGTTATCCAGATGTTCCACCATTCTTTATATTCGGGATCAAGCATGAAGTTCAGCCAGATACCAGCTTTACATGCAGATGAGCAGACTGCAGAAACAACTGTAAGATAGCAAAACAGTATTCTGACAGGTTTTAAACTTCACTTTAAGATTACTAAGATTTCTTATGGCAGCATCAACAGCTCATTTTACACACAAGCAAACTGACCGTTCTGAATCCTTAAGGGAGCAGACTATGTCACAGATTGGTTAACATCACTGTTGAGACTGCCATTTCATTAAACCCCCTCCCATCACCATTCTTTGCTCCAGCATTGGTTTATTTTCCACGGAAGATCTCAGACCAGCTTCAAATAATCCCATCCTGCAGGCAAAGCTCTCCTTTCTTTCCTTCCCTAAATCCAACCTACAAATATAGGAACTGTGATAATCAGGATTAAAGAACTCAAATCAACAGCAACAAAACCCCAACATACTAGCTGGTGCTCTATAAATGCCCAATAAGCATTCAAAACAACTAGTCCAATAATCCTTCCTACTCAATTCACCACCTGTTTTGTTCGTATGCTCTCAGGCATGGCACATCTCTTCTATCAGGACACATAAAATAAAGCAGCACCTATCGAACAAGACATCGCTGTTCTGTGATCTCTTCAAGCTTAAGGGGACCTTAAGTAGATTGGTACTTTAAGCAGCAAGTCATTACAACATGTGTCATTTCATGTGTTACTCATTATTCAACACAACATAATACTGTGCGAGTCATTAACCTCTTGGCATTGGTAACCTACTCTCAATGCTAAGCAGTCATGCTTGTTGCACAGGAACCACCATGCTCTGTTGGGGAGAAACCTGGATGAGATTTTAAGGTCCCTTTGGTCTTTTGTTTTGCAGATCAGCAGAGGCTGAAAGCTGTTGCTGCAAAGTAAAAGAGTTCTTGGCCTTTGGTCTCTTGCGTTGCATTTCTGAGATGATGCAGACCAAGCTGCAGTGGAGGGGAAAGAGTTTTTTAAATGGCATATGTCTTAAGCTAGCAAGAGATGCAAATGCTTTAGGCTTCTCAGGTGAATTTTGAATTTCAGTGCAGACAAACTAACACAAAGAAGCACTGAACAGGTGCAGAACTGCTATCACTGGGGCGAGATGCTCAAATGAAGTCTCTTATGGTATATTTGTGCTGCATTATCGTGCAGTAGCTCCAGTGGATGTGGGGACCTGCTAACCCTGCCGTGAGAAGAGCCAGCTACTGTCCCAAAAAGCAGACAACTGATGGGAATGGAACGAGGCACGGAGAGGTAAGACCCCACCACTGGCCCAGCGCAGCAGCACAAGAGCCAGAAACACAGTGCAGATCTCTCCACCGCACCCTAAGCTCTACTGCAGATCTCTGCTTTTTGGAGGCTACCAAGATAAAATTAAAGGTCCAGTGGTGGCTTAGGAGTTTTTCATTTGATTTAAAAGCAATTGCGTTGCCACAGTCAGAATTCCTCTTCAGAAAGAAACAAACACACCCCTCAGGCTCCTGGACGGCTGCTTCCCAGGGAAGCCTCCTCCATCAGCCCGTCTGCCTGCTGACTGCTGCTACCCATGCCATTTTTGTAAAGTGCTTTCAAAGACACGTAAAACAAAATTCCATCCTGTTCTCATTTTTCACAAGGAATGAATTTAAAGCATGGTGATTATTTGGCTGTGCTGTTAAAATGATTTTCAACAAATAACAGAAGTCATTAAAAGAATCTTCCTAAGTAATAACAACCTGTGTCTGGGTCTTCACTATTCAGCTGCTGGGATCTTAACACGCTGTCTGATCTTTAGTGGGCTAGTAAAAACCCGTAAGAACTGGTTATTAATGTTATTATCAAGCTTTCAGGCTTCTTCTTCTCTCTCTCTCTCTTTTTTTTTTTTTTTTTTTTTTTTTTTTTTTAAAGCATCTCTCATTTAAATTAAAGCATTCCTTGCAGCATTTTCTCCCATTGCCATGATGAAGCACGGCTGTCAATTCTGCCTCCAATTGCACAAACTGGGTAGTAAAATCACGCTTCCATAAAAAAGGCAAATGATTTTCGAAACTGATTGTAGCTGGTTATTTTTCCCCCCATTTCGTTTTGTTTCTAGGTCCAGACATTCTGTTAAACTCACGGGAATGTGTCATTCCCTTCTTTCCCCTTTGCAGTAAAGCAAAGCTCGGCATCCTGCTTTTGGGGGGAAAGGGGGACCTTAAAAATCAGCAGCTCTTATTGGCTTTTTCTGGCAGTATTTCAATCCCCATTGTTCCCCTACTGCTCACGTATTGATCTGCTCCTAAACAGCACAAGCAGCCTGTAAATACAGCCTCCCCACCCCCCTTCCCTTATATTCCCTTTTGTTAAAGCCATTCATTTCTATACAGGCACTAGATTATAGATTTCCTGGCTTGCAGCACTCCATTAACACTCTGGTAACCACCCCTTTTCCAGCCAGCCATTAAACACTACCTTTAATAATTGAGATTTAAAAGCTTAGGGCATGATAAACAGCTGAAGTTAGAACTTTACAGCTGCCTCTACAAAAGTGTGTAAATCTCCAGATTTGGATAGGCAAATCAGTTAATTAGACTTGCATTAAGTCACAAACTTTGCAGGCGCTCTGACAGCAGAAGTCCTGAAGCTGAGCTTTAAATAACAAGGGTCAAACCCCTGAATCCCACCGGGGCGAGAGAGACGGAAACGTCCCACCCGGTGCCCAGAGAGCAGTAGCACTGCCTGCAGCTGCCGAGACACGCAGACGGCCGCGAGCACCCTGCGAATGCAGCCCCTTCCAGCTGTGTTTATGCTGGCTTCTTCCTTAAGAGCTTCTACTGTTACACTAACATCAGTGCAGCTGCAGCAAGCGCAGCAAACGCCGACTGGATGTGCCCTACCTGCTGCCAGCAGTGGAGCCATCCCCTGTCCTACCACCCCACGCTTCCTGCCCACCAGGACACAGGTTGCTCTTTCAAAGTGAGGCCCTGCAAGCCCTGTAGGCTGAGTCCAGCTTCCTCCAGCTCTGTCCCTTGCACTCACCTGTTGCTAAGGAAATGGTTTGGGGAGGTCCCTGAGTCACTGCTGGCCGGTATGTGTTCCAAGCTGGTGAGATTTGGGAGCTGCAGGCCACCAGCCTCTTTAGGGACATGGGCAGTAAGAGGTTAACCTTCAGCTGGGAGGCCGAAGTATCTGTGTTCCGTCTCTGCATGAGTTATCTGCCTGCTGCTGCATTTTAAAATACTGTATGTAATTAACTGTTATCAGGTTTTTAAGCAGCGTGCTGAAGTGTGAACTTATCATTCAATTGTTTCCTTTATTTACAAAGCCCTCGCCTTCTGAGATGGCAGCCTGGGACAGGCTGTTTACTTGTTCAGATGAGGAGGGGTTGGCACTCCAGATTCTTGTAGCAGAAGAGGATTCAAGAGAGGTGAGACACAGATGTGACTGCTCTGTTCCTCAGCCACCCCCTCAACACGCCCTGCAGAATAGCTGCGTGCATCTGAGAAGCACACTTGGCACTGCTACAAAATACATTGCTGCCATGTTGCTTTGCCCTCACTTCTCCCTCGCCTTCCCCTCCTTGTAGCTCCTTCTGCACACTCGCCCATCCAACAACACCAGCTGTGTTCTACTCCTCTCCTGGCCTGGCAACTGCTCGCTTCTTTGCCTTCTCCTCCGGCAGCGCTGGCCCTGGCAGCGGTAGCAGAGGGAAGATGACACGGCATCAGCAGAACCATGTGATTTTTTTTCCATGCATTCCAGCATCATATATCCAGCAGGACTTATTAGCATGGTCCCCGGGCATGCAACACCCTTTGCTCTCTGCAAACCGGTTCAATCCTCAATATCCCAGATGCACGCAGCCCCCCAACACTTGTAATAGAAGAGACATGAAACTTCTAAACAAATTCATTCTGTGCCATCTGCACACCATACTGCATGCCAGATGACAAAATAAGATTTGCAACAGCAAAGTTTTTGGAGCACAGCAAGTCCTAGAGAGAGCAACCACAGCCTGTGGCAACACAGTCATATCAGCTTAGTCATGTACCTAGAACAGGAGACGTCAAGACGATGATGTTGGAAGAGGGAGCACACAGCAGAGGACAGAAAAACAGGCTTTAACGAGGCACTGAAACACTGCCTCCCTGAGCGAGGTGAACCCGATGCCAACAGCTGGGAATAAGTGACACCTTACAAAGATGACAGCACAGCAATTGGAAGACAGGGGCAAGTCACTACTGAGATGAAGAGAGGCTTTGGGAAGCACCACCAGGTATGGGCTTTGGTTTCCTTTAAAGTGGCAAAGACAACCACATGAAGCAGAGCCCTATGTGCAAGGCATGACGCCATCAGCAGCTTTAGTTCAGATGATGAAGAACATCATCACAGCCAGAGAGGCACTCTCAGGTACCTCCTCCTGCTCACCCAGGAGAGGTACCATTTGCCATCAGAGAGAAAAAAGTGAAGTGGCACCTCCCCATCTGAACCTGGTAAGAACCTGGCAAAAATTCCAGACATGCCTAGAGACAGTGTGTCTCAATTTGGCTGGAAATTTCTTTAAAATTAAATAAAAATACCTTCTAATGTGAAACAAATCTTTTACATAATGAATCAATCAAACAATTATCTTTGCTCTAGTATGTTCAAATCAAGGGAATCATCATCGAAAATAACAATTTATATAGCTCATTTAAAGCCACAGTATGCTAGGCTGCTGACTCACTAACGAACAATAAAGGTCACTACTACAGGATCATCCTAAATATTTTCAGACCATGCGATGTGATAGATTTGAAGTGGCATGTTCATAGAAAAAAACCATCAAGGCACTTTGCAGAGGGAAGTGACGGTGGAAAGAGATCCGTGCCCTGCCCAGATACCAGACAGAGAAGAGAGGATAACTCAGTGCTATGTGGAACTTGGTGCCCCTGCCCCATCCAGGCTCAGCCAAAGCCTCTGGATGTCAATGGAAGCATTTCAGGGAGCTTTGGATTAGGCCCTAGCATAGGCAAATGGTATCTGAAGGGGGAGCAGAGGGCAGGGAGAGAATGAGACATCTGTATCCTGGAATGAAGTCAGGAAGTTAAGGCCTGAAAGCCGCAGACAGCAAATAAATAGCTGGAGGACTAGGTGTGGGTTGCTGAAATGCCTCACTCCCCATTGAAACATTCCTTCCTGATTCTCTCTTTTAGGTATCCTGAGAAAAGAAAGGCCAACACAATTGACTTACTTCTCACTTTCTGAGTGCTCATGACCTAGATAGAGGTATTTACACTTACTAGGAAACAAGGCATTCTGCTAGACAAATAGCTCATCTCTACTCCATGGATGTTCCATCTATGAATATTAGCAACTTGACAACAGAGGCATGGCAGTGCAGAGTGGCCTCAACTGCAGCATGTGTCTGGGACTGCTGCCTGAACCGGAGGCTTCAATTAGTGGACAATTAATAGTTTGCCCAGGCCTCAGAGCAGACAAACAGCCCCTCCTCCTCCAAACACTCAGAGCAAAACAACTAGAGGTGGCAAGTCCAGATTTGCAAAAGAGTGGAGGTTTCAGCAGCACAAACACTTCATGGTGTGTATGTACTCACAGATGGTGATATGAAATAAACAAACAAACCTAGTGTTTAACCTTGACAGACCTGCTACCTGAGTCCCACAGGAAAAAAGCACGATGTTGGAGAGAGGTCCTGTGGTGAGTTGAGAATGATGTCTGTTCCAAACCTCAGCATTAAACCTGTAACTCCTACTTAGGTTCCCCTTCAACAAATGTATGTGAAATTCTACTTCCAGTAAAATGGGATTTTCTTTAACATAACTTTGTAGCATTTCAAAGGTCCTTCTTTTATAATGACCAAAAGTAAAGGGGAGGAATTTCACGTCACATAAAGCAGCTACAATATAACACAACACTCAAGAAGAACATTGCATTTTCTAAGTCAGAAAAGCAGAAAGAAACAATACCATTCTAAGGGTGCAAAACGGTCTCTGTACACTAAAGTTCCTTGAAAAACTTATAAAACTTGTGAATAAACTAGTACAACTGAAAATGAACTGTCTAAGGAGGAAAAAGAACAGGGTTAAGGGTTCTGTATTGATTTTTTCCCCACATTGGGATTAAAGTGATTTCAGCTGGGACCCAGCATTACAGATGTAATTATAATTTCCATTTATATTTTTAGACTGTGTACAAAGAAGTGCAATAATGGACAGCTGAACATCTTCCATTGTCCATTAAAAACAAAACGCTTCTGATGAAATCTCTGCAAGACCAAGGACCACTGCAGTAATCTCTCAATAACAGAGCTTTCTTTAGATGTTTGGTGATGAGAGAAGGGAGAGCTGTCAGCCCTTCACACAAAGAAATCAAACTAAAATGACATTAAGGTTGTTATTTGCCTCAAAAATACTAAAGAAATTCCAAGTTAAGATCAGTAACAAGTCTAAGTTTTCATTAAACAACCTTTTTTAATATTATTCACAGGATATTTAGCAAAAAACCCACTGCATTAAGGCAACATTAGGGAGGCGTTATTTAAAGCACAGAAAGCTCAGGGAGTGAAAAAGCAAAATTTATTTAAGTACCCCTGACAGTCTCCCATCCTTCCCCATGCTTCACAATGCACATTTAAGTCCAGGTTTCCTGGAGGCCTCTGATAGCTAGGCAAATGCCTGTTATTGAAAAGCAAAATGTATTCAAGGTAAAGCAGGTGCTTAAGTGCTCTGATGGATCTGGGCCTAAAAATCCAAGTTGTAAACCCCAACTCCATTTCAACTGACTAATTGAATTTGCTTTTTTTTTTTTTTTTTAAATCACTTTCGTTTCCAGTCGCTGTGCTGTGCCACTCTGCACCAGATGCTGCCGTGCAGCCAGCACCGCAGCACAGCTCGCAGCCCCGGCTTCCCCGTGCCGTGCTGGAGGGGCTGCGGCATGCCGGGCAGCGAGGTGCTCCTTGCGGAAAGGTGTTCACAATCAGCCCAATTCCTCCGTCAGTGAGAAACCCCCGTGCCTTTGGGGACCTCTAAAACACTAACTAGAGGACTCCCAGCAGTGGAGTCAGGCAGGAAGAACAAAGACGTGCATGGAAGTCTCTCAGGCTTTGCAAGTGTGGCAACTGCTGTCCTTTAAAGCTTTTAGCTCATTTTGGAAATCTTTAATTGCTGAATGTAAAGCATGCTTGCTGTTTCAGGATCTTTAGAAGGACTGTTAGCAGATCCTTTTTTCTATTCATTTTGTCCCAGCTACTGTTTGTGGTGGTTGATTCCAGTTGAGGAGCATATTGCTATGACCTCCCTAAGAGAACAAAATGAAAGGAAAAATGTGACCATAAAAATGGTCTTCTAAAAATGCACTCTTTTTGTACTGAAGACATCTGTGTTCTCAGTAAAGAATTATTCCTTTTTTCTTTCTTTCTTTTTTCTTTCTTTCTTTTTTTTTTTTTTAAAGCGCAGCATCTCAGATTGATTCAAAATTCATAATAAAAATGGTAAATGAAGGACCAAAACCTGGTGGCACATGAGTATGAACAGCAGCATGCTAACACCTAGTTCCAAGCAAAAAGCCATTCACATGGATTTTCAACTGTGAAATCTTGCTGAGATTGGTTTTGCTTGCCAGATTTTGTCATGATCTACAACAGGCTACTCTCGAAGTACTTCCTTTCACCCGGAAAACAAAGGCTCTTTTTCTACTCTGAATGAAGAAAAGCTCCAGCCACTCAAAATCCAAGGACCCCCGTTGGCTTGGGGTTTTACTCGATAACCTGGGCTGGGCTTTTTCACACAATTACTGCTCTCTCTCCTCTCCTGCTTGGAACTGGCTGCCAGTTGCCAAGGTGCTCTCTCAGGCCAACACACAGATCCTATCTCCTTGCTGAACTACATCGGAGTGGAACAAAGATGGTAGATAATTCACTTCCTGTTAAAGTCAACACTTGCCTCCTCACGCTTCCCATGTAAGTTATACAGTGGACGTGTTTGCATGTTCTGCTTTGTTTTTTCAGCTGTTGTAAGTGCACAAGATACCAGCTATTCTCTGCTCAGAGAGGAGATGGCAACCTGAGGAATATCTCCCAGTTTACATGACTCCTCACCTCACCACCCACTCCAACCTTTAGATGAATCCTGTTGGACAAGAGTCCCAAAGCAGAGAGATCCCTCAGGCACTCACTCCTCCAACCACTTCCCCTCACTGAACAGTTAAACTGACCAGTTCCTTGCAGTGAGCATTTATTCCAGCTGCTGCAGGCTCCCACCAGCTCCCACAGAACAGGGCACAGCACAGCACTGGTGGAGGCTGCACTAGTGCCAGCCAGAAGTCAGAAGAAAGTGCAAATTCTGTCCATGGCTATAGAGCCAGATTAAGTTACATTTGGCAAAGTTCTGGAGTACAGCAAAGACACCATCGCTAGTTTATGATGTGGTTACGCTTTTAGCATGTGCATTATAGACTTACTGTATTTCCAAACAAAAGCTTGTTGAAAGTCAAGCTAGTGGCCTATGTACTGTATAACACCAACCACATGCCTATAAAGTATGGCTGGTGTGCTTCTGGCACATCCACAGCATCTTTAAATAGTTTATGCAGATTTTCCCAAATAACCACCAATGAAAGAGCAGTATCCATGTGCATCTTGTGTTTTGTTTATGCCGTATTTTAAAGAACTGTTCTAGTAGAAAATTTTGTACAGGTGCTGAGTGACAAAATCAGTGCTAATTTACATAACCATTAAATCCTAGAACAATGCAATCTCTTCCAAGCCTAGAGATGAGTGTAAAGATTCTTAAGAAAGCAGGAATTAATTTTCTCTAACAGGGTAGAACAAGAGTTTTAGCTCCATGTTGGCTCTTAACGAAGTTAATGGCCCAAAACAGCTACTGATCTGAAGGCTTGTAATTCTCCAACGACCTTGAAATACATTCATTTCTAAGTCCGACTTCACATATATCTGAGGTAAGATGGCACAGGGTGGAGAAGAAAAGAACATACAAAGATATACTTCTTATTCTAGAATTTCCAAAATATGGAAAGATTTTGACTTCTAACATTGGTGTACAGAGTTCATGGGGAAAAAGCAAAGATGCCAATTAGGCATACAAAATAACATCAAAGTTTATCAAATTGCTATCAAACTGACACAGACAGCAAAAAAATGATGGAATATGCTCTAACTGCATATGACATACATAGTGACTGCGTTTCAGTCTAAACCTACTGCTCTCTGAACTCTAAGAGGAACATAACCATGGACTGCAGTGGTTCTGGATCCAGCTCATACTAGCTTCTACAGCATTTCCCCAGAATCTGGATCAACATATCCAAAGCACGACTTTCTGAAGTGCTGTAGTTGAAGAGCAAAATAACAGCCTTAGGTGAATATATGAGCAAAGAAAGTGTACAAAAAACATGCAATTTAGAATATTCTCTTGATACATGTTCAAGAGACTTCTGTGCAGAAAAATTAAATATGTCACCTACTCATGAAATGGAAGTAGTCTGACTGCCAGTTGAATGAGCTGTGATAAACAGCTGCTCTTGCAACTGTTTTTACTATTAACTTCTTCAGTGATTCTCTTCATCCCAAATTAGATACCTCGTTCCTTTAATCACTAGTTTATATAAAAGCTCTCTCCTCACAGGCAGGGTTTCACAGAGGATAACAACCATAAACAACCACAGGTCCGTTTAACGCGCTGCCCCCGAGTTTCTCTGTGGCTCAGATCTCCTCCCTACATCGCTTCTCTTTTCTCAGTGGGTGGCACTGAGCGCTTGCAGCTGTGTCCCCTCCCAACGTGTTTGTAAAAGAACCCAGAACTGTATCTGAGTCCTTAAGATCTCATAGCCTGTCATTACCTTACAGCGCTCATTTAAGACTGTCCACGTGCCATTCACTTTCCTACTTTATCACATCTCCCTTCCTCTTACATAAATCCAGGAATACTTTTAACGGATTTGCTTTGAATGACTTGCTATTAGAAACTGAGATCTTGCCATCGTGACAGTGCAGCCTCCTTGTACACTTTAAGCTTTCCTGCTTTCGCTGAACCTGCTTTGCAATGACTGAGGGAAAACATGGAATGGGCTGGATTATGGAGAACTACCTGCAGCCTGTCTCTGAAGGATGGGTGCCACCACACAGCCACCGTTTGTTTGCAGGAACCTTGCAGAGCTGTGACAGAATGCGTGGGACATCTATGCACAAGGCCATCAGAGCACTGCAGGACGCTTGCTCAAGAAGTCCTGATCCTACATCCTCAAACATCCTGTGTATTTACACCTGATGCTGTTAGCTTCCTACATTTCTCCTCTCTTAGCTGTTCTTAAAGCATGCTTGCTGGCAATTGTTTTTCAGTCACACCTCCAGACCTGTTTATCAGGAGAAAGGCAGTGCCTGCAGTGGAGCTGCTTTATCCTACTTTACAACAAACTTTCTTACAAGGACGAAAACTTACTTCCTCACCTTTATAGCCTGGAGTCCAAACTTTTGATCAGTCCTGGCTTATAACGCAACACAAGCAGCAACGTTTTTATTCCAGTTATCCATGCCTATAAAGCTTCCAGCTGCAGCTGAGTTTCCCAGTCTCCTGGTCTCCTGAGCAATTTCAATATTCATCTTGACAATGCAGAGGATGTATTTGCATTTTTAAGCACACATCTTATTCCCCAGGTTTCACTCAGCACATCACTTTGTTGACGCATTCTGTGGGACATATGCTTTAGTTTTTTAATTTGATCTTCTTGTTTTTAATTTGCATTCAGTTATCTTTTTTCCACAGATCCTTCATCTCAACCTAACCATTTTCTACTGACACTTATTTCTTTCATTAAAATTTTGTTCTGAACAGCTGTTTCATTCTTTTACTCATTGGAAGCATATAGCTTTCCTTTCTGTTACTGAGGCAATGGCTCCATGACTTCATCAAATTTTATAATATTAATTCAAGCCTTTTTGTTCAAAAGCAACATTTTCCTCCATTATTGTATTTTTAAGCGGAATCTGGGGCTCCTAGTTTTCTTGGGAGGTCCTTATTCCTGGTTATACACTAAAATCTACTCCAGATCCATGTTTTTTGTAAATGTGACATTTTGAAGTATTTTTATTTATTCCAGCTAATATCTCCTTGCAAAAAAAAGCTGGCTGTTTTGTTTCAGAATATTAATTGACTTCTAAACTATTCCATATTGCATTAACTGGCTCTTTGCTACAAGGAGTTGACTGACTTATTAGAAAAATTGACAAAACCCATCCCCGTCTGCCTCCTCCTACACTTCCAAAGTATTCTTCTGGGACATCTGGCTTTTAGTGCTCCTTTCAAGCTATGTCCCAGTTGTTGCAGACACTTGCTTTGCTCAATTTTCTTTACTTACTGCCATGGAAATTACAGAGGTGGCCTGCCAGCCACAATCCATGATCTGATGTCATGAACCTTGACATTGCTGGCTTTCGAAAATAATTTTTCAGCATAAAGACTCAGTTTGGCTCAGACAGAGGCGTCCAGTTAATTTCAACTGATACTTTCTTCTTTTTGATTAGAAAGAACATTAGAAACAACTAAATCCCCTTCTTTTTGAATTCCACTTACAGATTTCTGTCCTTGTGACCCTATTTACAATACTCTTTCCTCTTTTCAGTAAAGCCTTGGAGAAATTTGGGTTGCCTCAGACAAAAGAGCGTTTTTTGAACCATGCCCACAGCATACTGTAGACCCCTCCCTACCTGCATGGGTTTGAATGCCTGAGACTCTCCCTGCACAAGGTATGTGCAGATTATTAACTCCAAATGTTTCAGGACAAATATCATTTGACATTATGCATAAAAAAAGCCTTCAGACATCACACACTACACACAGGTGGTGTTGGTACCACGGCACAACGCAGTGGAGCAACTGAAACAAATGTAATAGCAAGGTGCAACAGAGCACTTCCAGCTTCCTGCTGTGTGTATTTCTTACAGATCAGGTGTCCTGTTTCAGATTTGGACACTGCCCTTCCTGAAATACGACTTTCCTGACATCCCAGAGACGTTGGGCGGTTTCTGTAGCAATCAGTCTTATTTCCTTCCAGAGCTAAGTAAAGTTAGTTAAGCAAATCTCAAACTGTTTGATATTGGATTTGAGCTAATCTTTTAATAAGCAAATCAGCTTGGTTCTCAAGCTTGTGCTCTAGCATGTATGAATGATCTCTTTTTTCTTTGCCTGTATTTCATCTTGGCTGGTTTACTGCAACGTATCTTGGAGGTTCTTGAGTAGAACCAGTATTTCCACTAAAACTGACTCTAAATTCATGTGCCGGGACTTAAAAACCAACTAAAACCATACACATATTTCATTTATAATGAGACCACTACATGGAAGATGCAGGCAGATAAGATTTTGCTGCATTTTCAATGAAAGTGCAGCTGTCAAGATAAAAATCATATTTTAAAAATATCCTTGAGTTACTGATATTACTTTAGGTGACTAAAACAGAAGGGAAAGCTAATAATCAAGTGCACAGTAGAATATACTGTTTGAATATTATTAACATTTCACAGGAGTGGGATGATGAAATTAGATGGGTCATTCATTTTGGCTTCCTACTTAATTCTAATAGTTAATTTTTTGTTGAGAATTCAAATTATCAAGACGTCTTAGTTTTGCAGCTCTGTCAGTTGTGAATAATTTTTTTTTAATATTCATCTCAAATTGAAGTAAGAAGACCACTCACAATTGATCCTCAAACCTTTCTCTTGACTCTCTTCTCTTCCTTTTAGTCAACATGAGAAATGGAAGAGATACAGACTTTTTTCAGCTATAACCTAAAACTACAAAACATCTTCCCATCTTCCTGCCCTTCATCCATTTTCCATCGCTTTGGAGGGTAAAGGAGAGCATTACTAAAAATACAGTGTGTTGTATTATGCATCACAAGTGAACAGGTTTGCTTTGTAGCTGCTTAATACATGCCCAGGAATGTGGTCTCACAGACTTCGGTGACTCTGGACTGGGGTGGTAAGGTATTTAGCTGCCATTTCAGTTTTGGCAAAAGAAAACAAAACCCAAAAACCAAACAAAAAATAACAACAACAACAACAACATGTTTATGAAAATATGTCCACAGGTGCTCTTTTAAATGAGGTGAACAATCCTACAGTTTTCACAGTGCTGGAAGGCTGCAGCCTGCATCAGCATTGACACCTTCTGCCTGCCACAAAGCACAATTTTGGGCTAAAAAACCATAAAAAGGGAATGGAGTAGAGCCATGTAATGAAGTCAGCTGAAGAGAGGAACAATGGAAAGGTGAGAGCAGACTGTTACTAAGAAGTTGCCGAGCACCAGGAAGATCCCTGGAAGATAACTTGGCAGAGGAGCGGCCCTACTGCAGGACAGCGCTGCCACCAGCACGGCGAAGCACTGTGCCACCGCACAGCCCTTGTGAGTGCAGACGGGTGAACAACAAAAACCAAGCACAACGCCACATCCCTCAGCTGATGGCTGTGACCACGACAGCACTGCTAGATGAGTGTAATGTAACACGCTTTCAGGTATCAAGGAACAAGCTAAATGAAGCATCCAAAATGAGAAGAGGGACACACTTATTGCAGCATGGCATGGACTAGTTAAATCAAAGGGACTTAAAGCAAACAAATGTAATTGTGATCTATCCAACAAGCAGGGAATTTTGATCTAAATTATTGATTTAAGCCTTTTTCATCTGTGCTCCTTGGTTAGTCAATTCCCATAGGCTGGGAATGCTCTGACAAGCTGATTTGCAGCTAATTACAGTCCGCTAAAATTGTGATTTCATTTTGCTAACCAGGCAAATATACTATATACATATTTAAGTAATGTCAGTGTATTAATTTCAGATTCCACTAGACAAAGGTGAATAATTATCTATTAAATAAGTCATCAACTTTTTCTTGTGATTTGTGGCAAGTCACTTTCTGATGTTTTTTTTTTTGAGATTCAGTTAAATTGTAGAAATTGTGCATTTTGAAATAAACTTGGTTAGTAAAATCAAGGCAAAAGCACTCAACTGCAAGAAAAAGCTAATGAAACTTGCTAAGTAATCCATTCCTTCTCTTTGAAGATCCTTATCTCTTCATGACATAGGTGTTACAGAAATGTTTCTTTTGATCCAAACAGTTGGAAATGTTTTCCACTCCTCTCTAGAGGCTATCTCATAATTTGACAGAACAAGGATTCCTGCCCCCTGAGTCATTGCTGTTTTCATGCTCAATAGTGAAAGACTTAAGTGTTCAATCTATTTAATTTACTGAAAGGAAGGTTAAAAGATAACATAAATGATCACTGCACAGAACTACCGAAGGGTGGTGGATTTTGCAGACCACTTGGCTCTTAGAATCTAGTAGAAACTTACAGTACCTGGAAAATGAAATCAGACAATTTCAGACTTAGGAAAAAAGGCATAAACTTCTAAAACAGTAAAATAATTACCCTCTGAAGAGTGTGACAAATTCTGCACTGCAGGACATTTTAATTCTAGGTTCAATGTTCTTGTAAATAAATTTATAAAAGTAATGCTATGTACCAAATTCAAAATTTAGTCTCATGCAGAAAGGTAAAGGATCTTGGAAGGCTCAGACAAGGTGTTTTAAATCGTCCTTTCTGGCTTCAAACCTAGAAATGGCTACTGCCTTAGGAAGTGGAAGCTGCATGGCCACTGTGAAGAGAAGCTTCCAGTATGACAAGACTATATGCTGCCACCGTGTTACAAAGTTTCCCAATTTTAAGGTGCATGCTACATTTAAGACAGATATTCCTGAGAGCCAATTGCTTGCTTGCTCAGCAATACAGCTGAACTCATCCACACAGCCTGAACTCATTTTTTTTTGTTCTGGTAATTAGTTCGCAATGTTCTTAATGCAGTCCCACCCCTTTTCTTGACAAAACGCATGTTTTCCCGTAACATGAGGATTCCAGAGAAAGTCTGGAATACTAGCTTTCTTTTGGAATCAGCATTTCTTACCAGGAATACAGCTGAACTTTCTGATCTACACTCATGCCATCAGTGTCCCATCTCAGCGTCTGACAGTCTCTGCTTTTGGTCACAGACAGCTTTTCCACCAACGCAGCAAAGAATAAGTATGGAGACATGAGATTCTTCTGAACAAGGATGCCATTGGCAAGTTTGTGATTTACATTAAGACAAACTTTCATAAAAGCAAACTTAAAAATAAAACTATGAACAAACAGAGCAACTTCAGCTTTGTATCTGTTCCATAGTTCTATCAGGAAAATATTCTGGATTACACTAAGAAAGCTGTCGTTAAAAATAGTTCCAGAAACACTAATGTTTTTCTGGCTTCCACACCCTTGTCATGCTCCTCTTCCCAAAAGAGGAGGCTAAGAGGTATAAGAATCAAGCTATTCTCCTCCTAAACGGGAGGATTTAACACTGCTTAATAAAACTATTCAGCACTACTTAGCCTTAGCCCCAGGGCAACATGCAAGCACTGAGTGCAAAGAACTGTATCTCTCCTGCAAAGCCTTCCTTTCTGTCTTTCTCATTTTGCGTCTTTTCTGCAGATGGAACAGCACAATGCAGCATGAGATGAAGACCTGCCACTCTCCTGCCACAGCCACTTATCATCCAATTCAGATGTTTGCCTCTGTAGACACTTCCAAACAAAGTGTACAGACTGACACTATTTTAGCTAGAAACCTAACTAGGTAACTCATCTGGCTGCTCACTAAACCTCTCACACACAAAGCCTTCCTCCAAAGGCTGCTGCCTCCTGTTTTCAGCTTTTAATTAAAAATGTAACCTTACACAGGAACAGATCCTACATTCAAAGGCAAAAAGGGTACCACTGAGCTCAGTGAGACTGGGACACTGCATTTGCTGCAGCATCTACTGAAAAGGCAGGTGCACTCAATACAGATGAATTCCTCAAATACAGTTCATATAGACTTACAGCATCTGAATTTGGCCCATAATATCTAGGCTTAAATTAGCAGCTTCAGAGAAAGCCAGAAAAACACAAAAGGGCAAAGCAGCAATGCTGCTTTAAAGCTAAGAATTTCCAGTGCAGGGGCAGATATGTGCTGCTGACAACCTTTCCCTTCATGTGCCTTTGCACTGAACGGGGAGGTGCCTTCAGGCACCGCACGTTCATAAAGCTGTTTGGCAGGTGATCCTTCCTCCTTGCTCAGTGGGGAGGAAAACCAAAGCTCTCTTCCTTGATTTGTCTGTTTCCACACAGATGCTGGCAGGGGTCCTGCTGGCTTCAGGTAAGCAGAACAGTTTCACTGTGCAGGTCCCACTTGCTCTTGACATGGCACAGATTCCCTCCTCCCCCTCCTCCAGGGAAACCAGCTGCAGCCTCAGCACTTCCCTCTCCTTCCTTGTGTTGTGCCATGCCAGAGAGGCAGGCAAAGGTCAGAGTCTCCCAGACTCAATGCTTTATTGCAATAAGAAACTGTTCCCCAGCACCTACGACCCTCATCTGATCCTCTTTAAGCATCTCTTATTACACTGGACTTCAGAGGCTACATTCATAGACAACTATATGCCACCTCCGTCCCAGATACAGCGCAGTGGTTTGACCAAGATGAGGATGGGACAGGACAAGTCATGGAGGACAGAAAAAAACATGATCTATGAGAATGCTGGGGAGAAGAACGGTGGTCTTTGAGGAAATATCTCCTCAGTAGCCCCACCTATTTCTTTCTTTCTCCCACTGTTTCTCCAGCTCCCTCTCTCTCTCTCCCCCAATGCTGCCCATTACAGAAGTGTTCAAGATTCTCCACAGAGAATTGGTTGGCAAATCAGTGGCTTTTACCTGGATTTCTCTATACTCCCGGGCAGTCAGCCATGAGAAGAAAAGACATCACTCATTTCCATTAGTGGCTGGCATTGAGACTGCATCCCCTTCTTCTGGATGTAGACTTCACTGTCGTGATCCAGTCATTTGTGACTGCCAGGGCTTAATTACTGCAGTAACGTGAAACTGCAAAACTTACAAAATGTCAGCATAAACCACAGCAGCCGATTGCTCGACTGCAGGCATATCCAAGGCCGTGCTATGCCAAAGCTCTGCTCCTGCCCTGATGGAAACGCTCTGGAGACATGGCAGTTGCACTGTGCGACAGTGCGAGCCTTTGGGTTGGGCACTGCATGCGGCCCGTGTGATGTACGCGTGGTCTCACTGCAGCACCACCTCCTTAGGCACTGAGAAATGACTTTTCTGTTTACACTGATCTCCAAAAGCTTATTGAATGTTTGGATGACTTCCTAACTGGTGAGTCCTAGCCAGTTAAATGCTCAAACCCATCAGAAAAGCTGTGAGAGTCACATTTCCAGCATGCTAAATGGAAGTTTTGGGAAGCACACGGATTCACGATCCGATTTATATAGACCCACTTTGAAAAAATGCAGGGTGCCCAGTGAGCAATACACCCAGCAGTCACACTAAGGGTGCAAAAGGAATGGGACAGATGGAATACAGGAAACACTTGGCTGCTGCACGAAGCAAGGGTGTGCCTGCACCTGCAGTATTGTGCTCACTTCTGGGCACCCTAGCTCAAAAGGAACACTAGCTATATGTAAAGACTTCAAGGTGATGGAAGTTACTGCACTGGGAAATTTCCATTTAAAAAAGAAACAGAAAATTAAGGCTGATTAATTTGAAGGGAAAAGTAGTAAAAGGAGACACGATACAGGAATGTGAATATTACTGTAGAGAGTTACGCTGGGCACCATTTGCTAATTTATTCTTGTAACTCACAAGGAAGTACCCAAAAAGTTTAAAGTAGATTAAAAAAAAAAAAAGACTGTATAATTAAACTACACAGAACTAACCTGCAAAAAATCACTGCTACAACATGACAGAAGACGAGAGTGTTGAAGGACTATGAAATAAAATCTCTATTTAACCAAGCCAGTAAGAATATCCACAGCCAGTCAGGAATCCCTGCTGGAAAGTAGGGTTCTGTTAGAAAAGCCAGATAGCGCACAGGAGGAAGTTCCAAAACAAAGGCTGACAAATATCATTTGAAGGCAGTAACTAAACTACCGACACATTTTTGGTTTAGGAACCATGTAGATTAAAAACACCCACAAACATCCCATAATTTTTGTGAAAAGACCTGTATGTATTGGTTTCCAAAATTAAAATATTCTTTTTATTTTCATGTGGAATTGAACAAAGCATTACATATTAATCAATCAATCAACCTTTGCAGAAACTCCTATGAATGCAAATAGGTCAGAGGACAAAAGAAGCAAAAAGGAACTATTGACTGATATCCTAAATGCCAGCAGTACTTCACAACTAAGAATCTCTCCTTGCTTATAAATAGCTATTTTTGCTTTGTTTTTGTAAATTACCTTACTCGGAGGCCCCAAAAGCAGACTGTGCAACCTCTTTAAGGCCTTTCCAAGCCCTCTGATTCTATAGGGAGAATATAGCTATTTGTGCTTTCTTCTCACCATCTCCTCTAGTGTTCTCTCACTCTCTAGCTTGCAACATCTTACGCTGCGCTGTTAGAAATCCCATAGAAAAGAGACTGAAATCTGTGAAATGCCTCCTTTTTGTTATATCCCACTGCTTTCAGACTAGAATGAGACTCAGACTTGACTGAGTTGATAAGGATTAAAAATTAAAAAAAGCCTTCAGAGAATCTGATCTTATTACCACAGTGTTCAGTTAAGCACAGAGATGCTCTGCTGGAATACGATTGCTGCTCAGACAGTCTTTGCAGCAACATGCAACGTCAGTAGCTGTGGCTGCTGTAGTGGTGACTTTCCATAGTGTTACTCCACCATTGCCAGCTAGAATTTTATCACTACAGTTATGCCCTGCCATGACCTGTTGTAACTCTTGCAGAGCCAGCTTCCTTAATGTCATGTTCTCGACAAGTGGATCATGGCTCTTGCTGACATGTTCACTGAGAGAGACATATTCTTTAAAACCAAAAGTCCAAATTATTAGGACAGACATAAAGATGGCACTAAATCAGCACCAAAAGGTGACAAGACAAAATTGCAAAATAACGTCTCACGCCAGAGTCAGGCATCTAGCTTATTTCTGTACCCACTGGAGGGAGGGTGAATCAGAGTGTGCATGTACGAGGCTCAGCACTGTACCTGGGTAGAGATGCATACTGCCTTTCCATCCCTTCAAAGTGGAGATTGTACGAGCTCCCATCTGGACCTTTTCCAGGAACCTGTGGAGAAGAGAGTAATTAGAGATGAAGATCAATTATGCACCCCAGCTACTAACAATGCATCTCAAAACCATAAGCAGAGAACACATGATGCGGCAACATGCCAAAATCAACGGAAGAAAGGCAGGGGCTCAAAGCAGCTCCAAATCCCACACATAACCTTATCACTGCTAACAAGAAAGGCTTCTGTATCAAAGAGCTGTTTAGAACAGGTACAGTCTTCCAAGACTTGTCCTTGTCTGCATGCTAACTGGATACTGTCTCCCCTTTCCTGGCTGGCCTTCTTCCTAGAATTCAGTAACACAAGGAGCTAATCTAAGCAAGCATACCCCTTCTGATTCCTGCAGCATAACTCCTCGAATCAAAGAAAGCATCTTGGTACCAAGTTTGCTGTTTTCCTCCACTTGTGTGCTTTGCTCAAGTATAAAACATAAAACAAACAGGTGTTGCTTTCATTCTTAACAGAAATCCAGAACCTTCCCCCAAACACAATTGCAAAGCAAGTATCCAACTGGGAGTTACACACATTTATCACACTCTGGTGCCATTTCCAAAGCAAAGCATTAGTGCACTCAGCCAAAATGCCAGTTCGCTTCTTGGTTTGTTTTGAAGATGGCAACTGGAGATGGCTGGAGAGCGCAATTCTATCAGGAAGGCTCCAACTGAGGTACAGAATGGTGAACTTCAATGCTTTTAGCACACAGGAGCTCTCCCAATTTCACTCACTCAATGCCTGCTGATGGCCTGAAGTGTTAAGAGCCTTGTTAAAATGGGGCTATTAGTCTTTTTCTCCATAAATGCAGGCGGCTCTGACTGCATTCAGTGTTTCCTACATTAGTATGTATTCCTATTCTGGTGCTGCTAGAATCAGCAGTTTTATAAAGCAATATACTAAGAGGCCATTTAAAATCCCCTTCCCCTTTTACAGATTAATGGCAGAAAGGATGATTTAATGCCTTTTCAAACATTTTTAACAATTCATTAAAAAGAAAAGAATAAATCACAAGAAGGTTTCTGCAAATGCCTGATATAGAAAAACAAACAAAAATTCACATGTTTTGCACGTTCCACAGGTTAGAGTACATTTTTGTTAGCCTTGTAATTTATGCATAATATGTCATTTTCACTGAGGAGATTTAAAAGCTATAATAGGACAGGTAGTGCACTCAGGTGTAGTAGGTCTTATCTGCTTTTACACAGCATTTTTGTGTGCAATCTCTCTGCTATGGAGCCATTATATAAGTCCAATGCAAATAAAGGCATCATCCCTTCCAGCTCCTCGCAAAGCACAGGAATTATGCTCGGCAAACACCATTATGCACCTTACCACTTGCATCCAAGACACTCATAAGTGAAAAAATTATTTAGTGCAGACCTCTTGCTATCTCCCTTTTAACTGAGTCAAAACAGAAAGGAATTCCTGTGGAACTGATGGCCACAAGAAATAACCACCTCTGATTTGAAACGATCCCCATGTTAGTGGTGCCTGACTTCGGATGAGTGAAAAATAACAGTAATTGCTCTACATTTCAAAAGGAGGGCAGCAGGCTAAATTGATCATTCATTCATTTTTTCCACCAGTAAAACTGACACGTAGAGAGAATTTACGCAGACAGACGCACTCAGGCTGAGTCATGGCTGCTTTGGCTGTTCTCACACTGCTGATTTGATCAGGTTGATAATTTCCCTTAATGCACTAGGTACCATGGTGAGAAAGAAACCTCCCAATTTCTGCTTTTTATGATGAAGAAAGAGGAGGGGAAAACCCAAACGTATAATTTAATTTCAGCATACAGACTACCTGCGTGGCAGCAGCTAGGTTATTAATTACATGCAGCAGCAAGATGGTTACGAGCTACACGATGTGCTGGGTAACTCACCGGGCACTCACAGCCCTGTGCAAGCTTCACAGTGATTACCTTCACACCTACCACGAGCAGCAGCAGCTGCCAACATGCAGGAGCTGATTTAGAATTGTGCCAAAGTTAGCAGTGATCCCAGAACTTATAGCACTCATCAAAGAGTAAACAATATTTACATCACAAGGCCTTTTTACAGCCTACAAATACCTCTTTTCTGATGGTTTCCTGCAGACCAGCCAGAAGGAGGTCCCCCCGCCGGCTCTGTTTGTATATATGATTTGGGAGCCAGTTACCATAGAAACACTTGGCGGTGGATACAGGACTCGTGGTTCCATCGAGCTGCTCAGTCTCCCCATCCTATATAAAACCCCACCGCACTGGAAAGGCAAGCTCTGGCTTCTCTACTGCTAATTAAGGACTCAGCTATTTCTCCTCCTTTCTTTTCCCCATCTGTCCACGTAGCGGTAGAAATGTAGCATCACTCAGCTGAGAGCAAAACAGTGCCTAAAATAAAATACTACCCAATGAGGAGAGAAGTTGTGAAAATAGAAGCACCTCCCTTGTCAAAGTTATTTATGCTTTATTTATGCTTAGTCAAAGCAATGGTTCCTTGCCGTATTCACAACAAACTAAGCTAAAAATTGGCATTAAAGATACTAATTAGCAAGATCAAAATATCCCAGCTTGTCCTCCTTGCCTCCAAACAGTAAGCACACAGCTGGCCTAGGACAGGGGCGTAGGTTGGAAGCATGTATGTAATGGTCGTAAGATGTGTAGGGAAGGAAGCAACAATCCCAGCAAAAGGATTAACACCTGGCAGTTCCACACAAGCCAAAGGGACACCGAGCCCACAGTGCTCAGCCAAACCCCTGCTCTTGAGATTCGCACAGGGAGAGCACAGCAGCAGATAAACAGCGTTTCACAAATGTACAGTAATGCACAACAGAAAGTATGATTAGAAACATGCATCTGTATTTTTTCAGGGTTTAAATTAACTACATCAACTTAAAAAAAAGAGCCATCATTACGAAGAAATCATCTCTTAGCGTAGAGCGGCCTCAAATAACTAACAAGCAAAACATGAATATGCAAAAATAACGGGGGAGAGATAAACACAGAAACAGCCATCATCCCATCAGCGCAATTAAAAGAGCAGCATGCCTAAACTGAGGAAAGGAAATGCTATCTTTATTAAAAAACAACAACAAACAATTCATGAAACTTACTGCTGCAAAGTATGATTATGGCCAAGCCCTTGAATAAATGGGACTCATGTATTAATCAAAAGGAGCAGCATTAGGTTAACAGAAGACGGTAAAGTCTCTTTGGGGCTGAAGAGAGCTACAGCCCTGCAGAGGCACCCATTCTGTGCAGGAGGCTTCTCTGAGGCACGCTGCAGTGCCACACGGAGACAAGGCACAAGACAAATGGGCAAGACATAGCAGCCGTATGTTGCAATGCCTTTCTGTGTGCCAGAAAGGCTCTTTTAAACCTAGTTAGCAGCGTTTTGCTGTTCAAAAACTAATACTTTCCATTTGCAAACAAGATTTCTGCAACAGAAAGATGTCACTTCATAGGGAAAAAAAATGACACCTCTGTATCTTTAGTTAAAACCCTGCGAGTCCCCAGAGGCTGGGGAGGCACGGATGGGGGCAGCGTGGGCACTGAGTACTGCTTTCCTCTTCCTAAATCCATAGGCATCAGCTGGGGACTGGTAGGAAGAGAAGCAGAAGAGCAGGCTGGAGGCTCCTTCACCTCCAGGACAAATGGAATCTATGCTTGTTGTGAGACAGAAATCTGTAGGTTCTTAATTTCACATTCCTATCCAAAACAGGCAGAAAGAAAATGCATCCAAAGAAAGAGAGAAAATAAAACAAAAGCTGTGCGGGTGTCAGTGAAGCTATTCCTCTGTCAAATACAGTAACTGCAGGGTACTTTAGAGGAGTCTTCTACTACAAGGAAATGATAAACGAACAGCAAGCATCTCAAACCTGCTGAAGAAAAATTTCCCAGAAAAAAAAAAAAAAAAGTGAACATGCACATGTATATCAAACGAGATCAGATGTCCTAGGTCATTCAAATATTGGCACATGATTCTATGAAGTACCCCTGCAGGCAGCTGTCTTGAAATAAGCCTAGGATTTGCCTACAGGAAAATGCTGGGGCTGCAGAAGAAAAATACAGGCAGAAAAAGATCTACTTCATCCCAAAACTTGAGACTACCTTGAAAACTATGCAGAAAAGTGCAAGAGGCCACCTGTTTCCTGGGGAGATGCTGCATTTTGTTTCTTCTCACCTGCCTTACCTTGGCTTCCATCTGGAGTATTTACTCAAGCCTAAGAGCAGCAGCTGACAGGAGAACCTCCCTTGTCCCTTCCACATGAAGCAAGGTGTCCAGGGTTGGACAGCCACTGTTGTGCAAACAACAGCTACAGTGAGCTTGTGCACAGGGGTTTTCTCCCCATAAAAACGGCACGATGCTACTGTTGTGTTTTGTATGACTGACAAGCACTAAAAGACGTGATCCAGCCCAGGAAGCCTGCAGCGTGAGATGTGCTCTGCTGTCACCCGAGTGCTTCGAAAATCCCACCCAGTTCTGCCTTTTGCCTGCAAGTCTGTGTATAAACATGGCACACAGTACTGCTGCATTGCTTAGCACATTTTTCAATAGTCTTGTGATCATCTGTTAAAGGACTTGATTCAGATGCTGGCTTGACCTCTGTTCTCAAAGCTCTTCTTTTGTCTGTGAGCGTTTCTAATCACATGGGTTGAGATTCAGCATGCCAAAAAGAGCCATGGTATAACGGAATGTGCCCTTTAACCTCCAGGTCTCCCCTCTGCTGAGACACAGTTGGTTTTTGTTTTCAATTAAGTGAAAACTGAAGAAAAACTCAGGGAGGTAAAAGCGGATTTGTTCCCCACCCTGGTCTCAATATTTCACACACAGGTGAAGTAATAAATACATTAATTTTATTTTATTTTATTTTTTGCATTTTAACAATCTGCCTGCTTCTAGTGATTGCCAGCAGAATTTAAGAGGACAATTTGACTCACTAACATTTTCCTTAGCTGTTAAAACAGAGGTGGGTTATGTAAGGCAGTGAACTGCATATTCCATGTGAAATGGATGAAGTTGATCCAAGGGGTCTTTTTAATTGCTTGCTGCTATGATATCCTAATTATCCCGCCCTTCAAGACCTACAGCTTTTCCACAGAAAACATGTTTTCCCCCATCCAGCTTTTCTGTGTTTTGCATCAAAAGGTAAAAATTAAAAATTCTAGCAGTGTTCACAATTCAAAAGAATTTTCCTGATGTTTTCCTTACATACACAAAGAGGGATGTATTTTGCTTTCCTGGTTTTGCAATGAAAGTTGAAACAGTGATTTTGCGTTATTATAACACTCATCATTTCTCCCTCTAATTTGGATGGTTTTTAATAAAGCTCCATTGATTCTACTGAAAGAAATCCCTCCTGGCAAAAGCAGAACACACACGCTGATTGCTAAATATGCAGCAATTATCATATTCAGCAGCACACTTTAATATCTTATTTATAGATGTATCTATCTATAATTTGCTTTAATTAAGTTGCATTGATTTTAATGACAGTCCTCAAAGAAGAGTCTAATGTTATATGAGCCCATCAGTACTGCTTTACTATTGTTTGGATATAAGACAGCATCTTTAGTACTTCTTTTTCATACTCTTAGTAGTGTTTTTCTTCACTAAGAGGCTGCAATGGAAAACCGAGACTGTTTCACAGGAACCATCAAAAGCCCCTTCACTGGAGAGAAAGCACTTTCAGCTCCCAGTTACACACTGAATTTCCACACAGGATGGCTTTGAAGACGAAGGAAGGAAGCAATACCTCTGAGCATCGCAGGTCAGAGAAACCTCTCCATTCTACAGACATAGAATCATAGAACTGTTTGAGTTGGAAGGGGCCTTTAAAGGCCATCCAGTCCAACTCCCCTGCAGCGAACAGGGACACCTACAGCTGGATCAGGTGGCTCAGAGCCCTGTCCAGCCTGACCTTGAGGGTCTCCAGGGATGGGGCACCCACCTCTGGGCAACCTGTGCCAGTGCTTCACCACCCTTACTGTAAGGAACATTTTCGCTGTATCTAATCTAAATCTTCCCTCTTTTAGTTTGAAACCATTCCCCCCTGTCCTATCACAACAGACCCTGCCCTTCTTTCTTATAGCCCCCCTTTAGATACCGAAAGGCTACAACATCTTGGGAGTGTAGTTGTTAAAGCTCTCCAGATCATGGTCTGATGCCTTGAAAGTCTGTTTTGGGTAGTCTAGCAACTAATTAAAACTTCTATATATATATTTTTGCCAACAGAAAGAAATAGGCAAACGATTTGGAAAGGTGAATTAACAAATCGCTGTGGGTGCCAGTTCATAGCCTATGTGTGATCTCACAGACTTACAAAGTTCTGTTTTTTGGACTCAGCTACAGGACTTCTTTTTCTTGAACACATGCACACACACACTCACTTCAAAGCATTCCATACAATGGTCTAGTGTTGAGATTAATAATAATAAACAAACAAACAAAAACAAACACTTGATGCTATTAGAATTGTGGTTAACTGTCAAAAAGTATCTTCAAGAGCTAAAGGAAGTTATCTCTGCAGTCTTTGCAGAATCTCACAGTCTTGGTTGCTGCTGGGTGCCACCACACACCTTGGCCCTGATTCAGAAAAGCATTCTAAATACTGATGAGGGTGATTTGTTTAAATTTCAATAGCATTTGATTCTTCTTGGAGGAATTCCCAAAGCTGACATACACCTGCATCTCTCAGTAGCTGTATCTCCTTTTTGGATGAAAATACACAGTGAAAACATCAATGTCTCTATACCCTGTACAGGTGTTCACACACTTGAACACAGCATTCTAGTGATGATGAACCAGGCACCTACATCTCTGAAGTAACCCCAGAAGATATTACTGGTTCACATCAACTGAGGATCTATCTCAGAGACTATCAAGTAGCTCTATATCCTTACTCACCCAAACCTTAATGTATCAGTCATTGTTAGTATTATTTTTTTCTAACGTGAAAAATAAGTGCTGGCTTTTTAAATCACTGCCTTTTAGAATATATCAGCACTAATTTTATAAGAATTGTTCATGTTAAAATGCAAGGGCATGATCTCAAAGGAAAAGCACTAAAGCAGTTATGCAAGTACATTTTCAGTTTCTGGTCATCATTTTTCATTCACTGATTATTGCTTAAGTGTTGATTAATCGTTATGTTCATGCTGCTAGAATGCATCTCCCCTGGGTGAGAAAAACATCCTTGTCTAAAGGAAAAAAGAGATAGTAATCAAACCATCCTTCCTCTTCCCCATAAGAAACACAGACGCACATGGCAGAGTTACTGTTGA
Organism: Alectura lathami; assembly: GCA_013399715.1. Classification (NCBI taxonomy): domain Eukaryota; kingdom Metazoa; phylum Chordata; class Aves; order Galliformes; family Megapodiidae; genus Alectura; species Alectura lathami. Next base: position 267,200 of record VXAV01001227.1, read on the forward strand.
TTTTAGCTTTGCTGGCAAGTAGTTTTGAAAATTTTCACTTAGAAAATCAGTTGTACAAGGTCCAAACAGTACTTGGTCAGTCAGACTGCTAGGCAATTAAATGCTCCCCTTTTCTCTCTCTCTCCCTCTCTCCACACACACACAAATGCACACATTTAGAGTCATTGTCCCTTCTCCCGGTGCAATAAGCACCAGAAACACTGATGACAGCAGTGCTCCATGCTGGAATTAGGCAAGGCTGATTATCTGAGGATTTACTTCCCCTCACTAATGCCCTACCTTGTTCAAGGAGGTGAAACTAATGGCTTAGATTTAGAGAGAGAAGAAAATTCTCTCTAAAGGCAATAGACTAAGGAAAATACAAACACAGATGGGAACTTTAAAAGGGAAACAGGCTGTTCCCATAACACTTTAAAAACATGGCAATTGCCTTAGCTCGGTAGAAAACAAGCTCTCAGCATTTGCCGTATCTCACAAACTAGAGTGAAAATAGCCAAGATGGAGGTGAAGCCAAAACTGCACAGCCCCACAAAGATAACGTTCTGCTTTCTGAACCCTAGCTCCGTGATCCCTGATCCCTGGTGCAGGAGGACTATGGTTTCCTCTGACCATGCGAAATGAGATCATTTCCTGGCCTGTGTCCTTCTCTGTGGGTGGCTTCTTTTTCCATTAGTTGGATAATATGTTTTGGTTAATTCCACCTCTTAATTGTCTTTAACGAGCACCAGATTTGTGACACCCTCACTTGCAAACCTATTCTCAGAGTACAGAGGCAAACGGAGGCCCTTGAGCTGAAGCGCAAAACTTGAAAGCAGCAAAACAAAAGGCCATCAGCACGCACCAGCATTGATTCTTTCCAGCTACAACGGGGCATTTCAATTGCTCTTCCACTGAACCAGGCCAACGTAATTAATTTCCTCCCAGCCACTAGACGGAATAATTTGACTTTTCAATGAGATACACTTGTGATGCAATATACAGCACACGTAATACATACATGTGAATAAATTTAAAGCGCATCTCTCGTAGTTGTTCTACGATACTGTGCACCATTCCTCTCCCCCGTTCTCTGCCTTAGCCTCTGTTTGAAACTCAGCTGCTTCTTGTTCCTCCCAGTCTTGCATTCTTTGCTTCTCTTCTCACTGTAATTAGTTTACAAGACTACTTATCCAGATGATTACTGCTTTTAAATGACAGTCGTCTTTTCTTTTACTCCAGTTCATTGTTGTGTATCATTTTGTCTTGCTATTTGAATACCCAGTTCTCTAAAGCATTTTCTCATTATGTTATCTCCTGATATAAGGAATTTCAAAATACTTCATGAGAGACACTGTATGAAGTAAATTGAATTGAATTTTCTCTCAAAGTCAGGGGCTTTCAGCATCTTTCTCCAGCTAAGTCAGCAGAGTTCTTGGCACCAGTGCCAGGGTGTAATGGCCACTCTGTGCAGCACAGATATGAGCTTGTGTTCTTTTTAGGGAAAATGAAATGACAGTGTCAGAACCTGGAAAGCAAACAGGGGACAGATCAATATTTCCACTTATGCTGAGGATGGTAAATGAAAACTTTTTGGGTATTTTTCAGGTTTTAAACATGCACATTGAGACAATGCCATTCTGCCTACATCTGGTGTTGATGCTGAATGCATTCGTGGGGGGTATGTGCATGTGTATGTCGAGGAAGAAGTGAGGGAGGGAAGCGGGAAATAGCAGGGCATGAAACTAAATTGCAGAGCAAGTAGTGGAAATAGACAGTGAAAAGCTTCCTGCAGGCAGGCAGCTTCACAGGGGAGAGAGAGCCTTTCATTGTCTATAAAATCATGCCTTGCTGGAGGTCCTCAGGAGTGGAAGGGGTAGCGCCTAGAGGCAGTAAATCTCTCACTGTTGTATTATTACATTCTAAACACTTAGCTACTGTACAAACCAGCACACTGCTTCAAGAGAAGAAAAGAAGGAGGAAGGAGGAAACATGAACAAAGGGAAGAAACGGAAGACGGTGACAAAATTGGGAAATAACCCCCTGCCACACCTCTCCCCAAGAATAGTTCACATCAAAGAGAAAGAGCTGGGTAAACGGTCACGGAGTTAAAAGTTAGCCTCAGCTCCTTCTACTGTGACTTGACACCACTCTGGAACAGCATTGCTCCAATGTGAATGGTTAGCTTGTAGCACAGGCTATTAAATCTACCTTAATCCTGTTAAACACAGACGCCACTAAAGAGAGGCACTCTCTGAGNATGCTATGGCATCAGGTTCCTCCGGATCTTCAGATACCAGCCTGTAAATGTTACAGACATTGTTTCTCCTGCTTGCAACTGCTGTTGGGTGGCGACCTTCTTTGCTTGCTGATACCAATTTAGCAGTTGGTACAGTTTCTCTGTGATTTGGTACTGTCTGTTGTTTGCTGGTACCAGATGGATACCAGATGGGTAACTGGGCAATGGTTCCTCTGTGTTCCAGTCCCAAAAATCACTGCCTATAGGGTCAGTCTTGTCAGTTGACTCCTAAATGGCACTTCAAAGCAGCAGTCTGAAAAACCTCAACATCTGTTCCCTACTCCTAATGACCTTAAAAAAAATGTTGCAGACATACTTTCCTTCAGCCAGCAGTTACTGTGCCTCTGCAGGAAAAATATAACCTTGCAGATGCTCACAGCCATCAAACTCACTCCTCGCTAATGGCAGCTCCAGAAGCCACCACCTCAGCTCCGAAGTCAGCACCGAATGTGAAGTATAATCAATACACTCTTTTCTGTTGTAGCCCCACAATGTAGGAGTTGAGCTATTTCAAGGCATTTTTCAAACAGTACTTTCCGCAGTGAAGTGGGAGAACAAGAAAACAAAAAACTTGAAGCGCCATTGAAAGGCAGCTGGGATATCCAATGGCCAAACGTAAAGCATGGAGGCAAAGCCAGGAGCGCGAAAGTGATGGAAGAGATCTGGTTTAACTATTGATTTGTGATTGGTCTTCCAAAATGTTGACCAAGTTGTCAAAGTATAGACAGGAGCTGAAAGGTCCTGCTGTTCCTTCCTATTTATTTCATATGACTGCTTTTGAGACAGGCAAAAAGTTTATTTAGGACAGCACGGGAGCATTTTGGTAAATTCTCTATACGTGCTGCAGCAGAATGCTCTCTACAGGAAAATATAGCTGACATCAAAGCATGTTCCCCACCCCCTGTCTTGTTTCATGGAGAAGTTATGATAAACAGGTTATGTGTTCCCCTAAGGTTACCATGGAAACTCATTCTTTTCAGGCCATCATTTGCAAAGGTAAAATTTGCATTAAAATGTGATGGAATTTGATTTTGTGCATGTGTGTGTGAAACTCAAGTGGGGTCATGCTACCATGCAGTATAGCTATTATTTCTAACTCAGGAGCATATGCTGAAGGGAGAGATCTATTAATCCGTGTAAACACCCCAGTGACCAAATTACAGTTTAATTGCTAACTTGACAGGTATCGTCCTAGCAAATTAAGAGAAATACTTTGAAAATTAGCTTCATATGCAAATGTAAATGTTAATACTAATCCACTGGTGGGTACCAGCAGATAGCATTTCGTTAAATTCCCCTATAATCATTCCACAGGAAAGATTGAATTTAGATTGTCAGAATGACTTTGTTTTGATGATGGCAGACCAGGGACAGAAGGCACAGGCATGTATTTCAAATTATATATTTTTATCTCAGCTTGAAGGAGTTATCATCAAATTATGAACTACAGAATGTAATGTGATACAGCCATGCTTAATGCAACACAAGAAACTTTTGGATCTCCTCAGAACCCACTTTGCCTGCCTTGTTTTGAGTGACTTCAAAGTCATAATGTTAGTTTAGCTATTTGCTGCTATGACTTCTCTTGAAATACTTGATGCTGTAAAGCATACATCCACTCCTGACCTCCCCAGAGTCCATGTTCCTTGAGAGCCACTGTCATTACTTGTCATTCACAGAACTGGTCTTCCTAACACAGTAGTGCATTATTTACAATCATAATTTTGGCAACCATTACTTCCAGCCTATCCAGAAAACAGATGAAAAGACTACACCAAGGAAAATCTTACAATTAGTCACTAGACCGCGTTTTAGAAGAGATATCAGTATTTGTCCTCCTTCTCAGCTGTATGCTTTCACAACACATGTTGAATTTAACATACTGCCTAATGAAAACTGTGGTATTCTGGGATGCTGGATTATTCATTATTCTGCCTTAAACAGCAGGACCTCCTTGGAGCCAGCACTCACATTTCTCTCCTAAAGGCAGACAAACCAGTAGCATTTGGGTTACAGAAGACTAAACACCTTCTATTATATGGGACTTATGGCATAGGTTTCAGCTGGAATGGCTCTACTTACTGTTGGGCAACATGACACTTAACCCAGCAGCCAGGTTGTTTGAAGAGAAAAATAGCAAAGCCAAACAGCAGCAGTCATCATTCTTTCTTTCTGTTGTTAACTAATATAGCTGAACAGCAAGTGTCTTAAAAAAAGAAAAGGTCCAACCCTCCAGATCAGGTAGCCCAGCACAGGTATTTCATCAGACACGCTTTTGTACTGTCAAGTTCCTGCTTATAAATCCAATTTACTAGCCAAATGAAGAACAGCAAAGAAAGTTTTTAAAAAAAAACAAAAAATGAAATAGATTTCTAACTTTTGCAGAACTTCTCAAAACTTGGCACATTCAATAGGAAAACTGCGTTCCAGTTGGACCCCACACTGAGCTAGAAAAAAGGGGTTAGCACTCCTTCTTCCAAGTGTTCTTCGACAGTAAGAGCTAAAGCTAAAAGTTGAAAAGAATTGGCCTTGTGCAGAAAAGCCAGACTCATGCACAGCACCGGCCTTACTGGGTAAATGGAGTTCTCCTTCCCATATTTTGCACTTTATTTTAATGCAATCTTGATATTAGATTAGCATCTGCACTACAGACCTTAGACTGGGAACTAATAAAGTTATCCACCCAATCTCTCCATGTCTGAGTCAGTGACTTTCTTTTTCATTTTAAATAATTATAACAATGTCGCCTGTTTGTTGAGAAAAAATAGAGCCTTTATATATTCACAGATAATTGCTTATACCCAGCAACCAGAGATACATTCTAATTGCTTTTCACACCTTGGCTGTGAAGAAATCTTGAACTTTTTGGTGTTTTTAACTGCAAGACAACAACGTAGCCAGAACGCTGACACCCTGGCTGCTGAAACAGTGCCTATGATGTAATTTAACAAGCAGTTCTTCTAATGCATTTTGCAGCGAGGAACTTCGACAAAACAAGACGACCCAAGACCTATAGCTCAGATCTGCTGCAATAATGAGAAGTGCCACACATACAATGTAAGATCTCAATCCAGAAATCAAAAGTAATCACAAGTCCATTATTTCAGCTGGCTTCTGTCACATACTTAACTATAAAAAATAGTAGATCTGTACCCTGTAACAGCCTCAATGACTTAGTTGTATTGCTTGACCCATCTTCTTTCAAGCTCGACCCTGTTCTGCTCACTCTGGGCAACTGCAGCAGTTTCCCTCTCTGAGGTCATTCTGCTTTCTGTTATGGTAAATGGTCAAATTTTGCAGTACTTTGTCAAAACTACCACATTTTAGTGGGACATTAACCCTAGCAGGCAGAATTGGACAACGACCAGCATCTTTTGGCTACAGGGTGCTGTCTGGGACAACAGCAGCTAGGCAACTCTTTGGATCATCAGTATTCCTAAGGGAAGAGATTTTTTTTTGTACAGCAGCATACTGAACAAGGACATAATCCAGGGAGATTAAGCTGTGAGAACTCAGCCTTCTCAGCACTTATTTGAAAAATGTAATGGATGCCTGGTAGGAAAGGCAGAGCCTTCAGCCTATGTCTAAGAAGGAAGGGGTCAAGTCTGAGGCTTGGTTTCAGGCCCGACCTGATAAATACCTTCAGCACATGCTTAGCTTCAGACATGGATTTCAATGGCATTACAGACTGGTCTTGTGATTAAAAAAACGAGCACTGTTGTAACTGGGGCCTCCCTCCAGAAGAAGCAGGCCTCTTACTCATAGCCTGAGGAAGGGGAGGTCAACTTTAAAAGGAAACCTACCTTGTTCCCCCTTGTAGTTAGACCCATGAGCAGCTGTATTTGATTCCAAGGTATGTGGGGCACTGACTTGCTAGAGGTCGGGACCAAGCTGTCATGGAGAAGTACATACCACTGAGGGCAACAGAAGGTTCAAAATGCAAAGTATTAGCACGAGCAACCCCTCGGGAAGGCTCAGTGTAAAAATCTCAATCCACTTCCGCCTTCATTAGTGATGCCAGCCTGAGATTTGACAGTGTGCACACATCAAGTGTAGTATGATTCTGTGATGTTCAGGGGAAGTGGCCACACAGTCACCCATCTATAGAGGGGTCAACAAGTAGCCAGAAAACTGTTAAAGCCTATTGTGGCAGAAGCTTGCCAAAAATGGAGCAAATCACAAAGGCGCAGCTATTGTGCTGCTCAGAACTGCACCACTGCCTTTGCACAGACCTACAGGCCAGTCTGCAGCCTAGCTCTGAAAACCCTGTTGCTGTGCCCATCCAACCTGTCCCAAAGGACAGAAGTTGCAGAGGAAAGCCCTGTCTGTGCACACAAGTGCAGTAATTGTTCACCAGGCTATATGGCACAGATTACTTGTTCCCCTCGTCAATATAATTACCAATTAGAGGTTTGTCTCCTGCCTCCCCAAACATACTGGCAAATTAGAGAAAAATAGATACAACAGAAAACGTTTAGGGCCCTTCATAACGTATCAACATGATCTGTGGCAGCTGTCATGGTCTCTGTGAAACCACAATCAAGTTCTCAGCAGAAGAACCTCTCCTAGCTGCAAGTGACATGGCTGCTGGAGTACGCACGATGTGCAGCCTCCCGTGGCGGCCAGGCCGGCAGACCGGCCACGTCCAGGCAGCCCTGCAGGGCCACCTGCTTTCGTCAGGGTTCCTCCCGCTATCTCTGCAAAGTAAGGGGAAAGCTTAGAGTCTGTCCGCAGGATCACCCCCCTGTGATTAAATGAAACAAAAAGCAGCTGTGTGATGAAGTGCCTTGTGGAAAAGATGGCATGATGTATTTCTGGAATTCACAGAATATTGTGGGGTATAAACAGTACGCCAGTGGGCTTTGATAAGACGACATATGGCACCAGAACTGTTTCCCTTGGTAAACAAGAGTGTGTTCGTGGTGCTAGCATGAAGACAAGAGCATTTCAGGCTCCCCTCTGGTTCAGTTTCAGTATGTCAAATTCAACCTTTGTGCAAATAGGAATGATTCCAAACCTGTTATAAGAGTCACTCTTTATTACTAGTACTAATGGAACTGAATTTGGCTCTCCTTGCATGTGCCATTTGGAATAGTTTATTTTTCACATGACGTTTGGCAGGAGTTTCTCTAAAATAACTTCCCCTCAAACCCACCCCCAAAGCCAGCCTGCAAATTTCAAAACCTGCTTGGTTAGAACAGTTTTTTAGACTATAACCCAATCTGAAACCTTACTTATACAGAGATAAGTAGTGACCACAAGTTCTTGATAGGTGCGCTAAGCCTGCATTTAATGAATGCTTTAAATCCTGTCAGTTAATGTTTAAATAACATATACTCAAATACTTCTGATCCACAGTTTTCAAAGCAGCTACACTCCAAGTAAGTCATTGTGTGTTTTTTTTTTTTTTTTAATTCAACATTTTCTACTGACTAATTGTCTGTGGGTTGAAACTTCTGAATTCACAGCAGTTTCTGCTGTATGGTTACACAAAGTACGTAAAATTATCACTTCTCCCATTGCGCTATAAGACAGGAATGTTATTATTCTGGAAGCTGGAATTTTGGTTTCTAACCATGGTCCAACACAAACGTTAGTGGATTTTGGGAACCTAACCTATTTGAAATGCAACATCCTGAACCTGGAATTAATTGATCATGAAAAGTACAAACAGCTCCTTATTCATCCTGCAATAAGCATAGAACCCTTTGACACATTATGGAAAAATAATTCAGTTCTTTTTTTTCCTGTTTGATTTTCAGGCTTGGATTCCTGCCAGGCACACAATAAAGTACTTGGCCTTTAACACAGACAGGCATGATTCTTCTTCCACACTCTCAACTGGGAACTAACAAAACTCAGTACATTACAGATTTGTTTCGATCAGAATGTTCACAGCTAGTATCTAGAGGGTGATTTTCTTACATTTTTAGGCTACTTATCAACTTACAAACCTGATTTGCAAATAAAATAGCAGCTCTTGGAACCACTCAATGTGAAGCTTAGTACAATTAAGGCTATGTGGTCACTAACAGGTGAAGAACTACTTGCAGTGTGGCCGGTGTTACACGCAGTCCTTGAATGTACACTACAGAGAGAGAATTTCAAGAATTTACTGCCACCCTGAAGGCAAGAATTGATGTTAAGTAACTGGATTTGTACAAAAGTCTGTAAGACAATCCAAGAAAATCCTCAAATACGTGAGTAATTCCTCATTATTTTTTAAATGTTCTTAAACAGAAGTGTACAGGTTAACCTTATAGCTTGTCCTGACAGCTCCTTCTCTATTTCTCATTATCTGTTGCTTCTCTGTGACTCTAAAGCCCTGAAAAAGGGTATTCCATGAAAAAGCTCTCCAGCTCCTAGGGAGACTGCCTATGTTCTTGCAGCTTATTGCTTATGTGGTTCTCTCAGGGTCTGACTGATACTGCAGTATAAAATAGTATTACACAGATGTAGTATGCCTCATTCTGTAGACCCCCAATGGCCTTAGGATTAGGTTTGTATAGACTATTTTCATGAGTGCTTTCACCATATCATGTCCTGCTAAGACACGAGCATGTGCACACATCTGAAAAGTCTTGAGGTGATGCTTCCCAACAGACATCCTAAGCGTCCAAAAATGATGGGGTGATCTCACAGCATATACTGACAACAACAGGCATTCTTTTTTCCTGAGCAGTACTCACACTTACCCTCAGCCTATCCTGCGGTTAACTAGGTCTAGCTGAGGTTTACGTTGAGCCTTGTGATCCACCTTGCAGAACTGCGCTCATCATTTACCCTAGCTGTAAACCTGAAAAGGAAGGAGGGGCAGGAGCAGGCGCAGAGGAGTCCAAAGGATGCAAAGCTCAACAACAAACCAAAGCACAAGGGAACTGGAAATGAATTTTGAAGTATTTGGCTGTACAGCACAGACTGTGCTGTATATATGTGTCTGTTTACAGAGACACACTAAACCGAATTATTCAGTTACTTACAAAAAGAAAAAGAACAGACTGTGGGAAAGTGAGAGCAGAATGAAGGTGCAAGAGAGCAAAAAATTCATCCAGCAACAGATGAGAAGAACAGAAGAGGACTGGAAAATGGATGCAATGGGGGAGAATGGATGATGAGAGAATAGCAGGCCTATTTAAAATGAATTTTTGACCTTATTTTTAAAACATTTATGGATCCCAATTGCCTGTCATGAGATCATTTTGCCTTACAATGCTGGCTTTTCAGTCGGCTCTGCAGTTTAACTTGATTTATCCCACTTTAAAAAAAGTACATTGTTAGAAATACCCCTTCTGTTGGAAATTCTGTCCCATTACAGTGTCAGCTAAAGGCCACTTGTCAAAGTCAGCTTTATCAGATAGAAATTTGCCTCGTGAGTTCTCAGACACTTTTTTGAAGGACAAGGCCCAGTGTCCGTTTTTGAGGCTGCTGATTTGTGACAGGATAGTGACTCCTGAAATTATTCTCTGTTATTTCCCAACTTATCCGCATGTTTCATGAGATGGTGAGTAGCGATTACAGCAGCTGCTGTACATTAGAAAGACATTATACAGAAAAGCTGGCTGAGGTAAAACAACTGACTGACAAAAGCATAGAAAGAACAGATCGAGTATTACCAATATATAGAGCCCCAGAATCTTCCTTTCCATTTGCAGGTTCCCTGGTGACACCACCTGCTGTGTGAAGCAAGAAAACCTGTACCAGAGTTTTCCTCCTCCTCAGCTGTCCACTGACTCTTTAAAGAAAGACATGATGGCCTGAAGATTACAGCAAGTTTTTATTTACAATTATGCAATTGTCTCTTCACCGATGAGTAAAGGTAGAAAAAATCAGATGGTGTTCAATCTGTGTTACCACAGCACTGCTGAGGGTCAGCAGCCTGAGGCTGCTTATAAAATATTTTATGTTGCTTATAACATACCTTGAGGACTCTCCTATCAAGACGCTTTGAGGCATTTGTTTTCTTTTAATATTTTGATTCTAACATTGTTCCTTTGTTTTTGTCTGAAGGGATTGATGTAACACATATTTTAAGGGTAAAATCACGTCAGAGTAGAATTGAAGAAATTTCAGCCAGGAGTCAGAAGAGTGCAAGCTATGGCCGCAGTATTTTCCAGACTAAAAGACTGTGTCTATGAAAGCAAGGCTGAATAAATCAATGGATGATATTGTTGCAGCGATGAGACCAGAAGCCTTTGAAATCTGTAAACCACTTCAACAAGAGGAACTGTTGCAGCAACAAACTTCAGTGTATTAAAGCCCTCAAGGTAAACTCTGATTTTTTTTTTACGCAGACTGCAATTCCTCACAACAAAAATGTTTAAAAATATTCTCCATTTGAAGGACAAAAAGAAACAATCCTGGTGCCACTATTATTAATCAGTTCAAGACTGAGATACTCAAAGCTCCCTTTCAGCTGCTCTGATTAAGGACAACTTGCCTCACAGGAAAAGTAAAGCTTTGGAAATCAGTAATCTTGGGGTATTATACCTAATAGGAAAGGCTTAAAAAGGATTACCTGGAAGAAACCTTTGTGAATCTTAGGAAACTACACTGGGCCATAAATATCGACCTGCTCTGAGGATTAATAAAGCTTTATCAGTTTCAGATAAGAAGTGAAAAACCTCAAGCTGCTGAAGAGGTACCATTGGGCCAGTCTGGGACCTCTGTCAGGACACAACACACCACACAATTTCCACAGAAACAAGCATTTGATTAATATTCCCAGTTCAGTTTACAAAAGCTATTCAGAAGAAGAACAGCAAATTTGGCTCACAAAATTTAAGGCAGTAGATCAAAGTTAACTTCTGTAAGAAAACAATTATTTTGCTGAAAGTGAAATCTTCAGTAACTGAATCAGAATAACATATACAAAATTTTTGAGGGGGTTAATGAACAAATATAGATCAAAATTTATGTAAAAACACCCCTTTTAACTTTAGCTCTGTGACTGCGATAAAGTCTAGTCTCACATAAGAAAGTTTTGGACTATAACCCCAATCACTGAAGATTTCACTTCAGCATTTGCAATAATGGTTTGGAGGACATTAAAAACCACGTTCGTTCAAAGCTCAGGTGTACTTAGATTCTTAAGATTTTTAACATAATTCTGCCTCTTCTTTAACTAAAATTTCAAATTTAGCATAAATTGCATCATATCATTTTTGAATGGTGGTTGATTATAATTACCTCTAAAGAGACAGAGTCCAACTCTGAAATCTGCTCAGGTGGAGCTCTGAGTGCCAAAATTGTCATCCCATAGACTACATGGCATTTATTTAACACATTAAAAAATCCTGCACTCTTGACTTAATCTCTGGTTCTATCACAGGTTACTACTCTTCAGCAGCGGAGTAGATAATATGTCTCTGTGTAGTGAGAGTTCTTGGTGTATAGTCAGGAGTACAGTATGTCTGTAAGAGTTCCATTGTGGTGCTAAAATGGGGTAGGAGCAAATTATTGCATTTTTCAGTTTACGGAAGTGACTGAGGATGCATCGAGGCCAGATAGTAAATACAACTAAGTCCACAAAATACAAATAAGTGGACCTACCCAACGCTGGTCGTAATCAGACAGCTGCGTTCTTCCATCATCCTCCTCATAGAAAGGTAAGCCCTCTCGCCTGGCCTGATGGTATTCCTTCCGTAGCCTCTGGATACGATCGGCATTCCCACCACCTGCACAGCCACTGAGAAAAATAAAATAAACGCGAAATAAAACTCATACCTACACACATATCAAAGCACTTTTCAGATACCCACATCAGCACACACACAAATCCCACACCTGAGACAAATGGACTGTGAGTGTTTGACTCTCTTAACTTGCACAGTGCCCACTGGCTCACATCAGCCCTATTTTTGCTTTCCCATATTAAAAAGTCATAACAGTGAATGTGATCTCCACTTTTAAAAAAGACTGCCCCTGTCCAAAGAACTTAACAATTCCAGTAGAAGACAAGAGACAACAGATGGATGCAGACAGATGGGGGAGCACAAGGAAACTTTTAACATTCCTATGAGCAGCTATAAATGGCTATCGTATTTTAATAATGATGATGATGATGATGATGATAAGCTGCCAGAAAAACGTTTCCTTTTGCTCCCACGCTAAATGCGGAATTTCCCTAAAATTGCATTTGTTCGAGGTAAAGAATACACTATATTCACAGAGAAGCACAGAGAAGTTTTATCTCATAAAAAACACCCTCGCTCTCAGTTGTACAAAGAACTAAAACATCAGCCATAAAAATACAGGGGAGGAAAAAGAGACGGGAGAGCACGCTACCAAATCTTGACACCAGCTTTTTAAAAGTAGTAATTAAGCAGTAATCCACCAAAGACTCACTTCTATGCTGGATACACTGCAAGCTGCCTTGGTGAAGTCAGTGGAGTTGCTTAGTGGAAGGATTAAAAAAAAGAAGTAAAAATCCTGAAAACCCCTAGGAATTCTAGTAAAATAAAAATAAAATACAGGCACATGAAAATTAATAAATTAAAAGCCTATCAGACCTATTTGCAGCCCTACTCTAGCTAGCCCTGGGGTGAATACTGCCCACATGGCTCAGCAGCATTTACTAACATTCACAGGGAATTGTAGGATTTCTTTGTGGCCACTCTAAAGTCACATCATTGTTGTTGCCAGACATATTCATACATTCTCTTAATCTGCAGCCTCAGCTCTGCCTCACCAGCAAGGGACTATAGAGATACAGATTTGTTCACGTGAACTCTGTGGAGCTTCTTGTCATGCTGCACTCCACTAAGAGCTGGCCAAGATCTAGGTAAGCCTTTTGTCTGAATTCCATAGCAAACTGGATTTAGAAAGTACACAGAGAAGACTGGACATAAACCCATTAGTTCAATAATAAATAGTTTCTACTATCAAACAGCAATCTAGAATGGTGGATAAATTACTTTCAAAATTAATTAACATATGAGGGAAATCCCACGCAGGGAACAAGTGCAACTGAATATGCAGGACTGAAAGTTTACTGGCAGCACCAGTTCCCACAAAAACCATACAATTAAACTACTTGTCTTCTCAGGATCCCAAGCTATCCAGCCCCTCTACTCTGCAAAGCCCCTGAGGTTTCAAGCTTCTCTGGCTGACTTACTGAGCTCTTCCAGAGCACAGGAAATTTTTCTCATGATCTGCCAAGACGGTGCAGAAAGCTTGCACAAACATTGCGGACTATTGAAAAAAAAAAAAAACAAACAAAAAACCCAGCATATTCCCTCTTCCCCATAACTATTTCCACAGATAAATACCTCTGTTCCTTGCATGAATTCTTGTCAAATAGCAGAGAACCATCTCCAATTTGCAAAATACTCCAGCTAAGGACTAGCTAATGGGGGATATCACTTAGAACAGTGAAGCTTGGTCCACAGCTCATGAGCAATAAAATACCTGTGAAATCCACTGACTTCACTTGTGACTACAGACAAAGACTTTAATTAGGGCTGCAAGCATACAGATAAGACCCAAAGCCATAGTTGTTCCTGTTGCTTTACCATCGGCACTACCCAAACAGCACTAGCTGAGAGAGGGAAGTGCTGAAATCCTCCCAACACGCCCAGTCTGATTGCAGCTGAGCTGGCTCCCTGCAGCTCTCTGCAAACGGCATTAGCACCTGTGACCAGTGGCCTGAAGGTCACATGTCCCCTTTCTGCCTCCAGGTATTCTGGCTTCAGATGTAATCTGAAAATACTGTAAGAGGGTTTTTTTTTTTTTTTAATGAAATCTGAGCTTGATTGATTCATTCCAGTAAAGTATCAAATGCTGTGAGAGGCACTAACAGCAGCCTGTGCTCCATTCACTGCAGATCTCCTGCAGGTGAACTTCCCCCTGCCTAGGCCCGGCCAGCCAGCAAGTAGGTGTGGGACAAATACGGAGATCAAGCTGATTTTACACGTATATTGAGAGACTGGGCCTGACACTTTTGTCATTGGCAAACCTCCGCCATGCCACATTGTTAAGTACAAAACCTCACCCCGAGAATGAGTAGGAACATTTGAATGAAAGGTAGCACCACATGGAAAGCCATCCATCTGCATTCGTGCAAAAACACCAGCACAATCGCTGTGGAAACAAGCAGCTCCATGATGCCTGATTTCCTGTGCTTCTCTCTGGTGCACAACGATGGGATGGAGTTCACATTGCGGCACCTCTCCCCGGCAAGGGCATTCATCTGGCCCTTCAGCGGCCTACTTGTTTTCATGAAGATTATGTGATTTAGTACCTTTTGAACATCTAATCACCTGGAAAATCTGGTCAGAACTGGTCGGTAAATTCAGAATTTGTTAGGAAGGTGGGGATAGCAGATTGGATGGAGGGATGATCAGCTTCATTTTTTCAGGAAACAGTTAAAGCTCAACATCTCATTTTTTTTCTCCATCACTGTTTATAGGCACGGATGTAAAAGACATTGGCTTTTGAAAGAGCTGCATATCTAGCTTACCATGAAAGTTTTACCCACTCCTGAGAAATGTGAGATGAATATGATGCCCTGTGCAAGGCTCATGAAACAGTTCTGAATTTCAAGTTGGCTCCTGACAATTATGTGAATATATGAACCACATTCAAACTCACCAGATGAATTCAATCAGCACTGTGCAAATATCGCATACATAATCTATTAGTTTACCCCAAAGAAACTGAAGCATTGAATTCAAACAGAATGAAGTCATCAGTAATAAAAAAAAAGAAACTGATAAGGCAATATTAAAAAAAAAAAAAAAACACAACATAATTTTCCAAGATTTGCAGAGAAGATCATACATTGACTGTAAACTATTCTCCCATCTGCCTATAAATACATAATTAAAAAATATTGGTTTGATCAGATAGCAGTTCTCAGACAGGGAAACAGCAAATGAATACCAGTTCAAACGTTTAGGATGCATGACTACTTATACCGAAAAGGAACCTGAACTTACAGAAGAGAAACAACAACAATACTCCAATCAAAGTCAATTTATATTAAGGAAACTTATTGAAGATTTTCCCCAAGCCCACTAAGTACAGCAGACAGATTTCTTTTATGTCAGCTTTACATTTAATGTAGTGCTCCCTCCTTTAGGAGATAAAAATATTACAGCCTTCATTGCAACTACATCAGTGCCAAGCTCACCTCCCTGGCCCGGCTCCCACACTACGTGGCTTCAGAGAACCACGCAGCCCCATGCTTGCCATGCTCCCTAGCACGCTCACAGGCTCAAGCTGTTCATTTGCTCATGGACTTCTCAACCCCTGTGACAAAACTCTAAGAGAAGCACCTACTTGGCGTTTTGTGATGATTTCCTACAACTGTGCTACATGTAAGGAGACCAATGCAGAAGTGGGTGATGCTGGGAAGGATCCCAAAGCTTTTCTGGGGAGGTTTTTAACTAGCACCCAAGTGGGGAAAAAAGTCTCTGAGAATCTTTACAAAGAGTTTTGTGGAGATTGTGATTCTGACTTCAAGCAACAGTAGTGAAAACTCTCCAAAACCCCAAGCCACAAGCAATCAATCTTAAGAGAAGTTCAACAGTTGAATAACTTGCGCATACTGCAAGCACCATTTTTAGAATTTTATTTTTTTTTAGGAGTAATTATCTTATATGACCAATCAAAAGAGGGAAAAGCACATTCCTGTCTGCAGTGTTGTAGTTTTGCTAGATACAAGGCTTACAAACCAAAGCTTTCTTCTGACCTGGAAGAAAGAAAAAATTATCATACTCCAGGCTTTTGGGTTGCTGGGGCCATACTACTAACAAGATGAACAACTGGCAAAAATCACGTTTTTCTGCCTTATACCTGACTTTGTCTGAGTCATGATGCAGGTTCCACCCTACCCACTGTGACTGCAAGGAGAACCACTGCAAAGCGGCATGGGTGTCCCAAAGCAAAACGGAACCTGTATTTCAGCACAGACCTATCTTCAAGCTATCTCTAACGTTATGTGAAGTATGACTGTGAGATTCCATCCCATCCTCTCTGAAGGGCTAGATGAGCAAGTACCATAGCAATAACATGATATTCTCAATATGGCAAGTTATTTTTTCCAAAGAATTAAAACATCATCGTCAGTATTTAATACATATGGCTCAGGTTTTCCGCAATAAGATCTTTCCTCTATTCTTCTCTGAGCAGCTAATCTGGATTTCAGTCATTCAGGTTGAAGATGTCATTTTTTAAATTAATGACTTCTTACTGCAGCTCTCTAGATAGTACAAAATTAAAAACAAGTGTTGCATGCACAGACTATGATGAACCACTTAAAGCTGTGTATAAACATACATTTAAAGAGGCAATAAACATTTTGTTTCCAGTGGTTTTCCTAAACACATTAATATTGCACAGGGCCTTTTTGCAGCCACTTCCTTCAAACGCTGATTTCACCCAGCTGAGTGTCAGCCTCTAAACAATCTACTTGTGCTTTCAAGATTATTTATTTTTTTAAGAATCTTTTAGTAAATTTTCCATTAACAAGCAAACCCAACACAAAACTTAATTCACAGACTCAAGGTAATGGACAATCTTCCATTCACAATTTGCTATAAAACAAACCTAGTTTTATATACTGAAAGGAACATACTGGCCTGCACAGATACACAGTGCAAGGGAGTCCAATAGAGCATGTAAGAGAATATATCATTCGGGATAAAACTTTCATTCTGGAGTTACAACAAATAAATATTTCAGGACTTTTTCAATTCCAGCCTCTGTCTTCCTACTCTGAAGCATTACATTGCTTATGAAGATACTTCTGCAACCTCAACAGTAGGAAGAAATAAAAAGAATAGTGGAAACTGAGAAAAAGAAAACCAATGATAAGAACATAATTCTACAGTATTTCAGCTTTCATCTCTGTCAGCTGCCAAGAGAGAGAGTTTAGGAAGAAATGAACATTTGTTGTTTTCATATGCACTTGAGTAAACGAATGATACTGCAATGAGAGCCATGTCAGAAATACCTTGTTGGCACCACTGATGTTGCCTTGTAGGTTTGGGAATCACCTGATGTTCAGGCAGGGCCAGCCCAGGTTTTAGCTATGCACACCCCAGCTGGGGTCCCAGTTTAAGAGCCACGTCTCTCTAGCTACAGGATTCCTGCAAATGGCTTTACTGGTCTACACAACACTTGCTTTCTCGGTCTGGGCAGGAAAAGACACTACTGTGCGCACCAACTCTGGACTTTATCAATGTCAAAAGGGCCCAGGCAGGACTCTCGACTTGGAAACCTGTGCAGAGTGGCTGGAAGGAAGACAGAGAGCCCAGTCCCATTCAGACATGGAGAGGGTCTGCACAGATGGGCTCCCTTGAGAAGCAGTTGATGGTTATGTTTCTCTTTGTCCAGAAGCACATAAGTACAAAGCCAAGAATCACAGATAAATTGCAGGAGAACAAATTACACAGAAAAAGCTATTTACATCTGTTTAAGTTTATGTGAACTTGGGTACTGAAGTCCCCATGTCTGTTTTACAGATACTCTGCATCTGCTTTACAATACTTAACAAAGTCATAACTGTCCTTTAGCATAACGTATGCTGTCACCTTTCAATTCTTTAGGCTAACACAAAAGCAGTACAACCACTAATGTCCAAAAGGTCACAGACTTCTAGGGCAGCACATGACTTCCATTTGTCTGGATGTAAATTGAGTCCTATTGACCCCGCAACATCACTACTGACCCCCTGACATTAGGAGCTCAGTGGAGAGAAAGAAGATGATATCCTTAGGTTCCTACCGATTCATTACAAAGAAAGGAGATCGAGCCCTGCATGATATGAATTAGCAGTGGCATTAACCTTTTCTTTCCCCAAATAGCTCATAATATGTTTACAGAAGCCTCAACAGAGCTATGTGAGGACTGAGACCAACAGATTTGTATCACTTTCAGTTTTTCCAAACTGTTTATAAAATACTTCTTGGTG
Source organism: Alectura lathami (assembly GCA_013399715.1). NCBI lineage: Eukaryota > Metazoa > Chordata > Aves > Galliformes > Megapodiidae > Alectura > Alectura lathami. The sequence continues at coordinate 285,388 of VXAV01001227.1, forward strand.
GCTTGACATAAAGCACCCTTTTATGCCTCCCTCCTTTCACATGACATACAACACCTTTCCTGTTTGCCATGGCAGATGGCCTAGACACTCAGCTGAGCACCATCTTTTCGGTCCAAGCCACTTCTCATCTCTATTACTCCCCTTTATAATCTATAGCTGGTACAGTTGGCCAGAAATAACGGGAGGCATAGACTGATTTGCTGCTTCAGGGAAACGAGATGGGCCCACTAAGGTTTAGCTTCACCATAACAGCAGATACGGTGTGCGCTGCTCCAAGATGGAAAGATACTTTCTTGTTAGCAGCCAATTTGTCATCTTCAAAGACTTTTCCTTCCCACTGTATCGTGCCTCATCAAAAAAGCAATCACTAGAATTTAACTAATAGAAAAGCTGCCCTCTGGTTCAGGTTGGTTGATGGCAAAGGCTGTTTCTGGCATGTGACCAGTTTACTGCCGTCTTGTTGATCCGAGATGTGCACGTGTCTCAAAAGGGCTAGGAGAGCAGGGAGATTAGGGACTCGGCTGCTGACAACAACCAAACTCTCTATAAACAATACACAATGAAAATAATGAAAAACAGATTTTCCTGGTATTTTCAGTAGCCTCTAGACAATGCAACAGTTTCTGGTTTCTTCACTGAAGATGATATCAATTATGCCTTTTATCTATCATGCAGATGTCACGTGTGAGGCGTAATTGAGGGCCTTCTCTCCAAGGTAATTTCTTCTGGATTTACACGGCAAAGAACTTAAATTGCCTTTTTTGGCACTTTGTATTACAACACGGCTTGGGAGGGGGTATTTTACTTTCCTGATGTAAAGCAGCTGGCATACTTACAATAGATAGGTCACATCAACACACAGAGCAGATTTTCAGCCCTCCAACTCCATTTACAGCAGCTCTAACAATTCAACAAAGCAAATGCTGAATGCTAAACTCTTGTGTGGAAATGTAGGTCTGTTCCTTAATGGCTATCACACCTGCCTACGACTGGCAGCCAGTTTTTTTCATGTGCAGACTCTTGCTTTTTTGCACTACAGTTTATTAAACTTACTGCTAAAGCTGAAATAATAAGTGCTCTACAGACTTCCAATGAATTAGCCATTCAGAAGTTCCTCTGGAATTCCCTTTAGCACACACAAAGCAAAAGCAGAGGGAGAGAAGGTGACAATTCACTGCCGTCTTAACTTCTGTGCTCCCTTGTGAGGGAAGAGTGGAAGATCTGAGAATTTGCTCACAGCAGACAATGCTGTCCACGTTCTAAAATGTATTTTGATGAAAACTACAAAGCCAGGAGTAACTATCCATTTCCTCCCAGAAATTACCTCTCCAAGCTCCACACAAGCAACTACGTTACACACATGCAAATTTGTGCCATTGACACAGTGGCAGCAACTAATCCTCTGTGTGGTTTGTTTTTATACTATCTGGGCCCAGGTAGAAATAAGGTACAAATCTCAACCTCATCTCAGAAGTCTCTGTAATCCTGTTTCAGATAAAGTTTATGCTAAAATAATTTATATATAGAACCTGTGAAGTATCAGGGGAAGTCTCAGATCTCAGCCAACATGCATTCTTATTATAACATTAGGTTGTTGGTGGTTTTTCTGGTGTTTTTAATGAATGATCACTACGGGGATAACATTAATCCAGTATTAGGACTTTTACGGGAAAAAAATACAAATGTAATTTATCTTTTTAAACTGTCAGCTGCATTTCTAAAGCTATAAAGCCTGTAGCTTCCAGCGGCCTTTTGTCTTTCTGCCATGGCAGGAGTATCTTGGACAGCTGTAAGAGCTTTGTAAGCTATCTTTCTCAAAATCCATTAGCTAATTCAAGGAACCTAATTAGAGCTGCCATTTTGATGGAGCATATTGAATGCTCTGTATAAACTAGTAACACCATCAATGTTTATTAAAAATTGCAAGAACCGAAGGTCTCAGTTCCATATAAATATTAATGGGCACATACACAATACTTACTGAAACATACAGTGTTCTATCCACAGAAATACACACAGGTACACTAACAATCCTGTGTGATGCATTTACTCACAAAAGCTGAAGTATGGAAGCAAAACACAGTGACAATTTTACACAAACTGTTAAAAATTGACTGGCTTCCATTTACACTATCCTTATGCACATTAAAAGAAGCAATGCACACTCAAGATGATTTGTTTCTTGTGTTTCTCCTGAGTAGTGTGCTGACAATTTGGAGTGTATTTTGAGCTTACCTCAAGAATGCTCTCCAGCTGGATCTGCTTTATAGCTCCTGTTAAACTAGCCACTCCAATCATCACACTTTGCACACATCTACACGTACCGCAGTACTGCACTGTTATAAGGGCATCCAAAGATTCAAAGTGAATTTGCACTGTAGAGCAAAAACTCAAATTTTGCTGGAGACAGCAACAAAATCAGTGAAAGGAGCCAGACATCTGGAGCAATGCTCTCCTACATTCTGCTGTGTTAAAGCCCAACTATAATGAAAAAGCAACTTTCAGACAATGATACAACACATGAAATACTGACCACTCTAAGAATATATCAGAGATCTAATTAGGTTAGGCTGTACAAAAGCATATGCCTTTGGCTGCAGAAATAAAGTTTTCTGGCTACTTCACAGCTTCATTTTTAACTTGATACTTCATAAATGAACTGCAGAAAACCTCATATGTTACCATTTCAATTTGACGTATGCTTTCATATGCATCTAACAGTGCCTGGATTCTATTTATATGTACAACCAAATATACGTGCACAGAAAAATCATCCGATTTGCTACAGAAAGACAACAGATGTTCTTATTAAGCCACTGGCACATGCAAGGTGAAGCATGGAAGCCTTATAAGGAAAACATTTAACGTCCTAACTACAAGATAAAGAAGAGTGATGCTAACAAATTGAATTACTTCTCCTGTATTTTACTAGCTATGCGCGCACAGCTCAGCAAAATAAAAGCACAGCTAAGCATGCTCGAATGAGTCCTACAACACAGGGAGCCTTGCACAGAGGGGAGCATAATCCATACGCACCCTTTGGATCATCCCGGCTCCATCGTAACGATCCAACATCTCCCGATCTGAACAGATACTGACATGACACACGAAACATTGAACAGATGTGCAAGAGGAACATTCTGAGTTATATTTTCTACACTGCAGTAGTGCAAGAGGGCTAAAAATTTTATGACAATCTTATCATGGGGACAACCCTACATTTTAGCTCTCTGATAGGGCAGCATTTCCAACTGGTAACTGAGATCTGAGCAGTTTCACAGGAACATGCTCAAAAGTCAAAACAACAGTTACCACCAGCATCTCTCAGGAATTATAAAAGGCAAATTTAGCTCATGGTTATTGCTCAACAGAAACCCTGCCAGATGCCAAAGCAGTTGACGGATTTTGTGAAGTTCTGCTGCCTTCAAGGCACCCCAGCAGCACCTTCCTGCCCTTCCTCCTCGGGCACCCTCCCCATGCAGCTGAACTCCACACAGCACATTTGTTTCGCTCGTTTGCCATGACTGAGGAGTGCACATTCCCTTCAGCTAGCTTTCATCACAACCTCCTCATCAACAGAATTAAACATTTTACAAGCTGAGCTGTATTTCAGAGAAATATTTCTGCACTCAAGGGCCTAAATTAGCAGTGTAACTTTATTACTTTTTATTACACAGTCTGTGGAAGCTCTTGGACTTCCAGGCATGCATAGTTTCTCTTGCTCCTTCCTATTATGGCTGCAGCTGTGCTGCACCTCTGAAGGACTCCCATTTTTCTGCTTGGAGAAGTGGGGGTGGGTTTTTCGGTTTTGAAGATGGAAGGTACAGAACTGTTCCTTTTCAGTAACTGCATTAAAAACCATTAAATTAAAGGGGAAAAAAGCAAAGTCATGGAATCTTCAACCTACACACAATCACTTCCTCTTACATCTCACCTGGAAGAGGAGGAGGAAGCCTGTATCCTGCATTCTGTTGGGATGCCCCCGACATGCTAAAGCAAGCGTTCTGATTCATGCCCATGTCTAGGTCTGAATGATTCCTCTCCCTTTTCCCAAATGAAAAGAAACACTGTTCCTCACTCTCTGAGCTTCTCTATTTACATTTGCTCACATGGTTTCAACTGGTGTGTTCAGAGAGACAGCTTACAAGTCCTTTCACATCTGTTTCGTCTTGTTCCACTCACCATCTGCTCTCCCCATGATGTTCTGAGTTTTCTCTTTGTACTTTTCAGATGCCAATTTCCTCAGCCCCTTACCATTTCCCATACAAGTGCATCCCTGTCCTGCAGGCTGCTCTAGCACAGAAACACCTTCCCTGATGCATCTAGGCCAGCATCTTGCCTTCCAGCACTCGTTGAGCTCCATCTCCCAGAAGCACTTCCCATCAGGCTGCCTGTGCCTTGGGACACCCAACATCACCTCTTCAAATGCGTGTGCTCATATTTAATATGTTAACAGGCATGGAACTTGCAGTGCCAGGCTCTCAAAAGGAAAGACCTCCCTCTGCTCTGAGGCACTTACTCACTGTCCCCACACTGCCCCAACCCAGCTCCTCCCATACACTTCCTCTGCTCTCTCCAGCCTCTTCTCTGGCCCGAATGCAAATGATTTTGCATTTACCTTGGCTCACCCCTTCTCTCGCTGGAAGGTGGGTCATAAGGGCAAGGGGACACTGACATACCCAGGGCACCTGATCCCTATGCGCTGCATGGGAGCTTCTCCAGTCCCTGCAGCCAGGAGAACCCGCTGCTAGGACCATGCGTCTAGGCTCTGGCAGCGCAGGGCTAGCGCCTTTGGTGAAGTCGGCAGCCAAGTTTCCATCCTGTGTGTGGGAAGTACACTAAATCTTACAATTTAGTCAAAGTGTCAGTGTTCAAGGGGTGGCAAAAGGTACAGTCTGGTATAAGACTAGGCTGTGTTCCCTTCCTAAATATAACACCCCTGTTCCAGAGTATGGTAAGACTATAGCTTCATATTGAAAGAATCACACGCTTCTTATTTTTACTTTTAACACAGACACAACAGTCCCTTGTCTCCTCCCTCCCAGCCCCCCAAAACAGCTGTCATCGTGTTCCACAGAAATTCAGCTCCAGCACACCTCCTACATGGGTGTCTGCAACCCAAATGGCTGAAGGCTGGTTATTAATGGGAGGAATTACAGATTTCCAGTGGAAGTCAGACTCACACTCCCATTGTAACTGCAGCAGTACAGGCTTCTGTGGCTGACCCCAGCCCACTGTCCAGGGCTGCTGGCCCCTGCCCCCCAGCCTGGCTTGCTGGTCCCACAGGCAGCACGAAGTAGTCCAGCTCCTGGCCGCTCCAGGCCACTGCAAGCACCTTGAGGCACAGCCCCGCGAGCACAGAGTGCTCCTGCATGTGCTCCAGATTAAGCTGTAGTCAGCTTAATGAGAGACTTAATTGATGAGTGCTACTTCCTTCACTTGTCCATTAAGATAAGTACAGCACATGGACATTTCAACCCATCAAAGACGAGAAAATGCATTAATTTTGGTTTTCTTAGAGCTGTTAATAAATCTGACACTGTCTGGCAGTTTTATTCATTTCCTACCATTTGACAGATACTGTGATCACAAGTTACAGAAGATGTTTTTCCTCTGAAATTATCACTCTGGTAATACAAGACAGAAGGAAACTTTATCAAGATACCAAGAAGCTGGGTATCGCTTTTATTTTTAACTTTGTGTGACTGGTTTGTGAGCATCTCCTTATCTGATCAAAAAATAAAATCCATCTAGTACCATTAAAAATATGTATACACACATTACAAATGACTATATTACAGCAAATAATTGCACTGTGATTTGTGAGTAAAAGTTAGTATTCCTCTCTATAATCAGCCTGGCTCTACTTAGATCTCTCTACTGCAAAAACTCCTGCAACTGGTTTCTTCCTTTTCTCTCTCAAATTGACATTTGTATGGAATCAAGAAAGATCTTCCTTCATAATTTTTCATTACTAATGGATTTTTTTTGGTATGTGTATTTGGGAGGAGGGAAGGCAAAGGGCAGGAAAAAGCAGCTTTAAGTGCTCTGCAAATGATCCTCCTGAATCTGGGCCTCATAAATCCTATCAAATGTTATATTTCATCAATAGACTGGAAAAGCTTTTTTCTCTGCAATGATGAAGCCTAGCTTTAAAATTTATGGTTTCATTTTAGAAATGGACTATAAAAAGAGTCTGACTTAGCTGTCTATCAGCCATAGCTGACATTAGCAAGTTAGGTGTGGACTTTCTAAGTGTTGTATGTATTTTTTATTCATACAGATGTACACACATACATACAGAGATATATGAGGACATGTATATCTTTGTGGGCTTATGCATGTATAAATACACAGCCTTTTTCTTGCCTCGAAAAAACATTTTCTTCCAATGCAGAGGTATTCAGCAGATTAGATTGCAAAGTGATAAAAGTCTCCAGACCAGAGTTGGCTCAAAGATCTGCTGCAACACTAGCAAATTGCATTTTGCTGCCCAAATGATGGAGATAAAGTAGTTTATTTTGTTCTCATTTGTGGGGTGGTAAAATGCAATTCAGCAGTGGCACAGCAAGCTTCAGGGGAGGCAGTGGAGATTTCCATAGACTGTGGGGCGGGNGGTGAGAAAGAACCAAAATTTTTAGGGTGGGAGAAGACGATTAGTACAGGACCAGGGAGGGAGGGGCAGAACTGCTGCACCTCCAAGGCACAGGATGGAGGAGGCAGCTCCCTGCCCCTGCTCCCTTCCACAGGGTGTGGAAGCACAAAAAGCTTGACCTGGCAGTGACAGCAGCAGCTTCTTCAGACGGGGGGAGGAGGTGGTCTGTGTGTGTGTGCTGGAACACCCTCTGCTCCCTTCCTCCATCACCACCAAAGCTGCAGCTTTGCAGCCAGGGACTGCTGCTTAGTTCCCCCTATGCTAAATACGCTCCAACTGGTAACATTTCTCACAGAAACATTGCCGTTGTCCCATATCCTCATGCCAAAGTGCTTGAAGAAATAAACCCCACTGAAAGTAAAAACCAGCTAAATGAAGTAAACCAGCTGCAGCCTGAGAGCGCGAGGCTCCGCTCTGAACGCAGGGGAGCCATCTCTCCATTCACCACAGAAAAGCCTCGTTTCCTAGGCTGGACATTTAATGATGGATGATGTGAATACAGCGCATCAGAGCACGCTGCTGAAGCACTACCAGAAGCAAACGGAAGAGCAGTTAATCTAAATCTTGTGTGGATGATTACCACTGCATGTTGCCCTCCTTGCTGCTGGGCCCAGCTGAAATGCCAATTTGGTGGCAGCTCATAGAAAAACCTGGAGGTCCTGTTCCTTGTTAGAAAATGAGGAGAAATGTCAGTCTGAGGAATGTGGCCCAAGCTGACAAGGGAATACTAAAAGCAAAGGCCTGGGAGAGGAGAGTGGGAGTGGCTAATGGTAAATACATTTTGAGTCAAGGAACAAAAGCTCTTCTGCCATCACCTCTATTCTGTCACATGAACAAGATTAACGCAGAAAACAACCCCTCACTGAAGCTGAGGATGAGGCCTCGGGTCACCCCTGCAATGTGCACTTGGGGTCCTGGCAGATGTTCCCTGCCGCAGGGACACTTTGGGTACAGCGGGAGCCCACTGCTTGCCGCGGTCAAGGGACGCTCGTTTGTTTGGTGTCATCAACCAGGGGAGCACGTCTGGCTCCAGTGCAAAGTTTCCACTGCAGGCACACAAAACATCACGTCCACACCAACTTATGGGAATGAGAGAAGCTGAAACTGCCTGCATTTTCACAAAAGGGTATTTGTAATAACGAAGGGGAACCTTATTACACCATGGTCCACAGACAACACATCTCCGGAATTCAACATTTTTTACTGGAAGAAGGCACATTAGCTATCATGTTATGTGAACAGAAAGTACTCACCAAAAATGAAAAGACTAAAAACCTTGAAATGTTTCAGATTCATACAGGTTAACCCACTTTAACAATCAAAATCAGGACACTAAAACAATAATGACATGACAGTGTTTTCAAACAAACATGCTCACCCTACAGCAGACCAAGAGTAACTCCAGCAGTGTACTGTCTTCTGCAGTTTTCCTGTATGCTTTTCTTTGAGGGTTTCAAAATAATCAAACAATTCAGCTTCTGTATTACTCCTTGACTTTTTCAAACCTTAACTCTTCTCTGCACAAACCTTCTGCAAAGAAGCTCCTGGCACTGTTCATATTTTTTAATCTTTTCCTTACTGTTTCTTAATTTCTTCCCTTTTAAAAATCTTTTCATTTGATTTTTTCCCCCAAGGAATTTTTTGGTTATTCTTTTTGCTTTCCTTGCCTCCTTGTTTCCCTGCCTCTTCCCTGAAACTTATCTCCAGATTTTCTATCTTTTTTTTTTTCTTTTGTATTTAGCTTGAGCTCTTATGAAACCCTGACCTGTTTACAGCAGAAAACCACAAGGCTCAAGGGCTAATGTTTTACCCCTTACTCACCATATCCTGTATCTGGCTGCAGTCAGCAGCACCCAAAATTCATCATCATCAATAGATTTTCACTGACATGCACTGTATTTGCTCACATAATGGCCCCACATATTGCCTTTGAAATGACCACTGCTGAGGTGTATTCCCAGGAGCCACTAATTGGCATTGCTGTGAGACATGTTTGCTTAGCCTTTGGAAGGCAGAATGGCAGAAAAGTGGGCTTTGAAGTTCTTCTGGATGGTGCTGTGCTCTCAGCAGAGCACATCAGTATTAACCTAAGCACTCACCTTTGGAATGGAGCAGGCCACCAGCTGGCTGGTTTGGGGCGCTGGGGAGGAACAGGCCCGGGTCTGCCCCTCAAAGGTCACCAAGCGCAGTGGGGCGCAGACCTTCCCAACATCTGCACAGAACTTCCCAACGTCTGCAGTGAGGGCCAGGCCAAATGCTTGCCAGGCCTTGCTCCAGCAGACGGAGGAGAGATCACCTGTATCTGCTGTATTTTTCCTGTAATGGCCAAGATTTGAAAGCCCCATGGGGGTGCATTACCATCACTTAACCACAGAGATCTTAAGATTTTTCTTTCCCTCATTTTTCTGCACTCAAGTATATTCTCCATTAAAATACAAAATTACTCTTTTTTTTCCCATCTAGTTAACTGCTCCCCACAGAATAGCAATTAAAATTGACTGATGAATACAATACATTTACAGGCAAAAGAAGAAACAGAGAAGCCCCCTCACCACCGTGCCCCCCGCCAGGCGAGGGTTTGAGGCACACAGAGCAAGGACCCTGCAGATCTGCTGGCATGCAGCTCAGAAATCAGAATGTGATTTCCTCACCTGTGTGTCACTCCTGAATGTATCTCTGGATGTGACAAAGTCACGCCTACCAGACAGATCAGCAGACAGTCTGCTACCTGTGTTGTGGTTGCACAATTAGGTTGGAAGATCACCCTGCCAGCTCATGTTTTACCACAACGAACAGCGTGGTGCAAGCTGTCCAGCGCTGTGCAGAGCACTTGCCCTTTACTGCTGTCTCCACAACTCACCACACTAACCCAATTCTTCACCCTTAATCCTGCTGCAGGACCTGTCTATTTTACAGCCTTGAGATGAAAGTAAAATAAAAGTCTTATAACACTGCTATTTAACTGTATATTCCATTGGCATAAACTTCTGAGGAATCAGCTGAGGCCAGGAGGTAAACAATGTTATAAGAATAAAAAGTCTAAAGAATGGTATTTCTCAGATTCAGTGCCATCACCATCTACAATGGCATAGCTGAGCCTTCCAGCCAGCCCCATTGGATGGCGATGCTCTATGGAAAAGAGCGCCTACAGCCCCACCTCTGCATCCTAGCTGCAACAGGCTCTGCGGCAGTAGCTCTGCACTCTGAGTCCGGAGACATTCCCACTGCACTTGCTTAAGAATTTCTGAAATTTGTCAAGAGAATAGAGCCAAACTCCTGGTCCCACAGTGGTCAGTGAAAACAACAGAAACTTGCTTTGTAACTTTTAAATTTTAATCATGGCTATTCACACTAAAACCTTGCTACACCAAAAAACATCCCCCCCCCCACATCAGCAGAGAGTATGATAATCTGCTTAAAAATAGAATAAAAAGATTTTCTCCTAGGATTCCAGCACCTAGATATAATTTTTTGTCTCATGGAGGCTGTGCAACCATTCCTCCTCTTACATACAACTGTGCATATCAGTGTGTTAGTGATGCTTTTGCAAAGAGGGTTTGACAACAATAGAGAGTCCCCAGCCTGCTAAATAAGAAGTGACAACTCCATTTGAAAGCTGTCTCTGGATGTGTTTTATGTGCAGAAATTATCTGTGACAGTTCAGATCAAAATAGAGTTTTCATTTCATGTGGGAGGTAAATGGACGATAGAATAGGTTACTTTAAATGCTGTAGTCTAGTCCAATTAATGTTTCAGACTTTTTTTTTTGTATGGATTTCTTCTGTTTTCTATGCTCTAAACTTTGGGGTAAAAAAAATATAAAACTCATTTTGTCAATAGCATGATGCAAAGAACAGGCAAAAGGGTAATAAAAGCAGTTAACAAAAACAGTCACGCAGAAGTATGGCAAAAAAGCTCAAGTTACAGTAATCTGGCTATGAAACTAATAAGTATAAAACAGAAAAGAAAACATCACTTCATCATTCTTTCAGAGAGAACCAGGCACAGGAATCAGTTCTGATTTCCTACCTCAATCAAAGAAATTTGCCACTGATGGAAAGAGGACTTGCACATCAGCCTTCTTTCTGATCAACAGATACAAATCCACATGCTACCATTTGCTTTTCAGACTGCGCAACATAAAATTACAATTTCTAGCTTATGCAACAGTGACAATGACACAAGTTGTACTTTCAAAAAATGTCAGATCCAAAATATTGCTTTGGCCTCTGACACAAGGTCGCAGGTTTTCATGTTTTCCAGAACATCATACCTGCTGATTTTTTCAAAGATATGCCCCATTAAGTACCAGGCACGCTATCACATCGGCAGTAGGACAGGGTACAGTATGAAAGCGTTAATGATTTCATCTGTACTTGTAGCCTTTTATGTACTGTGGCAACTGCTGCTATCCCATCACAGACAGTGACTACCACGTGTTACTTCCAACAGCTATAGCAATGAAGCATACACCATGAATTTATTTAAGTATGTATGTAATGCAAATGCAAACTGTCACATTTCTTCCCAGTAAACACAAACTCACATTTGTTCCCTGTACATCGATTGGATGTTTCCTGACCCATTTTAAAGCAACGTGTTTTCTTAGGGATCCGCTGCAGTTGCTTGAGCACAGCCACGGTTCTGCTGTAAAGGGGGAAGGAAGCTGCGCAGACTCAGTACCGAGCTTCCTAGAGACCTGTCAGAGCTGATGGGAAACCAGAACTTCTTACAGGGCTTTTTAGATGTTAGAACTCAAGAACTGCTAGGAGAGAAGCTACAGACCCACTAGTGAGTGGCTTCATCGGAATTTGGGCCCACAAACCTTACATAATCTCTTTTGGTTTTGCCATACGCTAAACAATGCATATTTTGAAACAATTCTGCCAAACAGCATTTTTCTTGGCACAATTTTCAATTTCCACCCACTTCTAAGGGCAGGTGTCTCTATGCATCATTTCTCAACTCCAGGAATAAAGAAAACACTTAGAAAGCATGTTAAAATCATTTTCCTAAAGTCAGCGGACAGTAATTTGATGTTCTGCGGGCATCACAGAAAAAGAGACCTCTGCTATAAATGCACTGTGCTACTAGAAACATGAACTGAGACAAAGCATTCAGAAGACATTAGACCTCAGTATTTTCACTGGACAAAGACTGAATACTGGTAATCTTATTCCCCAGAGACAGGTTTTAACACAAAAGGGAAATTAACATGTATCTATGCACTGCGTTCTTCAGAAGAAAACACCAGAACAATGAAGCTGCTCAGCCATTTGGTGTATTTGCCATAGCTAATAGTAATGAGATAGTGGGCAGAGTGCAGATAAAAGGCTGAAAGGTATGAAGGGACACTGTTAATCATTTCCGAAGCCACACAGACATGTAAAAAATACCAGTACTTAGACTAATGAGTGTAAATTTGGGGAGGAATACCCAAGCACTTATCATATTTAGATTGATAATCTATTTGCAGCAGCGTTCAAAGAAAGAGAATGACTTCTGCCTGTTCAGCTCTGGAGCCACAACATGTCACTAAGTGCAAGAGACTTTTCAAGCTCCGTAGCGAAGAGGTCAAAGCATCAACACTGATGCAGACAGTGGTATTTACAGAGAAAAGGAGGAAAAGATCAATCCCCTTCCTCAGTCCCCTTTACACCCCCCTCTCTGAAGCAGCCGCTGCTTAAACACTGCCATTGTATCTGGCGGCACAAAATAGGTGCCTCCTGCTTCTTTCCAAATGAGGGACAGCAGAAAATGCCAAAGGAAGAAAACAGCACCTTATTCAGGTGAAGGGCTGCAGACTGCTTGCCTGTAATTTGCATACTAACAATCCATAACAATTAGGAACAGGCTTACTGCTGCTTTGCTGCTGTTCCCGAGCGCTACTCTGCCAGCTCTCCCTGCTGCTGCGCTGCCCGCTGCCTGGCGAGGTGGGATGAGCTGCAGGCAGCTCCTCTGCCATCCCCTGGGAGCAGTGCAGCAGCAAACCACGTACCCAGGTCAGCAGCACTCCCAGGGCACACGTGCTCCATTAAAGTGGTCTTCAGGCAGCTGAGCACTGCAGTGACACTGACACAGAAAACAGCTGCAACCTCCCTCCCCACTGACAGAACACATTTTAAACCTGTTTTCATCCCACTGAAGGTGTGTTACTGCTTACTTCTCAACTGCCAGGCTGCACGACACTTGCACTAGAAACATGTCCCATGCTTGCATACTTACAGGACGGTCTCACAATAACTAGTTTCCATGCATTTTATGTAAATACCATAATGATCATTTGCCGTTGATTCCCATTTACAAGGTAATAACCATATCCAGGACTAAGTAGACATCAAAGCCTAAGGGCAGAAGTGTTTACAACAGATAAACTCCAGAGCTGAAGGACATTTTCTAGTTAATACTTGTTTGAGAAGAAATGCCCCTAAGATACTATTACACTGAAAAAAAAGTATTTAAGATTAAAATTTAAGTGAATGAAGAAATTAAACCATAAATATGGGTCACCGGAGACTACACGCTAAGACGTTGTTTGAAATGATGAAACATTCGCTGGCTCTTTCTTGTTTCTCTTCGCTGCTGCCAAGTCACTGGAGGGAAGGGGCTACCATCTTCCACAGTGCAGATTCAGCTGAGGAGGTGACATGGGGGGAATGTCACACTGAGCTACTGCCACAGCAGTTAGGGACTGGAGAGAAACTAGAAGGGCAAATTAAATTGAGACCACATTTACTGCTCTACTAGTATGCTAAATCTATTCAGTTTTTAGCAGTTTCTATAGGCATTTCACACTCAATCCTCTTGCATGCTGTAAGTTGTTTTTTTTTTTCTCTGCTTCAGCTTGATTTGATTAAAAAAAAAAATAAAAAAGAAGGCAGCTACCTGTTTTGCAGGCAACTGAAGAGTATAGAATTTTCCATGCAATGACTCTCCACTGCTTTCTAAAAAACAGCCCCCAGACATCCAGGACGCATTAGTGATCACAGCAGATAAGCGGTGTGGTCACCTGAAGCAACACTATTTCCTCAGTCCCTCTGTCCTAATGAAAGACCTCACCTTCTCTCAGATGCAGACCACAATCTAGCTTAAGACAAGTTACTTGTTTCATTCCCTGCGACAGCCTAACACCACTCTCCACACAGCAGCCACAATTCTGTTAGGCCATCCCAGGATCAATACAGATACCATGATCAATGCCGGCACATGGTCTGCAGCTGCATGGCCTGCCAGACAAACTGCTCCTCAGCCACCGCACGTGTGAGCTCCATGAGGTGCCAGGCCTCCTTCCAGGGATGGAAGGAGGGTCACAGAGGTACAGAGTACCTACCAACTACATCAGAAGGATTGAGCCGATGAAACAAAAGTTTTCCTGGCATACTCTGACCCCTTGGCTTACTGTCTCTACCAGTGGATTTGTCTGTGATCATGGACTGAAAAATAGCACAATGTTTTAGAGACTGCCATCGACTGTATGCTCTGCACAGCTGTCAGACAATAATCACAATTATTCTCTTTTTATTCTGCATCCTGTTGCCTATTAAGCCATTTCCATCACATCTCTTCAGTACTCCTAATATTTTTGCTAGCACGATATTGAGTGGCTTTTGAACACCATCAATTCTTAGTTTACTGCTGACTGAAAGATCTGGTTCATGCTTCTGTCTATTCTTACTGCCAGCAACACTGCTTACTAAGTACCTGGGTAACCTTTCACCAGCAGCATCTTGACATAAGTAGGGAGCAAGCGCCTGGCAGTTGGTTTATTGTGGTATGAGGTGCTTGAACCATACGTGAGGAAGTTCCCATTCACTCATTCTGAGCTGAGGTCAGATCCGTGGCCCTGTTACATCTTACATTTTATACATTTTATACCTTATGCTGAGAGCTAACTCACTCCATTGAAACAAAAGAACTAAGATTAGCAGAAAAATCTTAAAGATCTGCCACTGTAAACCCCAACTAAACTGGGAGTGCAGAAAAATCAATGTATAAATACCCTGCTCAGATAATGCCTTGCATCTTTATGGATGCTCACAGAGTGCTACAGTTTCCACTGTGAGGCTTCCCTTACAGAGCTGAGCTGTGTGAGCACTGTACAGATCTAGGCACTTGGCCTGGATGTGAGCAGCCATGCTGGAAGGCCCCAGCGGAGTTACAGCACTGCTCCTCGTGGCTGTGTGACCTGGCAATGCTGGTAGGTCTGAGGTGTCTCCCAACACTGGATAACTTCATAGAGAAGTTGAGTCTCAGTGAAAACACTTCTCAGGGCTCTGGCCAGTCTATGCCCATTTTCCCTGTCACATCTAAGAGCTCCTTCTCCATCCTTATTAGATAGATATCACTGCTTAACTGGAGCTATTCAGCATTCGGAAGCTGTCTAGTGATAGACCTCCTCTCCTGCTTTAGCCATTTGTCTGTTTCCTCAAGATTTCTGTGAAACAATTCCTTGCTTCGCACTAAACTTTCACTGTTCTTAAAAAACAGTTTGACAGGAAGCCAGTTATTTATCTCAACAAAGTGAAAAGTCAGGACAGAGCTTGCTGTGAGCTCATGCCATCACCTGGAGTCCGAATGCATGGATGCTCACACACGAGCTGGTCTGCGCTCCTCACGTTCAGCCCCTTCCACCTCCAAAAGATGACAGTCTTGGTATGTGCAGGCAAAATCCCATCCCCTCATCTACCAATAGGTTTTACTAAAGCAAGATTATCTCTGCAGTAAAGGAAAAGACTTTCTTCTGTTTAACTAGCAGGCACTCAAAAAAGCCTTAGGAGAGGGTTTTCTGAAACTCACAGCTCTGGACAGTGTGAGTTCCCTGAGGTCAGCAATGGAGACACCTCACACTGGGCTACACAGCAAAGCTTAGCACAAGGCAAAGCCATCAGGGCTTCCTCTGGAACCTCTTGCATTTCCTGAGGCTAGAAGGTGGTAAAATGCAAAAAAGGAAAATGACTATGTCAGGAAGCTGGGGGAAAACCAGCAGAGAGTTAACAAAAGAGCTGCGAACTCGGCTCAGAAGGGGAAAACAGAAGAAAAACAGCTTCTGGAACATGACTCGTTGGAAGAACAAGCCTCGCAATGGTGAGCAACATAGGGACCTTCTGCTTGTTGTTTCCCTTCAGTCAGGGAAATGGGACTATGGTTAAATAGGAAGTGGTTAAATGACCATTTGTCATTTAACCAAATTGCAGTGCAGAACAAATCTGATTGCAAACATATCCTCCTTTTCTGCTTAGCTAGAGCAATTCTGTAAGGCTAGTGATGGGCTGAGGAGACTCATGCTGACAGAAGACAGCCTGGAACAATGAAAAGCTGGGCACTTTGAAAACCCAAAAGTGTGTGGTGTAGAACAGCCTACTGGAGAGCAGTGGGAAAACAAACACACCACTTTTAACCATGTCCCTTACACTTTAATTAAAACGAGATTTAGCAATTTTATTTAGGATTACCAAATCCCAGAGGATTTTGCTTTTCACTGCCTGCACTGCTACCAGACAACCATTAATTAGGAGGAGGAAAACACATGACACAATGCTACATCCATCCATCTGTATTTCATACCCAGTGAGGTAGACTTCTTTGTGCAAGAAAAATATCCGAGTTACCCCACTTGCCTGCTAAATTGAAATACCACATGCCATTATGGTTTGCACTTTAGGTATGCAAGTGACTGGCCTATAAACAAGATTTTAACAGCTTCTCTTTTGAACAACTCTGACTGTTTAATTAATCTTCAGCCATTAACCATTCATTTAAAATGCCACTTACAAAATCTTAATTTTGCACATTATCAGCTGGTTCACAAATAGCTATCTATGAGCAGAAGTGTAATGATCTTCCTCTCTCTCTTCCTTGGAGCTTACCAACCTTATAGTCAATTCTGGCTTCTTAATTAACCACACACATATTAACATTTAAAATTAAATGGCATTTTGTTAAAAAAAAAATTGTGCAGAGAAGTTAATACATACACACACTATTCTACTGCTGATTAAAGGTGCAAGTATGTGCTTTTGGTCAAACAACATCCTGCATAAGGCAGAATTTAGCATCTCTTGCTCGCACTAGGAAATACGCTATGGCAGGAACACATGCAAGGCCATATGATTTCATTCCAGCTGCATGGACGATCTCATTTTGTCTTTATTTGTACATTTAAGAGGCTGACAACACCATCTGCATTTCACTCTGTATCCTCTGGTATGGCCTCATCTTCCAGTAACAGACCTGCTCTTTCTCCAGGGACCTATCTTTTGCATTTGCATTCAAACAACAGAAAGAATGGGACATTACTAATAAATAGGCAGAATTAACGTAAAATAATTCCATGCAAAAATATATCACATAAGAAAAGACAGGGCTGGAGGGGGAAAAAAAAAAGCTTGAATGCATATGAATACTTCACACAGCTGCCAAAGCTCAGGCTCACCAGCATCTGCAGCAGGACAGTCACAAGGGAGTTGTGGGAGTGCAGTATATAAAATTTTACACATCTGTCAATAAGCGAGGTGATCCAAATGCAAACCCTAGCAGGCAGGATGCATGTAGGCAGATTTGTGACTATTCCTAACAGAATTTATTTCTGCTGAAGAATGCAGCCTCGAACAAGCATGAACACATTACACAGCAGCATCAGCTCTGCTCTGGTTAAAGTCTGACACTGTCCTTCTGTTCAGACATGCTCTAAAACGCTCAGGGTCACCTGAGTTCCATGAAATCTGGGGTGTCCGTGAACAACAGGGCTGGGGTCCCAAAGTTGGAAGCATTTCGATGAGGAGTTCCTGGGAAACAACACTTCAAACTGTACTGAACAGTACCAATATTTTTTTTTTTTTTTTTCCCCTCCATATAGAAGGGAAACAAAACCCAAGGCTCATTTAGCACTGTTCCAAGTGGTCTAGTTACTCAATATTTTCTCTAGTTAGCATAGTGAGCACACAGTAGTCACTCATCCTGTCTGAGGAAGGAAACCAAAATGGTACCAGGCGCAGACAACAGTACAAGTGTAACTCCAGTGGAACAGCCTATGCTTTTGTGGAACTGGTGGCCTGGAGGGTTTCTGGCCTGCCCTTCTGCCACGAGCAGGACTGCTCTGCTGAGCACACAGGGACCACTGAACCTCTGCCGTACCTGCCAGTGCAGGTTTGTATTTAACTTTTGTCAGAAATCTGTCAGTCAGGACAGAGAGTAAGCTGCCAAACATCAAGTTTGCCAAACATCCTTTTTTCTATTCAGTGTTAAAAGGTGTTGTAGATGGGCAGTGAGCAATGCCCATGGTACACTGTACTAAGAAAAAGAAACCTTTTTTAGTAGGCCAGTGTCTGGCCTACTAGAAGTACAGCGCCAGGTGACATACCCAGGCAACTCTAACTTGCCCATTTGGAGCAAAGCCTTCTCTGTGCAGCTCTGGATTCCTAAGGCCCTACTTTGAACAGGACAGGAGCTACCTATACCTGCACCCAAAAGCAAACATTTAGCCTGATTTAAAAAAATAAAAATGCTCTATTTGTTACATTTCAAATCTCTGGACCCTTTTTGCTCCCCTCTCATGCTTACACATAGCTTACACCTACATTTAGTTCTCAGGATCCACACAGCAGTGTTCATCTCTGGTACTTTCTGGGCACGGCAGACTGCTCCGTGCATCCTGCCACTTTCCCTGGCTCTAACTGGTTCTGATGTGAGATGCGAGGGGCACAGCTTGCCCCTTGTGCACAGGGGTTGTTTTCCTCATTTTCAACTTTGCATTTTGCTAGACTGAATGCTCTGGAAGAGTGCAAGTTTTCCATGAGGAAACTTTTACTCTGAAATGAGGAAGATCGATCTTTTGATTAATTAATTAACGTTGTAGAGTCTTCCATGGTGGGATAAGATCTTCCACACAAGATCTTCCACAGCGAGACCCAACACAGCATCTCCAAAAACAGAAAACTGGAGCAGACTGGGGCTTTGGACTCTACTCCCATGCAATAAAACAGTGATTTCTTTCTTTTTTTTCTTTTTTTTTTTTTTTTTTTTTTTT
>VXAV01001227.1:321684-334323 GCA_013399715.1 Alectura lathami
CACCAACTAATATGCTACTTATTAAAATCACCCCGTTTTCAACAAGGTGTCTTATTTTGTGAAATTTTATTCTAATGGGAAGGAAATGTTCAACTCTGCTGGAAGAAAGACTTTGGTCTCAGCAGGAATGTTCCAGTAAAATGATCCTAAAGGAACGGGAAAAAAATACTTTTCTTTCAGTTTATAGTCACTTTATTTGCATTTGAAAGGCAAACAAATTATTGTGCATAAAAATCAATTGCCTAATATATTTATCTAGTTTGTTTTACAATGATTTTCAAACTTCAGAAAATTTAAAGGCAAACCCAAATGAGTGGGAAAAAGATGGGAAGAATGGAGGTAGAGAAATCTCATTCTGAGGGAAAGAAAAGAGGGGATCTCTTCCAGTGTTTAATAATGTAGTGAACATCTTGTTGTTAAAATGATAGATTCTGAGTAATTCATACAGAACACACTAAAAATACAGATTTGAGTCAGCTTGATCAAAATAAACTACAGACATAGCATTTGCCTTTTCCTTTTATGGGCAGATTCTAGACCTTTGGAGCACATTTTATCACAGCCAAACTCTTTGAAGCATGAACAAAATGATGAGTTTATTTAAAATAGGGCCTCAGTCCAATGAACCACTTGACTGGTGTCAGGGAGGACAAACCACTACCTCAGAGAACTGTATCACAAGTGAGGCGAGCCCTCCTAAACTATCTGTGCCATGAAGTTCTGACTTTCTCTGGTAAAGTTTCAGTGGTGCTGCATTGCTGTGGTACAGGGAAAAGTGAAGGAAGGTAGGGAGAGAAGGAGAAAATGGTGAAATTCAGAGGAGGTGCTGACTTCATATTCAATTGGACACAGATAAAGCTATTACTAAACAAGGAATGCTTAACATCCTAAATTCCCTTTAACCACTTGAAGCCTGCAGAAGTAGCTGTCATATAATGAAGTACTGCCTTTGCAACGCAAGAAGGCCTGGGGCTGAGATCTTGGACAAATTCCTAGCCTGACAGGGACTTTTTAGGAACCTGGACAAGCAGCTGCACTGCCTGCACTTCAGATTCCCACCCCCAGGACACATTGTTTTCCTGCCAGATTTTGTCTCTGCTACCTCAACTACATGAGCCTGGGGTCAGGGCCAAGCTTCCCCAACAGCAATGAGCACAATGAGACCTTCATCTTGGTTGGGATGGCTAGGGAATGCAAGCAGTAAAAAATAATAATGATAATGATATCAGCGTTTGAGTGCAGGATGCAGAGCTGCTTCAGAGAACTGCTGCTCCAAGGCAGTACAGAGAGCTGTGCTGAGAAGTAAGAATCAGAAGATGCGGAATGGAAATAAAAATTGCTAGGTTAGAGAAATACTGAACTTCAGCTTTTTAAGGTTCAGATCTGAAACCCTGTGGCCCATAAAAGGGCTGTCAGGCAGATCTGTGCTGTGGACCAATGTGCAGCAAGTCCAATCCTTTTGGGAAGCATCTGCATTACAGAGTAAGTGCTGTATGCTCTGTCTCCATACGCCTACTAGCTCTAACACATTCTGGATGTGTCAGACTTGTTGCACATGCACTGTACAACTATTTCTCCATGCAAGCAGTAAATTCAGCCTACTTTGAGAATGATGGACTTATGTTCCTGCACCACACCTACATAAGATCTGATGTCTCCTGTCAGAGACAGAGTCACTGAGTTTGTACTGCACATCCAATCCATAATCATGCAGTGATCACATCTAACATTTATACATGGCTGTAAATCTTGTCAAAGTTTCTGGAACAAGGCTGCATCCAAGAAAATACAGAATTACAGCAGGTCTATCCCTGGATTTTTGTAAGACACTGTTACCTACCCAGTACCAATCAAAAAAACCTTTATAAATAAACTCTGAGAGATGGCCTACTCCTGTGAGCTGAAAATTATACTTCCTTCTGAAAAATATTTCTCAGCTGAGATCCTGGAACGGTATTCTGTTTTTTGGAGGTCTGCCAAGCATATAGTGCATGTAAAACCAAAACCATGCAAGGTCCACAGCTGCTAAGATGCTGAAATGCACTTGAGCATTAATCCTGTCACACCCAGTCCCAAAATCAATTACTCTGACCTCTTCTACTAGTGTCCAAAATGGATAGCTCAGCCTCCAAAAAAATTGTCAGAGGAAAAATCTTAAGTATGTCTTAGTATGACAGATTCTGAAATACATGGCAGTCAGCATTTAGGAAAACTGAAGTTTAAACGAACAAACTGACTTTAAAACTGTAGTAATTGGATTGAGTATCTGAACAAAGATTGGAAACAAAATTAGGCATGTGTTTAATTCTAAAAAAGCTAGATGTTAGAAAAGCAATTCAACCTGCTAAATACAGCATTTGTTTGCAGGTATCAGGGGACAAAATAAGCTGCATTTCTATCAACATTTCTGTAGTCCATTTGTTCTACTACTACATTCCTAATAGTTTTAACATGCAGCTTATTGAAAATATGATTTGAGAATATACCAATGCTCTAATAAAATTCAGTAAAGCTTGGTTTTATAAAGATGAGTATGCAGAACCGCAGCTAGTGAAGTCATAGAAGCAGATGATCTATGGTGTGGATGTGCCACAAGGTTTTCTTTGCCAATATGTGCATTAAAATCTTGGATTTGAATTACATTATAGAATTACTAAATCTTGAGACAGAGCTATAAAACTTGTCTACTGTCTTATCATCAGTAGTTGAATAGTCAACAACAAAACAAAATGACTGAATTATGTTTAAGACAGGTAATGTTCTCGCCCACTGATTTTACTCAAACAGTTCTTACCCAGATTTGAGAACTGGCAACCTTATATAACTTTCCTCCAGGAAATATAGCCTCTTCTGTCTTATCAACAATTCAAGAAGGGTTCAAGAGTCAGTCTGTAGACATTTGTATGCTGGCATACATATAATACAACCATGCTCTTACTTCATCTAGAGGGTTGAAGTGACTTGCTTGTTTTTACAACATGTTGCATAGCTTTGGGGATAATGGAAGGAAATTTTCTTCACTCCTCCGAATTTTTTTTTTTTTTTTTAATTTTAATCCTTAAACCATATGGACTATATTACCTTATAGAAAATAGGGTATATTTCTATTTTTGTGCATTATAGAAGAAGAGTCAAGTAAGTGAGTTAAAAATATCATCTTGGTTCACCCACTTCTCAACACACCTGCTGTTCTCCATTTCAGCTGCAAACTCTTCCAGGTCAAAACTGAAATCATTACTAGAGAAACCAGAATGATGAAGACATTTAGCTGCCAGTTTCTAATGTAGTCTTACCAAGTCACTGTCGATCAGTGACTGTAACTTTAAAAAACTCCATACAATGCTAAAGAAATATTAAGAACAATTATCTCGTGTCCAATTGGAACGTTAGACCTCTAGACAGAAGGGTTCATTCCTTCCAGCCTGCCAACATTTTACTAAACGACATTGGCCCTTTAACAGATGGGATACATGCTTCTTAGCTTGCCAGGATCCTAATAAAAGACACAGGCTTCTTTAAAATGAAGGACACATACCTCTCAAATTGCCAGTATCCAAACTGGGAGTCAGCAGTTTAAAATAAAGGCACTCATCAGTCTGGCAAAATCAAGGACGCAATGTGGAAATTTTTTAGCAAATGGTACAAAGTTTCTCCTGACATGACTTAACTGAGATGAACTAAATACTTAATACACTGGCTAAGCATATCCAATAGCAGCACTGTAGCAACTGGATACGTTATTAGCTTTTAAAATGAGTAGAATAAATATCAGCAGCAGACTTCAGGGTTTGGGACTCGAATTTACTGACCCAGCACCACAAAGGCTGGCATGTATGCTGGTCTGTACTGCGAGGAAAGACCCTGCCTGCCCCAAATGAACTACATCTGCTTCCTTCCCATCTCCCAGCAGCAGGACACTCCAGTGAGAGAAAGACCTCTGGAAGTTTTCCCTGTACACTGACAACCCACAATACCACAGCTTGAAAAGTCTTACATGAACTGCAGAAACCTCTTCAAAGCCAGCAAGTAAGGGCTCTTTACAACTTTTCTGACAGCAGCTATCAGAGGGGAGCAAAGACCCTCACTGGCGTATCTTGAAGGACACCTGGATGAGTTGGGGAAAGGGAGAAAGTTTGCTAAGCTTTGTCAGCACCTACAAACTATCCCAGACATGGGCAGACACGTGAGAAAGGGGAAAACTACAAATTCGCTTTGTTTGGAAAGATAGCAAAGCTGATAAGATTGGGCATGAAAAGGGAACATCTTATGAACAAGACAGAGAACTAGTCTTATTCACATCAGTGTTTTCTTGCTTTTCAGTTTGAGAGCCTTACCTCAGAAATACTGCAACTCACTGGTGGCATACCCTTTCCCCACTCCTTAACTGCTTGCAGACCCTGTCTCTGACCTCTTCCAGTTGTCTTCCTACTCAGCATTTGCTGACTAGATGCTTCTACAACATGGGGCTAACCAGCAAACTCTTGTGCAGACAAGAACACACTGAAGTACAAAAACTACCATCTGCTGGCACAGCCAGCTGAAGCCAAGATGTCTGATGTACTGGAAAATAGAGCAGAGGCTGTGAGGAGAGAAGGGAGGAGGTTCTTGCTTTAGAGAAACACACAAATAAACCTGTACGTCAGCCGGTCTGAGGTGAAACAGGTTTTGAAGGAACTGATCTTCATCAGCTTAGCAGAAGTTAAGATCTGAACAGCAGTTACACAGTGAAGTGCAGAGAAGCTAGAGCAGGAAGGCAGGCTCCCGTAATACAGCAGCCCCGATGCAGCAGGGGACCAGCCTAAAGCTGTCCACTGCCTCGACCTGTCTCCCAGCAGGCATGGTCTGGGACTTCTCCAGTCAAGCTGTCTCTTCCTTCTCTTCAGGCAATCCTTGCTCTGAAGTTTTTCATCTGATGAACTAAGATGCTGCCACCATTTACTCACCTTTCACGTTCATCTTTCATTTTCTCCAGCTCCTCTTCTTTAAGTATGTCATGCTTTGGATTCCCCTTCTGATCTGCTTTCCCACTTTTATCTTCCTTTTTCTTTCCAAATCTGTTCAAGATATCAAGGAAAGAGTCAGGAAGAAGTAATTACCAGAAGAAAAAACAGTACTTATCTATGATAAAACACAGAAATTTTAGGCAATCTACACTGTGAGCTTTTATCTTGCTCACTCCTAGATTCCATGTTGCAAGAGAAGTTACTGGTTTTAAGTAGGCTATGTACATTAGGAAGGACTAGTTACAAATTGATTTAGTCCCCGAAATTTTGAAAGATACTGCTTGAAAGAGAAAGCTTCTACTTTTCCTCAGTTGAGAGCACCCTCCTGATTCCACTGCTGCGTTCTGAGTTTGAGCGGTCCCAACAGGCTGCAAAACCACCAGCCCCATTGGATGGTGATGGTGGCAGCCAGAGCAGCAGTTGGGAAACACAGGAGAGACAGAGAGAGGTTGTAAGAAAGAGTGAGAACCATATGAAGTGAGAAAGGCTCACAGATCCCAGACAATCCAGGTGAAAAAACGAAAAGGTAGATGAAACTGCACATATTGCTCTCTGCAGAGACATCACGCAAATAAAACGCCTCACCAGTCTGCCAAACACCACATCGCCCCGGGAGATGCATCAGTAGGCTGCACCTCAAACACCCTGCTTTCGAGAACTCGCATGTGCTGGGAAGGTCTCATGGCAGTTTTCTGAAGAAAGGCTGCATCTTGGTCAAAATCCAACTCTGGTACTTTGTTTATGTTCAGTCTGCTTATTTTTCTCCCACTGTTTCAATTATGGTTTTGTGGAGTCTCATATTTGACTGTATGTATTGATTTTGAAAACATTATTCTTGGGCATGCTAAATTGCTGCAGGGAGTTAAGTTGAGTATGTTCCATACTCAAGAGAAATGTGAAACAAAAATGTTCGACGTACCTCCCTTTCAAGTCTACATATTATTTCTTCCATACAAAGGAAATATATTTTAAACAAAATGTGGTGACAATTTTGATTGTAATAACTGCAAACATGACAACTCTCAGCAAAAATAGTGCTGTCTGCTGGTAGAACTTCTCTTGCCACAAATTGGCAAGTCTCACTCTAACTGGAAACCAGAAATAGTGAGCTGATCTTGAGGAAAACATCTGATCTGTTTAGTTTATTTTTGTTGTTGTTGTTGTTTGTTTTGGTTTTGTTGTTCTTGGTTGGTTGGGTTTTTGCTTTGTTTTTGCTATTTTTGGCTTCGCATGGGATTTGTGAAGCAACAGTTTTTACCTGTTACATTTTTACCTGTTACACTAAGTATGCAGTATATAGCCCTAGGGTAGAGAAATGTTCAGACTTTTGGCCTTTTTTTTCACATTGCTACATCATAAAAATCTATTGCTTTCTATTATTATTGTAATATGTTTTTCAGCTCAACAAAGATCTTACACAAACATTAAAGAATAAAACCAGCACAAATTTAACACTTAAGAAAAGCAATATAGAGTAGAAAGCATTAAGCCATACACAGACAAAAAATATAATCTCTGCCTGAATTTATACAACCTGCCCTAAAATTTATCATCTGCTTACTGATGTGTTCTAATTGCCATGGGCTTCTGATGATAAAATTAACTTCCACTCATTGTAATTTTGCATGGTTTTGTACACTACAGGCTTAATGGTTCTTTAGTGCTTACAGGACAAGAAAAAAAAAAAAAAAGAGTACTTGCTGCCTGCCCAACTGGGTTTGATCCTGTTCTCACTGAAATCAGTGAGAGGCCTACTACGGACTTCAACAAGGACAGGATAAAATCTATGGTGAAAATTATACCATGGAATTAATCAAATTCTTATTAAAATTCTATGAAAACTGAATGGCTTTAGGACGTAAAGTTTCCAGTTCTCCAGGCTATGAATAATTGGATTCTGGTAAAATATGCCTTCTATAGTAATATTATTGACTGAAGCATAAAAACATTAATGAAAAGATATATGGCACATAAATATTTCAAAGGTCTGTTTTGCTATAGTTAACACAGCAAAATTCTCTGTAAGTTAACGTCAGAATTGTTATTCTTAAAATCTTATGTGCAAATGGAAAAATAGAACTAGAAAACCTGAAAAAAAAAATGGACTGGTTGTGTCCTCTCATTCTATATCCATGTACACACAGTTTTTGCCAAACGAATCCACTTGTAATCATAATGACTAAACTGAAATAAATCCACAACTTCCCAGGTTGTTTGAGTGACTGTCCCAGTTCTCCGATCACCCACTGTCAATGCCTGGGAAGTACTGTTAAAGCAGTGAAAGCCTAGTATCCTTAGCATACTTTCCAGCTGAGAAAATTAATATTCCAACAGCCTTGTAAACAAAAGTATGAAGGGATTTTCTTTAAGTGATCAGACCTCACAGTGATGATACACACTTATGGGAAATGACCATATGCAACAATTGAGAACATGCTGCAGCATTGTGAGGGATTACCCTATTTCTTTGAATTTCAAAGGAAAATATGGGTGCCCTGCAAATAACTAACATTTTTTCCCCTTAGAAGCATTAAAAGAATGAAATCTCTGAATACCAAGCAGACATCATGCTCCTGCAGTATTTATTACCATTGAATTGGCTATAGTATAAAAGCACATGTATGCTTCGTTTTAGGCTTTTATCCCTATTCCAAGGGATAAAAGTTAAAGAAAACCTTCCACAGGCCTGTTCTGTTATATTTGGGATAAACGTCTTATATGCAAGACCTAAAGCTGTGGCCATGGCAACACTTCATTTCCATGTGGAGCTGGGAGCTTCCAGATCTCAAACGTGTTGATATTTGCTTCAAGGATTAAAAAGCAGGCAGGTCTATGAAGTCCCAGACTTCCAAGCAGGAGAAACATCTGCTGGGTAGAACCCTAAGCATCTTGTAAATTCAGCAACCTGGATTTCTTAGTTAATTCAGCTGCCCTGGATCAGTAGGTGTCACTGCAGCTAACAGGGTACAGAATGGAATTGCAAACGTCTGCAGGGAAATAATTCAAGAGGGCATATGACACAGTCAAGCAAGATACACAGCCTAACCATGTCACAAAATCTTGACTTCTCCAGAAATGATCCGTAAAAAAAAAAAAACAGAGTGATTTGTAAAGTACATATAACAAAAGCTCTGGCTCCTAGTCATTTCACAGCAAATGGGGAAAAATGCTGAGATTATTAAAGCAGCTCTGCTATGAAAGACTAGAAATAACCCTTAGAATTATATTTAAATATGAGTAAGAATGAATGAGCGAGCAAGAAAGATAAAGATACTAATAAGGTATGATTTTCAGGTCCACACAGGGACTATAAAAAGCTTATTAACTGCCACTGCTGCTGTGTGTTTTAAGTTATTTTATCACTCGGCTTTACAGCAGAAGAAATGCTCTAGAAGCAGTGCTGCGCTTTGATTAATCCCTTTCATACATACACTTTCACAGAGTATTAAACATTGCCATAAAGATCCTTAGTGAGCCAGACTTGTTTGTGATTACCGACCAGGCTCATTTTACATTTATGTTAATAGCTGCACTAATGAAATACACCTTTTACGTTTTTAGTGGCTCTCTAAACATCTAAAAGGTTTGTTATTAAATGTTTACTTATTGGACAGAAGCATGCCATCGCCTATCACACTAGTAAGATCAAGAGCTCTGCAACAGATGAAAAAAATACAGAAAGAAGAGACTATGTTTGGGTAAAGGCTGTGATTCTGAGCAAAGGGCACACATGGGCAGCACTGTTCAGATTGGTACCAATACCCAGGAAGACAGCAATACCCCCATGACAGGAGTCAGACCTCTGGGAGAGGGGCAGCTCTGTGGCAGCTGTGCATCTCTTCTCCTTGCCCCACTGCCAGTCACTGGATCCCGCTCCCTCCGTGGAGCTGTGGAGGCTTCAGCCACAGTAGCAATGGGATCCCTCGAGACCTACTGCAGCAAGACCTCCTCATGACAAAGAGAAGGACTTGCCCACACACCACTACTTCGTTGCTCCTGTTATGTTATGTCAACATTAAACAAACTGCCTCCCCCCACCCCACTAAATTTACCATATCAAGCTGCTGGAGCTAGACTAAAAGGACTGAGCTTCCAGTTCCAGTCTAATGGGAGTAAAACTTATCTTTTCAACAATTCTCATTAAACACAACCTCCTCCAACCCGTTTATTTCTTTGATGCTCAAATTAGCATCTTTTCTCCAGCATGCTGAATTAATTAGTACAGTGACAAAGAATTAGCACAGATAGCATCAAAGCTGAAACCGTATTTATCTGGCATTTGAAATTAAGAGAGCAGAGTATTAACCCTCCGCATTTCATGGAGCTCTCCACATGGCATACTTAGTAAGCCTTAGAGGAGTTCATTCAAAATAAATCAACAGTGCAATCATTTTTCCCACTGAAGTTTTGCTAAAAGGAAAATAAACTTGCCATGAAGTCTGCTACAATGTGGAGCTGCCTTTAAATGCACATCCTTACATACTATTTATTATGTAACTTGCAGGCATCAGAACAAAGCAAATGGCTGAAAAAAAACATTAATCACACTAGTATTAATGCTTGGATCACCATGTTGTTCACAGACTTACGGGCTAATGAAAGAATTCTCAGCATCAAACCTGAAGAAACTGCTTGCTGTAACCCCTCACAGGTAAATAATCTCTAATCTTCAATGAAATGAAGAAATTTAGAAATGAAATGTCAAACAAAAGCCCAAAATCACACAGATGCTTACTCTGAAAGCATCAGCAACCATGTGGGCAATAATAAAAGAAAATCTTCATTGCCAGTGTAATTGTCCCAAATATTACCTGTTTCAGTGTCAGAAAAATGACTGGAGATTGTTTGCCTTACGAAATGCAGGAGATTACTATTCTGCATACAAAGTACAGAACAAAGGCAGGTAATCTAAATCGCCCCCAAATTTTTTTACCTAGCATTTTCCCTAAGCCTTTAAACCCTATATCCTTGTTTTTCAAGTGAGGAACTTGCCATTAATTTACATAGGTGTAGGTGTCCCTACACTGAGTTACTGTAGCTTTCTTGTAACTAAGTATTAGGAAATCCTTACCAGTGAGGTAAGCTCAATCCATCCAAACCTGAGGAATGTGATGGTACGTACACTAAGACTTGGGCCACTTGAGTTAGAAGTGGTTGCTGCAAAACCACAAGGTCCACCCACAGAACCAATGCAATGGAGTAACTCTCAACGGCCACTAGATAAATGCAGGCAACAGAAGGCAGCCTGAGAACTCATCCTTCATACATCAAGACACGTGTTTTTAGAAAATGTGTAAGGTAGTCTGAACGCTGAGGTGTCTAAGAATGACTAAGAGGGGTCACTATTATTATTATCTGACTGGGAAACTCATCATGTTGAATGACAGCTTTCCATTTGTGTCCATGAAATGGTGCTTCAGTCATCTGACGAGCAGTACAAGAACACTGCCTCCTATATCACGCGCATGAAGAAATAAATACCTACAGTAATACAACAAAACTATGATTTACAGCTTGACCAGAAGAAGGAAAAGTTGATTTATAGTCTGTCCAATGCACCAAGCCCTACCTGCTTGTCTACCAGACTGTGTAGTTACCCTTCATCCAAGTAAGAAATTACTCTCATATTCTTATTTTTTCCCTACTTCCACATAGCCATTTCCCCCTCTCTGTTCTACCCTACGAGAAAGCAATTTCTTCTGAAGTGAACACTTACTCTCTCCCAAACAGTGCATAGAAACATAGCTAACTCTATTCTACACGAAATCTGAAAGAGCCAGCCTAAGGGGAACAGGATAATCACACCCCTGCCTTGGACATGGTGACTCTACACTCAAAGAAAAGATAAACAAACAAACAAACAGGGCATTAAGGTCTTCTCCCTTGACTCTGCCTTCTTAATTCCCATTTTCTCAACTCCACAGTGAAGAATAAAGAAAAAGAGAAGCAGGCAGTTAGGTTAGCTATTATTTTTTTTTCCAGGAATTTGTTATCCTCTGTCATGCAGGAAAAAGATAAATGCAGTTTTTGACTGAACCGATTCCTTTGAGATTCAGTCAATAAGACAGAAAGCAGGAGACAGAGACTCCCTGTGCAGTCTGCAGGCGCTGCCAGCTGCCCCTCTGGGACTACTTGCTGACTTTGTGGTTTTCTCAGATGTGAGTCTGAAAATTCTGCAGTGTCCACTGACAGGCAGCGTCCCTCAGTGTCACACCAGCACCTCAGCAGGTAGCTGAGAACCTCTTGGAAATGGGACAGGGAAAAGACTAACTGAAGTGAGCGGAAGAAAGCCTTTTGTTTTCTGTTTGATGCTATCTTCTCATCTGTTCTGTGCCTCTTTTCCCTGCTACTAGTGATACAGCCCCAGAACTCACTAATGTACCAACTACGTATGTGTGTATAGCATACGCATGTTTATAAGGGGAAAGACATTTCATTTTCTTGTATCCCAGCTCCCATGGTATTTGGTGCTTTTCTTAGCATTTCAGCCACTGAGGCATTACGAGAGAATCTCCACTCACACTTCACAATTGTTTTCTCAGACCTCTTGGCTATGGAAAACGCTTGACGCTGACATTCTCAGAACTGCAAATACAGAACTCGTGAGGTAAATTAAATACACAACATTTGCAAAACAAAACTAAAACCTGCCACATTTGCACTCAGAGCCATGATGCTTCCAAGTGTCAGGATTGCTAATTATCTCACAGCAGCAGCACTCACCTTCTCAACCACACCATGTGCTTTCCTCTCCTTGCGTGCCACAGGGGGGATTTGCTGGGGTTTATTGGACTTTCATGAAGCGAAACTGCTCACTGCAGCTTCCACCAAGATCTCCAAGAAAACATGGCTCTTGAAAAACAGCAGCAACACAGAGGACTCCCCTGTGTTTAGATGGAGGCAACACCCCAGTCTCCACAAAAGCTCCATTCTCAAGGGGAACAGAGTCCCCACTTTACCGACTCTTCGTGGTGAGCACGTACCTTCACATCCATTCTACAAACTAAGAAACTGAGGCACGAAGGGTAAAAATGACTTGCCAAGGTTAAGAGTCCTACTCTCTTTCTCTACTACTAATCACCTCACCTGTAATTATAGTAACACTGCCTTGTTTTCCTACCAGTTTAAGGTGCTTTTTTCCCTTTACTATTTCCCCCTATCCCCGTTAAGGTTTTTCCTCATTCATTTCCCTTTTCTCTCCTAACACACCCTCCCCTCTTGCTCCATACTCCTTTCATATGCTCTCCTGCTGCACTGCTACAGAAGTGCCCCTTCCTGGAGATTTCTCCTGGAGGCTCCATGAAAGAAACGTGTCTTGGGAAACAGCACTCTTGCCTCTGAGACACTGCGCAGCAATATGCAGCAGAGACAGGCAGAGATGGCTACAGTAGCTGAGCTGCCAAAAGCAGTCTGAGTTCTTTCTCAGCAGGATGTGTTAGCCTATATTTGAGCTCTGCACTGCTCAGAGGGCTTGAGAAACTCTGAACTAGGATAGTACACAGTGAAAAGCCTCAGAGCCGCTTTCGAAGAAAAGCGTGTACAGGGGAGAGATACTGATGCTGAATTGGAAAGGGAGGCAGTGAAGGCAAGCAGAAAACCCTAGAAAACAATGTTAACGCAGCACAAGTTCCAGCCC
>VXAV01001227.1:336208-356883 GCA_013399715.1 Alectura lathami
GCAACCACTTCTGTTTCTTGAGCCTTAAAAGCAGCAATTCCGGAGCAATCAGAGAAATACATTTTACTGGATAAAGTCAGAAAAAAATGGTAGAATGGTGCTTTAAAACCATGAGTACCTTAGCTGTTGCAACCATGTAGCTTAAAGTTGCATAAACAAACAGTCCAGATTCCCCAAACCTTTTTCCTCCTTGCACATTTCTTGCCTTTCACACACTGATTCTCTGTCACAGATGCACATAAGCTATTTTTAGAGGAATTGTTATTAATGTTTACACTACTAGTCTGTTAGGTTGTTTTTTTTGTTTGTGAAAATGTAGGGGAAAAAAATCTATTCCTCTGCTATCTTGTTTAGATACAGCGCTGCTTTGTTCACCACACAAAGGCATGGCAGCTTTTCTCGGTCGCCCTGCATCTCTGTGTTCTAGAGCTACGTCCATTCACTCAACTATTTGTAATTCTAAAAAAACGGCACTTATTCTACCTAGTGACCAAACCGAGCACAGATATCCTATAAATTCTACACTTCACCACCTCCCCACACAAAGTTATTCTGAAAAAAGAACTTAACCATGACTGATAAACGTTAAATTCAAAGCCTGTAACAGCATTGGAGGCCAAAGAACGCAACTGAAGTCTGTCAAGCATTTCCTCAAAACTTATGCCACAGGGCATGCCAGGAGAAAACAGTATCACTGTATAAATAACTAAATGGTGTTGATAAAAACTACTCTAGGGTATGTAATCAATAAATGAACTTAACACTTGTTTCCAAACTGTGCCTGATTCAACCACAATTTTTCCTGAATGTGTTTTATTTAATAGCCTTTGTCCACCAAATCAACTTCCAGGAAGTTGCAGGAAAAACTTTGGCTTACAAGTGATTCACGAATTGAAGGCAATCATTATTCATTATAACATTGTGCATTATGCTTCATCATTAACTGTAATGGATCACATGTATTGTTTCTACTTCTGAACTTGATGACTCATTCTTTAAAAACTACCTACCTTCACAAGCAGGGAGGAGGAGAAACCACACTTCACTTCTTGAACAAACATATTTTGGCCTCAGGCCCAAAACTTTCCTGCATAAAACACCCTCATAACAGTATTAACACAAATTTCACCACATGAGTGTTCACAGCTGATGTTTAACTGAAAGTATTCCATCTGTAAAACAAACTAGAGACCTGACTGTGAAATAACTTAAACATCTGCATTTCTATTTCTTTATCTGTATCCTTAGTCTTCTATTATAAGAGCGAAGAGTGCTTCACTTATTAACTATATGCCATTCATGACTTGATGTCTGTTTATCACTTCCTTCAAGTCATTAGCCAGAATATTTAGATTTTTTTTTTCTCCCCTTATACTACTTTAGTTGTCCTTGCACTCTTCTCCTAGCACTGTATTACTGTTGTGCAT
This sequence comes from Alectura lathami, assembly GCA_013399715.1. Lineage (NCBI taxonomy): Eukaryota > Metazoa > Chordata > Aves > Galliformes > Megapodiidae > Alectura > Alectura lathami. The sequence continues at coordinate 337,636 of VXAV01001227.1, forward strand.
CTGGACAACTGCACTGAAGATGGGATAGAATTTTTAGATGAAGCTGCATTATTGATTTATGATGCTATGATGCTGTTTTTCTGTAATGCTTTTAGAACTAAGATGCCCAGTTACCTGGCCTCAATTCTGTTTTTCTTCTTCCAATGGGAAATGAAGTCCTTCTACCCCTTTCCCTCCAGTCATGCTATTTCCTGCCATCTTCTGTCTCACTTGTCCATAGCTACTCAGTTGTACCAGTCTGTCTCTCTTCCAGCTGCTGCTGAATAGACAAGCAACACTACAAATACAGTCCAGTGAACCTTGGAAAAATAAGTAACAGGATAGAGGAATGTAAAGTAGAAATCATGGTCAAATCCAAGGTACTGAATTTCAATAACTGGAAAGCTGTACACCTGGAAAAAACATTCCCCCTACATCCACTCACAACAGCAGAAATTAACACCTGCATATTTTCCGCTGTCAGACATACTTCCTTTAACAGTTAACTTGTATATTCTCCAAATATGCAGAACAGTAAAAATCGAGTAAATGTCCTATTGGAGTGCTGCTATTGGAACTCTAAAACTGTGGTATTTAATAGATTGGTTGAAATCTTGATAAATACAAGAAAGTACAAGTTTCCAAAGAGTGAATTTTATTGCACACAATCTGACTAAAACTGGTTGAGAATGAAATGACAATGGAAAGGTAAGAAGTGGAGGTACCTAAAGGTTCTGTTCTTGCTCAAGAAATATCAAGGAGCTGGAATGTAGAGCCTAAGAAGCAAAGGAAGAAAGTAAACAATAGATTTCCTGCAGTAAGTTGCAAAATGTTTGCTTTGCATCAGTTTGAATACAAAATAACTCAGATATGTTTTTTTTTTTTTTTCTTAAGCCTACATACTACGAGGAAAATGCACATGGGATGAACAAACATCAAATTATCCGTATGAATTCTACTGCAAGAGAAGAAGTCTGGGGAGGAGAAAATACTGGTATCGAGATAGATGTCCAGTATCACCGATTTCTATGCATTAAACATCCTGACCTGCAGATTATGTTCATTTTCCTTCTCAGCATTAACTATACTTTTAAGAAACATTTTCTGGACATCACTTTCTAATTTGTCTTAACAAAAAACAACTGTACAAAGAGGCCTGAACAACATCCCACCTGACAAATCCCTTTGCCTTTTTCCAGTAGTTACTGTCCTGAACTCGAGCACTGCCTAGGAGATACGGAGCATAGGCCTTCCATGTCCTTCTGGCTCCAGTCACAGCATATGCAAAGTAATGCTCAATTTCCTCTGAGCAAACCAAAGGGAAAGGTCTATTTCACTCTAGCCCATCTTTTCAATTCCCCCAGTAAAGGTAGTGTTTACCATTCCACAGAACAGCAGCTTGAAACAAATGCAAACATCATGCTTGTCCTGTAGTATCCAAGCTATCACACCAGAGAAACTGCATCTCTCCTTTTGACAAAAAGAGATTTCACAGATGCATTATTTCCCCAAATAACAGCGAGAACAAGTTGAAAATACTCTCAATGCAACTTTATCATAGCAAGGAAGAAAACAGTCCTTCAACAAGGAAAAACATGAAGGTAAATGAGGGAAGGCCTCTCTTAGCATTGAGTTGTAACTTCAACATAGCTTAAGCTTAGTCAGTTCAGTTGTGCTACTCATGGCCTAATGCTTTGAACCAATTCTTATCACAACCTCATGTTCCAGAAATCAAGAAATCTCTGAAACCCCTTCGCTTCTGAATCATAATCCTTTCTGAGAAAATGGTGCATTCCTCCTTTTCTGAACCTTACACATAAACCCAAATCAGGACTCAAAAACAACTCAGCAGCCTGTATTCACAAGAGGACTCGTAAATGCTACTTAGATGTCTTTTATTCCTAGCCTTCACCCTTAGCCTCTGAGCCCTTCCATGACCAGGAAGAACCTCAGTTCTTTGAACCCTCCTTTCTCAGATCCAAACCATAATCTTTGAGTAAAATCGTCTCACCTCAACCTTTGCCATGTCTAAGCCAGGCCACCACAGTACATTCTCTGCTGGCACAGAGCCCCTCTAGGAGTCAACTGGCGTAAAGTTCATTTAACATGCTCAACGCTATTCTTGCGTGTGCCCCTCAGGCTGCTGGCTCAGGCTGGGAACATGGCTATCCCCACAATGCTTCTCACTTGATACCTGCTCGTCGTGCTGAGATGAGCTGAGATCCTCCAGTTAGAGTGACTGGAGCAGCTTTCTACCTGAGGACCAACACCCATCAAACTTACTGAACTTGGAGGACTGCCAGGTCCAGTGTTCAGTGATGTTCAGAGAAGAGTAATTTCTTCAAATTTGTGTATTTTTGTGTACGTGGTAGAAGAGAGCAAGGGGGAAGAAGAAGGAGTTGATGCAAGCTTGATATTACAGTTATAAAGCATACACTGACTATAAAGAGTTTCAAAGCTTTCTAAAATTTTTATAAGACGAACTACAGTAACGAGGTAAGTGCTTTATAACTGCTGATTTTAGAAGTTCAAGCTGTCCTCTGATATTCTGGAAATTCATCAAAGACTAAGACAGAGAAGACGAACTCAGTGGGATTGTTGAGTGCAAAATAAGAATCAGTCTGGCATCTGTCATGAGTTCAGCATCACGTAAACTGTGTGATCTCTCCATACAATGACGGAGCAGCAGTTTAATACACATGAATACATTACTGTATTCATTTCTAGAACTAACTAAAGTTAGTTAAAGCATTAAAGCTTGCAGAATTAGAGAAATCAATGCTTTCAACAGGCTTTTGAAGACAGGTGTGAAACATGACCTCCTCCCTCTTTCTAACTTTTCTTAGTTTTGCTTATACAGGGTGATTTGCAAAGGCACAAAGTTTAGATTCCCCAAAGCTGCAGAAGCTGTCAGTTAGTTTAACACAAACACACATGACTCTGTAATGCTTTTCAAAGCTTTACCACTAGAGCAAGAATGAATTTTCTAGCTTCTGCAATGTCTTAGATGAATATTCACTGAAAAAACAGCAGCACTTCTGAGTGGGAATGGGCACGCCCCTACAGTGACTGACTCTTATGCACTTGGGAAGAAGTGCTATCAGCAATGGAGGAAAGACAAGAATGGATGGTGGAAAATTCTTTTGTTGCCTGGCTCCTCAAGTCTCTGACCTCCTCCATTTTGGCCTGTCAGCCCCACCAGAACAAACTCACAACCAAAAAGAAAACTCCACACAGCTGCTGTGCACAGCGAGGTTCAGCAAGTCTCCCCGTCACCTGAGGAATATGACAGTCCATTGGGTCAGGAGAGATACAATGCCTGCAGCACCAGCCGGAGTGTGGCAGCAAACGGGTAGACTGCAAACAGAATTGTTCCCTAGGAACTTATTCTCCAGGGCTATGGCTGGATGTCAGGCTAAAGTTAAAGTTGAGCTAACTACATACATAGTTTATATATATATACACTCAACTATAATTATATATACTATATATCTAAAATAACTAAAGATATCTGAGATTATTTAACAAAATTTTCAGCTGTGCTGTTGTCATACTGATAGAAGGTTAGTTTTCTCCACCTTTTCATCAACAAAAATAAGTCAGTAGTGGAACAAGTTTACCTAAAATCAGAATAAATAAGACTATTTTGATCAGTCATTAATTGAATAGTAGAGCTTGTTTCATGCAGTGAGCAAACTGTGCATGCCAAAATTGAAAAAAGTGCAAATATTTAAATACTCAGTACATTTTTGTTCTCACCTACTTTAAGAAATCCTTAGAGAACTTCTCATGTGAACTCTTTCAGAAAAAACACACATGCAAGACCAAGTCCTTCACACTAGCATATTGAAAAAAGTAAGTTGCAAGACTGCTGCCCACTTTTCTTTTTCAGCAATTGCTATTTTTTAGAACTCTGTTATGATGTTTTAGGTAGTTAGCACTGCCTAATATCAGGTACACAGCAGTAAAGCATGATAAATACCGATTCAGCAATATAAAGACTTCTGGCTAATTAAGGGTCAGTTATTGACTACTGAATTATAATTTTCACTGGCCCTCAAGGACACAGCCAAGAGAAGCAAGATGACCAGGAAACGAGCCCTGGTCTCCTCCTTGGCTGGGAGCCACTTGGTGGCTGGAGGCATGGTAGATGGCCTCCTGTGACCTGCTCCAGCCAGGCTCTCACCAGCACGGCACAGGGCAGCCAGCCGCCTGGGAACCAGAGTCCCCTGTGGGGATGAACTGGCATTTTTCTTGGGTATGTATATAAATGTTTGCCTACTTAGCTCTAAATATATTTAAATATGCACATCATCAGCCCCATATATAACTACCCCATGTTTTGCAAAGCACACTTATTTCAATGTGTACATACTTAAATAAGAATCCCAAGTAGGATACTAACTTCCCTCTTCCTCTCATCAGTGTTTGGACTGACCTGATTCCTGACAAAATGAACACAAAATTTGTAAATTCTCTTCACTGAGCATTGGATTAGGCCTCAAAAGTTCCCCATGGCTCCCTCCCGTATGTACTATCAAAATTCTCTACCAGCTTAGTATTTCCTGTGGCCATGTATTACAAAGACCTATTCAGACTAGGGAATATAAGGACACAGAATCCTTATGAAAAGAGAAGTCTGGGAGCTTCCAACTAGTGAGAGAGGAAAGACTTCCTCCTGTGCTCCTTTCAGCATGTACTTCATCAGATAAATATAAATAAGTAGCGCAGCAGTTGTTTAGTGAACAGCTTAGGGACATATTGTTCCCACTGTCCTAATTTTCCTGACACAATTGGTAAATTTAGACATCTAATTAACAGTCTGTGCCATTTATCAGGTTATTTATTGCTTTTTTTTTTTTTTCCCCAATTATTATTATTGAAGGCCATCAGTTAAGCTTTCTATACCTTAGATATAGTCTCCATCTCCAGACCTAGCCCCTAGGCCCCTCATAAATGCCTCCCACACATCCCCATTCTGTTTATATGGGCTTTTCGTAGCCCCAGGGAGATGAACTAGGGTCATCTCTAAAGCTAGTTTCAAAGTGATACTGTAGCACCCACATGGGTGGGATGGAGGCCAGCCAGGAGAAAGAATTTAAGGATTTACAGTTCGCCTCTAGTCAGTTGGGGTACAAACGCACCAGGTAAGAGCCATATCATGAAACAAATTCTGCATATTTGTTGTCATTTTCATAATTATATTCTCAATTCTTGCTTCGTAGGCTTTGCTGTTTTACTTTTATAAAAATGTAATTTTACCATTGCTTATTTTATCGTCTTCTGTGCTTCTTGCCTCTAACACAAGATTTTCCACAGTAAAATATATTTTAAATCTCAGCAGCGACACTATTTGATTCACAGATGGAGCAAAGGAAATTAAGAGTCTTCAAATAAAAAAGGAAGATCTTTTGCAAGTTCATTGCCACATACAGATACAAAGGGAGCTGGTAATGCTGTGACAGATATGCAAGTCTTGTTTGCAGTGTGAAGAATCTTTGACTAGATCAACGCTATAGGCCTGCACTAAAGTGAAACTTCTTAACAAGCAGTGCATTTATTATCACTTCTTTACCAAAGAACAACAATTATGGAGCATCTGAAGTGTATGCTCGCACTCCTCACAGAGGTAGTGTAAAATGGATCTTCTAGTTTATGCCTGGCTAAATAATGAATAAATAAATAAAAAATACAGCTAAACACATGTATGCATCAAATTTCAGTAATGATATTCCTGTTTGAGAAAGGCAGATGCAGTGTGAAAAAAATCCCTACACAAAACTAGTTTCTCTTCACTGCTGTTCTGAGTTCCCAGACCACTCAGGTAATTGTCAGAGCACCAGCACCAACAGGCCAAGAAAAAAAGCAAAAACAAAAAACCTCTGCAGAAGTATCTATTCACACATGCTCAGGTGAAACATCATTTTTCTTCATTCTGTCACTAGTAACTACCAAACTAAAACTGCAAAGGGTCATGCCTTGACAACATGAAACCTGTTTCCAGAAATCCAGGACAATAAAAATAAAAAATGCCTGCAATGAATGTTGATGGGCAAAGATAACTTGTAACATTTTTCACTGGCTAAAAAAGCTTTGATACGCCTTTCTTTTTATACACATGCTTTAAATGATCATTTCTTCGGATGCACAGCTGTTTGTTTTTAGCAGCTTCTATGAAGAAGCTGAGATGTGCGGCCCCACAGAAAAACAGAAGGAAAAATTCTGACTGTTTTTCTGAGATCTAATATCTTGCAGTGAAAAATCCTGCCTGAGGTCAACCTAACAACAAGTAAGAAGGGACTCTGCTATGCCTCATGGCGGCCTGCCTGACTTATTGTGAGGGAGTCTGGCCTGACGGGCCCGTAGCACCTGGGCAGCCTGGCATCAGGCCCACCGAGGCCCAGAGCCCTGAGGGATGGCTGCCCACAGGAGACCGCCACAGCGGGCTGCGAAGTCACACAAGGAGCCAAGAAAAAACCCAACAACTCTTCTCCTGTGTCATACTGCTGCTGCTTCAGCAGCTGTAGTCTGCAAGGAGAAGCCAGGGCTTCCAGGGCCCTGAACTCAGCAAGAGCCCACGGTCTGGCGTACTCCAGGCTCTCTAGCGAACAATCTCAATGTCAAGGCTGGGTGCTCTGGGAGACTAAACTGACTCCAAAATATCACTAATGCTTTTCAGTACCTTCCTCAATCCTCCCTCAATTATTGTTAACTGGGTTCCAATTTTTGTCTTCTGTCTGGAGATGAAACGAGGGGCTCTTGAACATAATTTAGAAATAATAAGTGGGCAACGCATGAGTTTTAAGGTTTTCTGATTCAGTTCCTTTGGTAGCACTTGCATGCCATGTACAGATTTCTAAAGGAGAAGCAGCAGCCCAAGTCTGCTGCAACTGTATTGCTCATATGCTTGGAAAACAGTCAGGCTAACAAAGAGCGATGCAGCAATTCCTATCAAGATATTCATGTCAGAGATCATCACAAAATGCCACAAATTCAGGTCAAGGAAGTTATTTTTCAGAAAGGGAAAAAAAATATCACAACTCAAAAAAAAAAAAAAAAACCTTCTTACGAATTTAAGCACAAGGTTGTGACCAGTGGCTAGTGAATATCTACAGAATGTCAATGAATAGAATAATTATTACTGGTTTCCAAGGTGAAAGCTTGCACCTTTGACTGAAGAGTAACAAGTAGCTTGGGTTAGCAGAGAGCTTGATTGAAACCATTATGTTTCACTCACTCTCTGTGGCTGATCATGCCTACAGAGACTTTCTCCATTATATAAAGCACGTAGGAGATAAATGGAACAAAAATCTCTAGGACTGTTAGGTCACATGACATACTGGTGACACATTTTCCTCTGTGAAGCTAGAAATTTCCAGTCCTCATATGTGATAGATGTATAAAGTTTACTTTTCAGGCAGTAAAAAGGGTGCTGTTACAGTTCTGGCTAACCTTTGTAGAAACCCTTAATTCACAGAACAAGTGTGGAATCCTGTCTGGGAAAATCTGATCTCCTGCTTCATGCCTTGAAGCTACCACATGCCTTAAGTACCCTGACAAGATTTTGAATTAGACAATAAGGATGAAACAAAATAAGAGAGTCTGTTGGGGCTCAGGGAGGGAAAGGTGGGGAGGGGGGAGGAATGGGAAGAGCAGATGGTACCATTTGTTACATTTTGTTTTTACAGTCCCAATAAGCCTAAAATCCAAAGTAACTATGCTGCTCTGGTGCAATTAAGTGCTTCACTAATGTGAAAAACCTTTCTTTATGAGACACAGCAGAGTACAGAAGAAGGTTGCCTCTGAACAGCCACTCCAAAAATCACCCTAATCAAAGACATTTGCCAGCCTTATCAAATACAGATGCACAAAGTTAAGGGCTGGAGAGCATCTCTGTTAACAACAAAAATTGGCAGCAAGTCTTGGGTACATTCTCATACCTTAAAACAGAATTCAACCCTTCATCATACAAAATACTAAATAGATTTGGAGGTTCTTCAAATTCCAAACACATAGAATAATGTTCAGCACATGTCTGCCTGCAGTGTCCTTTTAACTCTAACACAAGTATGCAATAAGGCAACCCAGACTGCTACTCTACTGCGCATGAGAAAGGAGCATCAAGTACTGACCTTAGTGGTGAAGGGGGAAACGCAGAAGTTGAAGTGGCTCCAGTTGCATTTACTCGCACAGAAATGTCTAGCTCCCAGAGCTGACAGTTAAGATCTTGAGGACATTTGTTTTGTAGATTCACAAGCATGATCCAAGAAGTTAGAAGGTGCCACATCTACCTCCATAATAAGAAAATACTCTTTCCCTTGGAAGCAAAAGTAATAAGCTCCATTTGCTAAAATGCATTGCAAACAAGACTTCATTCTATGTTATCTGTGAAGAATTAAGTACAGCTACCCAGAGCACAAAATGTAACTTAGAAGTAATGGGTTCTGTGATAAGACATTTCTTTCACAGATTATTATAGTGCATTCCTGTCAGATTAAGGCATTTTGAGCCACAAAGCCAACATAATTATTATTATTTTTAATAATTGCAAGAATTACATGTCAACAGTTATATTCTGAACATTTTTCTTAAACCTTTTTTTGGGGATATTTTTCTGAATGCTAAAATGAAAAAAATCAGATTTACGTTCAAGCGCTGACCTACTGAACAAGTTAAAACTTTGGAGCAAATCCCTTCTCGTCGGTCAAGGTCTTTTCATCTGTTAACCAATAAATTCTTGTTGCTAGGATGAGGTTCTTGTCTGCATCAGGCTGCTTTTATAAAGCAACGGCAGAGGTAAACGGTAGGACAGGCTCAACCTCCCACCCTGTTTTCAGGCCTGCAAAAAGTGAAACCAATCCTGGACAGCGAGACTCAATCAGCCACCAGCAACAGCAGCCCTTCCTGCTCTGTCCTGTACTGCATATCTCTCCCATGCTACCTTAGGCAGCTGCCTCGCCTTTTACCTTGCCAGATGTGGGCAGTCCCCATCTGCTTGGGCCATTCTGTGGGCCAGACAAGTGCCCAGATACACTATCAACCAAGCTGCGCCCACGGTCAGCAAGGGAATGGCAGAATTCATCCTCGAAAGGCCACGTCCACATTGCTGGGGAGGACTTCCTTGCTCAGACACCAGTCCAAGCTGTTCACTCGGTAGCAGAACAATCTGAATCACTAAAAACTCCTTTGACTCCAAGTACCTGCTAGCACTGTTTTATTTACACATAATCCACCTTACATACTCTCTCAGGTGTTGGGGTATGTAACTGGTGCTTATAAAATGGCATACTGATATTTTTTATTACAATTATTACAACACTCTCCCCAAGACAGACTAGCTAAATCTTTGATGTGACTGAAAACCAAAACACTGTATAAAACCAACCAGAGATCTGTTTGCTTTTCAGCCCACTTCCTAATAGCCACTAAAATTCAGCTGCCTGACCTATGCTGCCCAAGTTCCCTAAACGAATACTTGGGAGAGGCAAACAAACAACATAAAACAGTAAAGCTAAAGAGATTACCAATTTCTCTCTTATTTCCTGCTGATCATTGCCAGACTATGTTTCTGCCCCAAAGTACAGGCTTCATTATTAAAGACGGACAGAATACAAGTATATTCAGCAGAGGCCGGCTGTTCAGGAAATAGCTATAATTTGGTAAATAGCATAATAAACACTTGAACATCCTTGATGCAATGGGTAATGAGCCAGTGCAGCCCTAAGTATGTACATAACAATGTTAAGATTATACTGTATTTCACATTAGATATCTCCACACATACTCATGTAGAGATGCCCGTATAATATTTCAACTACTGTATGTTTTCCTCCTGACATAAATTTTTTACTTTTTGCTGTATTCAGCTAGTCTCTTGTAAAAGAAAACAACATTCTGCTTTCATTCTTTCTCTTCCATTTTACTCCCAGTATACCTGCTATTTCTCTTCCATTTTACTCCTAGTATACCTACAGAAACCATCAGAAGCCTTTGTTCATCATGGCAACTGAATGCATTACACTCTGAAGCACCGGAGATCCTGGAACTAAATGCAATCTCACAGCAAGCCATCAGCATGTCCAGAGCCCATACAGTGGCAGGCGATTTAAATCCCCAGTCTGTTCTCCATGCCACCATGGAGAATAATGACAAACCATAACATATCCCATTCATCTAAAAGCTGAGAGGGTAATGAATTACAGAGATAATTTAGTCACTCACTATTAAAAGCTTACAACATTAAAAATGAAGGTTTTCATTTTGTTTTTTAAGGAAATGATCATGTTTTCATATGAGTAAAACTGTACACAGTACTATTGATTTCCCGCTACATTGTAAGGGCTAGCTTGTAACCAAGCCCTCAAACTAAATTAAATTTAGCTGTTCTCCAGCTTGAAACTCCATCCCAGTTCACACGCTTTTACTCCAAAGACTGAAAATGTCAGCACTATTGAATGGAATCTCTAGACTTTCTGTTAATGAAACTGCAAAACCCGTAATTGTTTTTCGCTTAACGCCATTCTTGCATTCTTAGGGTTGCAATACAAAAACCAAGACAATCCCAAAACCAAACAACAACAACAAAAACAAACAAAAACAAAAACATCCTGCCTCAAAACAGTGTACATTGTACGACGCAATCAAAAACATAACAGAAACAAAGCCAGTATTTTACATGCTGGGCTCTTAAGTCTACACGGCACAAGGTTTCAAGTGAAATACCAGTGGCGGCATTTCAGAACAAAATTTTTTAACTTCTAGTATTAAAAAAAAGTTCCGTATCAAACAAGCATCAAGCCAGTCCCCTCCCATCCAAGCGATCTAGTTACCCACAGACTTTTCAGGTTAATCCAGTAACAGATGAAATATGTACAGAACTGAAATTGCTCCTTATGTACCACGGGTAAATGCATGTTTCCACAAGAGACTACTCAATCATTAGATGCAAGGCACAGCATCATCTAATATAAGGAGACTTTTTAATACAGACCATCTGCAACCTTTCTATCAGCTGCATCTAAATGTCTACCCAGGGTCAATTAAAAAATACCTCAAAAGTTTGATTCATAACCTTTTCACTTTTCCAAATACATTTCTGCTGTTTGCAGAGTAGAAACTGAGAGGTGGGGAGAGGTGGGAGGAGACGGGAAGGCCTACAAGAAAAATTAGGTTGTCGGAAGACGTCAATAGTCACAGCAAATCTTCTGTAAATGATTTTTGAAAATCTGTTTCACTTTATATATAGCTGAACAATAACAAGCATAATGCCAACTTTCACTTTGGAAACAAGCTGAGAAAAGCATCTGTATCTGGACACAAATCATAACCAGTTGAGACAAAGGAAAGTCCTGCAGTAGGACTTCCACAACGCAGACCGAAAAGAAATGACATTTTTTGGCCAGCATGGGCTGGGGAAATCTGGAAAGCTGATGCTATGTGGCTTGAAGGAGGGGAACAAAAAATGATTAGGTATTTTGTTTAGTCTTTTCTATAGTTACCTTGAATGCTATGCCTAAATGTATTTCTTCAATTCATTCACTCACATTATACAGTGGTCTTCGCTGTAGGAACAGGAAAGCCTCCTTCACAAGTCCTCTTCCTTCTTCACCCTGGGCATGACAGAGGGGAGCTCCCCTGGCTGAGCACACGCCCTCCCTGCGAACAGGGCGAGGGCACAGCGCAGCAGGGAGGGCACTGGCACACGGGTGGGCAGCGGGTGCCTCCCTCCCTGCCCCAGAGGGACCAAGCGTGGCATGGGGGCAGGGGACCAGCCGGGAGAGCACCGCTGCAGAAGTTGTTGAATTAGCATTCTTCTTCTCCTTAATGGAGGAAGACACAGTGTCAGCTCTACTTTTAACTAAATAAGAGGCACAAAGGAAGGCAAAGATATGCCTTGATTTTCACATTTACTATTCCCTCTCCACTCCTGGAGAGTTGCCATGATTCTTTATTAGTCATTTTCATCCTATAACCTTTCAGCTAGATCAGCTGAGTGGCTTTCTTATGAAGCTGTCTATTAGCACATGATATTTGGTTGTACTTGAACAGAGCAGGCTTCTTTCTTTCCTCCAAACACTTTCAGTGCCACAGTAAATCCCACCAGGTCCTCATGGGCTGCAGCAGGCACTTGGCTGGCTGTCATCATCCCCTCCTCCCAGCTACGAGGCAGTGCCTTATCAGAAGTTTATCATACACACTTTTGGATCATGAGCTCTTTCCTTTTTCGCTCTGCTCTATGTTCTAGTCATGTCACAGGTTACATTTTTAGAATTAATAGCAGTAATGACTTTACAGAAGAGATTACATTTTTCAGTAACATCATGCACACCTTTTTATGATGTTATACCTTGGGGTCATGATCCTCTTACTAATGTACTATAAAAGACATTTATCTTTTCTAGGCTACTACCTTTCACTAAGCAAGCAGACTGTAGAGGTTATCAGATCTTTGTTTGCTATGCAATTTTTGTTTTTCAGTGACATCACAAATTGATATTTTAATTCCAAATTGTCAAGGTTTGTATTTTCATAATAAGCTATTTGAGATTTTAACTAAAGCGACTTTTCAGATCAAAATCCATGTATTAAAAAGTTCTAAAAACAAAAATTGTGAGTAAAAGTAAATATTTTTAACTGACCCTACCTTTTCCTTTTTCAGAATTAGCCGGTGACAAATCCTTGAGTTTTTGAACTGTTGTCTGTATTCAGGAAAAATGTCCTATGAATCTTAAAATTCTCAGGAACAGAAAACCTGTTTCCTTCCCTACCCAACACTGACCACACTGACCACTGACAGAACCAGTACTTCACAGATCTGCTTCCTCTGGGAACTGAGCCATATATTATTAGAGAAATGTTTCTCCTACTCTTTACTCCTTTTAACTCTGAGCAATCAGCAAAACTAATAGAAAAAAGCTGAGTTTTATTCTTTTTCATGAATTGCTAGGCTAAATTCTATCTGGAACTATTCCCGTGAAACACCACTCTAAAGAATGGGATGGTAAAGATGTAGCTAAAGAGAGAATTTGATCTCAGAAATCTTTGTATACTAGTGAGAATAAATGAGTAGTGGGAATATTTTAAAGTCTGGATCACAGTTTTTAGAATTATCAGTTGAAAGGTACTTCTGAAGGAAAAAAAAGTCCAAACCAACTGAATACTGAGTTAGTGAAAGAAACACAGAAACTCAATATGCTGTTTTTAGACTCACTCTTCAGGGAAGGACTGGACCTTACAAGCTCTGTTTCAAGGTAGGCTTTTCCCCAGGAAGTCTGAAAAACACATTCATCACTGGGAACTCTCCACAGAACTGAAACTGGAGTTAATTCCCCTACACCTTTACACCCCAAAGGAAAAAAGCATTAGTCACAATGTCAGAGCATCTCACTTCTATCTCAGAGATGTGTGTGGGTCGCATCCAGTACAAGACTTCCACGAAGTTCAACAGGCTTTGATCAGGCCTGGAAAATTTTGCCACACAGCCACTATGTTTGTTTTTCTGGAGTTTAAAACCAATCCATATCTCCTTGAAACATCTGCCTTTTTTTTTTTTTTTTTTTTTCCCCCCTCTCTCCAGGAAGACAGGATGGTCTCCACTGTTTTGAAATAACCGTTGGTTATTTAGGCTTCCCAGACCTTTTCTTCTGAGCACTGCTCTGCCTCAGTTGGTATTTCTATTTCATTTTCTGCAATCAGTTCTGATCACTTCTGCAGCTGATCCCTATTTCCTCCACTTTTGCCATGAAACAACAAATGCCTCATTGCTGGTCAGGCAGATATAGTCAGAGCTTCCAGAATTTTTCTGTTGTCATTGAAATGTACAAATATTAGCAATGCTTCAAAAGAAACCTGCTTGTTTCATCTTTTGGGTTTATTTGTTCTGTGTTTCAGAACTGCTACAGTATATTGACTTTAATAAAGTTTTGCTTTTTTCCAAGAGACCAACATGATTATTATGAGTCCAAGATCCAAAATGGGCTGATACGAACTGAAACTGCTGTATTAAAGGTCTGTAACAAACTTTGTGTGCTCAGTCAAATGGATTGTCATCTGTGTTCGTTCAGTGAAACTTGTTTGTGCCATTCGATACAATTGATCACAAGACGCTTTTATAGAGCATTTGGTTATCCCAGAAATTTGGCATGCAGGGGCACTGGAAAATGCCCACAGCTTGGACTGTTCTTCAGTGAATACCGGTCTTTGTAGTTGATAGTAAAACTGTTCTTTTTCTTATCTTGCTCCCTGTACACATTCAGAGGAATTCTGTTCAAGCTCCACTGTCTCATTCTTGATAGGAACAGCCACTTGGTGATTTTAATTAAATCTCATGGCTTTAATTATCTTCATACGGACACTATATCAACTTGGGTTACTTTCTAGGCTTTTTTTTTTTTTTTTTTTTCCCTCCTCCCTGATGTTTTATTTTGGTCTCTCTCTCTTCTCTCCAGTCAGCCTTTGAAACTGGGTGTGTGAGAACGCTAACAACCAAAGGGTTTTATTTTTTTTTTTGGAGGTGGTGGGGCATTGTGTGTTTGGCATTGCTTTTTAAAACTCAATTTTTTACAAACAGAATGAAAATCCCTTATTTCAGTGCTTCATTTACAACCTTCTCCTTTTAGCTTATAAGGTAACATGACATGTTATGCAAGCAATTTTTTAGAAAAAAGTTTCCTCCTCTGATCAGTGTTGTATATGAAATTTCATCTGATTCACAGACTTCCATAATAACCTTTATGTTTTCTAGGCTTATTTTAGGACAGTATCTGCCTTGCATGCTGATTTTCTTACACCATTAAACTGACACTTAGTTGTTCAACATAATTTTCCGTTTGGCTTTGTGGAAACCTGAGGATGGAGCTGGTCTAAACACAGCCAGACAAAAGATGTTAGCTTCTCTGGACAAAGATTTCTCTTTGCACGAGAGGAGACAGTCTCAAACAGACTAGCATTTCCTAACGATAGGATGTAAGCTTCCCCACAAAGAAGCCTGTTCGAGTTAACAAACTCACCAAGCTGTCACCTACCTGTAACTGCTATACCAGCACTTTTTATTACTGTGCTAAGACTGCTGCAGTTAATATGGTATCAAAGTCAACAGAAGCCCATGCTATCACAGGTAAGCAGCCTTCCCAGACTGACTTAGCATTTGACTAATAAATTGGATCCATTACATGCAGTTTGTGTCCCGAGGTACTCAGTGAATGGCCGATGTACACAAAATAAACAAAGACTGAGAAAGACAATAAACTGACAGCCAAGATCGACAAAGGTCTTGGTATACCATGAAGCCATGGATGCAATACTCTGTTACACATGCCTTGCTCCAGATGTGGGCTGTTTCAGCCTGTTAGTGCCCACTCATGTCCTTAAAAAAGTAAGATGCACAGTGATGCAATGAGACTACGCTACTGTGAGGACACTCCTTTTAGCTTATGTAGGCCTCAAGCACCTCCCTTCTCCCCAGAGTATTTATAGCACACATGTAAATCCACCACCTCCTCTTCTAACCTTTTGCTGTTCTCATTACAGAGACAAAAATAGCCTGTCAAAGAAAGAGACCTGGTCTTTCCTCGATATTTCAGAAATTAATTATATAACACTTTAAAAGATTTATGTGCTAATCCACCAGGTTCCATAAAGCACAAGAACACAAATAACAGTTTTAAAAAAGCAAAGGCAAAGAACTAGAGCAAAAAAAGACAGAAAATTACATAATACAGCTGTAGTTTATTGCTTTAGTCTCTGCTGGACTGAGGCCTCTGCAAGTTATTAAACCACTGAGGTAAATCGTAACTATTTAGTTATTCAAAACCTCATCTCTCAGATAATTTTCTACACTAGGGTTATGGGTAACATTTTCTTTTTAAGTCTTCCCCAGTGAAAGATCACCTTCTCTGTGCTCCACTTTCAATTGCACACAAGTTCATAGAAAGCAGTTTATGGCATAATGTAAGTTTTGTGCAGCAGGTCCAGCGCCAGCAGCGATCCTTCTCCTCACCGTGACAGGATCATCATCTTTCAATTTCTTTAAACCCTAGCCTTAAAACCAAAAAAGATTAATCTCATTCTCTCCATTCTGAATACCCCCCAACAAGATAGAGGAAGCTGCTATTTAAGCCAGAATAAATGTTTAAGACGAATTAAATAAATATACTGCTACTGCAATATTTTTGTTAGCATACTTCAGACCGCCTGAAACTTGGTGTGCTTCTAGTTAGACTGAGGTAGCATGTATTTTGTAGGAGCGTGTCTTCCTTCCTACCTGCTAACACACAGACACACGCAAGTCTTTGTAAAACACTGAAAATATCTCTACAACACAGATTTTTAATAGTAATTTCCATGCAAGAGATGGAATAAAACAAAATCCGCTTTATTACAGTGCTGGAGACTAAAGCCAGTTATATACTCAGAATTAGGAAGCTTGCATGCCAAATCAGTTTTCACCACTCAGTGGGTACAATATACTTCACAGGCAAATTATGCAGGTTACAGAGAACCTGCACTGCAAGATTTACAGGTCTCATCACGGTCTTACAAAACATCTTCAGCATTTACTACAGATAAATAAATACAACTTCCACTTTGTAATTACTGAAATTAGCAAGTACCTCCCATGTAGTAACAGAACAGCTACACTACTGCTTAGAGGCAGACAGAACTAAAAGCAGAACTATACCTAGACATTTCTCTACATTGCTCCCCAAACCATTTCCTTCCAGAGCTCCTGGAGCCCTGCCTGAGCCTGCCTACAGCACCCTTTGTTGTTACAGATGAACGATGGTTTGGGAAGCAACAAAAGGCAACCAAGCTAAAATTGAAAAAATAGGAATTCTCACACACACACACAAAAACAAAACAAAACAAAAACCAAACAAAACAAAACCAAAAACGTTAGTGCAGAGGACTTCAGAGATGCAGAGTCACATTAACACACTGCAGCACTTACACCCATAATAATCTGCCTTCTTAAAAGAAAGATTTGCTAATTTCTTTGAGAGTAACTTAGATCAAGTAAGTCACTCTGCTGTTTTTATTCTAATCCTAGTAAAAATGATCAGCTGCTATAGAATTTTCTTCTCCAGAGCAGTTCATTTTTGCTTTTGCAAAATCTTCACATTTTGACAAACCTCTTATATTGCAAATTATATTCTACTGTGCAGACTGTATCACCTCAGACAAAAATCAATAATTTAAAAACATGTGTCACTAAGGAGCCTGAATGAGTGAATGTGAGCTTCTTTGACAGTCTTTCCTCATCATCTGTTAGGGAGGATGAACAATTCAAGAGCATTTGAATGGAAACAAGCACCTCCAAATGCAGAGGAGGATATAGAAAACATATTTGGGGGAAAAAAAAAAAAAAAAGGAAGCTAACTTCTTTGAATTGTTTATTTCCTCAATCTAATTTTAATTAAAAACAGAACATTATGATGTCTGTTATACTAAGCTACTGTAATACAGATTTCCACATTAGAGGATAAAAAGCAAAACAAAAGGTTGACAGAGGTAGAATGAACAGTGCCTGCCTCATTACTCATGGGGGTTCCCTGGCTAGAAAGGAAACAGCAGAGAACACTTGTGGTCCTCCGTCACCAGAAAATAGCTTTAGAATTCTATTTACACATTACCACCAGGTATTCACTGCTTTCAAATAAGGGGCAATGAATGGCACAGGCATCTAGCTCCTGATCTCAAACCTAATATTGAGGTTAAATGCTGCAGAACTACTGTAGGTACTTACTGCTGTTTACCTTGTACTACATATACACAGACAATCTTTTGCCTTGGGAGACAAGACTTGATTATTTTTATTTCCTGGCTCTAAACCAGTGGTGACATAGCAATATATCTCATAGTCTCTCACATATATATAAGTACATCCACACACACACACAAAGAATGCTGGTCTTCATTCATGTCAGCATTTGTTTGTATTTACAGAGGTTCCTTTTTATTCATTTTTCAACAGCTAAAAAACTTAAGAGGTAGGACAAAAGTGGGAAGTTGCAAGACCAGAAAGATAAAAGGAAGAATATGCCTTGATTTTTACCACCTAGAATTTTTCAAAGACTTCTAAAGAATAAAAGCACATTCTCTCAAATGCCCCAGGCCCAAGACAAGACACAGGGAAGCCACTTCAGTCCAACGAAGGAAGCAAGCAGGGCAGTGTTCTCTGGACATTTCTGTGAGGGGCACACATCATCAGCTTCTACGACAAGCATCACGCAGCATCGTGACCACTGAGAAACCAGCAGTTGCTCCTCGTGACGAGGTACACAGCAGAAGCGACACGCAGCACAGCCCATCCTAACGAGCTCTGCCAGGGCTGTGAGACAGAGCTCTGCATCAGCAGGGCAACAGCTAGGGCGAGAGAGAGCCCAGGGTGGAGAGCAGGGGAGAGAGAGTGACGGGGCAGAAACCTGGGGACAAACAAGCCCCATTAGAGATGGAGGGCTGGAGGTGATGAGAAGATGGAGTTAACGCTGCAGCTGAAACGAGCAGGAACTGCTGGGTAAGGATCAATACTGCAACTTTGCATTTACTTCCTAAAAGATTCCACTAAAATGGGGCAGGTGGGGTTGGAATGGGACAACCGAAAGTGGTGCAGAGCAGGACGCAGTAGAGAGCTTTTCTTTCATACTGCCGGTGGTTCTGCAGTCAGAACAGCAACCCAGCACCCTGCTAGGGACAGGAGGAGGAGGAGACCCCAGCTTAGCATCTCATGTGCCTGCAGCAGCAAGGGGGGCTAAGGGTGAGCAGCCCAGTACCATCAACAGGTTCTTCTAATGCAACAGCAGAGGGCTGAGCTTGCAAATTGGTCTAGGCTTGCATTGTATTTCTTTTTTTTTCAAGGAGGGAAGAGAACAAAGATTGCTAAAAATTGATTGGAGTATTAGTAACAATGAGGAAAGGTTAAAAGAGAATGGAGAGATGCTGTGTGAAAGTTAAGAGACCGGGCAACAGGAGATTAACAATTGAGAAAAATTGGAATCACTGGAAAAAAGTCTTCAGACAAAGAAGGAAGTATCCTAGAGATCAGAGAAATTAGAGAAAAATCACACCAAAGCTTACTTTGCTTTTACAAAGCAAAGTTTTTTGGTTTTCATTTTCTTAAAAATAAAACTATAAGCCTGCTGTACTTGTACAAAAGTAGCAAAAATGATTTCTAAATGTATGCACCTTTTAAACATCTAACCAACCAATGATTATATGAAGCAGGGAAATGCCAGTTTTTGCTTACTTTTTTTTTTTTTTTTTTTTTTTTTT